>CM070688.1:13648913-14214640 GCA_036346265.1 Melocanna baccifera | reverse complement strand
GGACCTTATTAGACATGGTTCAATCTATGATGAGCCAATCTGATCCGCCATTGTTTTTTTGAGGGTATGCTCTAGAAATAGCCGTGTTCACATTAAGTAGGGTTACATCAAAAGCAATAGAGAAGACACAATATGAGATATGGACTAGAAAACGCCCCGGTTATCTTTTCTCAAAATATGGGGATGTGAAGTGTATGTGAAATGTTTGACGCCCGATAAACTCACACTTAAATCTGATAAATGCTTCGTGGGGATATCCTAAGAAAATTAAAGGATATTACGTTTATAAAGGGATGAGAACAAAGTGTTTGTTGCCAAATGGTGTATTTTTGGAGAAAGAGTTTATCTCAAGAAGAGTTAGTGGAGCATGATGACTCAAGAAATTTGGGAGACATCGTAAAGTGTTTCGATTCTCACCGAACCTAAACAGAGTGTACAAGATGTTGTGGAAACTGTGGAAGAGACACCAGCCCTACGTAGGTCTGAAAGGCCACGTCAATTGCCGATAAGGTATCGACATGACATTTTATTGTTTGACAATGATGAGCCTAAGACTCATGAGGAAGCGATGATGGAACCAGCACTCTAATAAATGACTTAGAGACATGAGTTCAAATTCAATCTATGTATGGTAATCCAATTTGAACTTGATTGATCCACCGATGGTGTAAAACCATTGAGTGCAAGTGATTTTTTTAAAAAGAAAGACATGGATGAAAATGTTCATATCTATAAGGCACGATTGGTGGCGAAGGTTTTAAACAAATTCAAGGTGTTGATTATGATGAAACCTTCTCATCCATCGCTATGCTTAAGTCTATTCGGATCATTCTAACTATTGCTGCATATTTCAATTATGAAATTGGCGATGGATGTCAAAACGACTTTCCTAAATGGGAATCTAAGTAAGGATGTGTACGTGACACAACCTAAGGGTTTTGTCGATCCCCAAAATGCTAGAAAGATATGCAAGCTTCAAAATCTATCTATGGACTCAAGCAAGCTTCTCGAGTTGGAACATTCATTTTAATGAAGTAGTTAAAGGGTTTGGCTTCATCAAAAATGAAGAAGAACCTTGTGTTTACAAAAAGGTTAATGGGAGTGCATTTCTTTTTCTAGTCCTATATATTGATGATATATTATTGATTGGAAACGATATTTCTATACTTCAATCTGTTAAGTCTTCATTAAGAAATAGTTTCTATATGAAATACTTAGGAGAAGCAGCATATATTTTGAACATAAAGATCTATAGAGATAGAACTAAAATGCTAATTGGATTAAGTCAAGATACGTACATTGACAAAGTGTTGAAGCGGTTCAATATGCAGGATTCTAAGAAGGGTTTCTTGCCTATGTCACATGGTATTAGCATAGCAAGACTCGGTGTCATTCGACACCAGATGAGCGAGACCGGATGAGTAAGATTCCATATGCTTCTGCCATTGGGTCTATCATATATGCCATGCTTTGTACACGTCTAGATATGTCATATGCTCTAAGTGTTACGAGCAGATATCAGTCAGATCTAGGTGAAGGTCACTGGATAGCTGTAAAGAATATTCTAAAATACTTGAGAAGGACTAGAAATGCGTTCCTTGTTTATGGAGGTAAGGAAGAGTTAGTTGTAAATGGTTACACTGATGCTAGTTTTCAAACCGATAAAGATGATTTTCGATCGCAAATGAGTTTGTGTTTTGTCTTAATGGAGGAGTATGAGCTAAAAAGTTTCAAGCAAGAGACGGTTGTTGATTCTACTAAGGAGGTCGAGTATATTGCAGCTTTTGAAACTACGAAGGAGGCTATTTGAATAAAGAAATTTATCTCTAAGTCGGTGTGGTTTCTAGTGCTTCTAGTCCAATGAATCTCTATTGTGATAATAGTAGAGCAATTACGTAAGCCAAGGAGCCTAGATTACATAAAAATCTAAGCACATACTTCTGCCACCTCGCTCATGAGATTATAGATAGAAGTGATGTTAAGATATGCAAAGTGCACATGGATTTGAATATGATCGATTGCTGGCAAAGCCTCTTCCACACCAAAGCATGAGGCGCACACAAGAGCTATGGGTATTAGATACTTGCATGATTGACTCTACTACAAGTGGGAGATTATTAGTGATGTGCCGAGGTAATCATGGAGATGATTGTATCACTTCTATGTTTATGATCTTTAAATAAGATATTATTTTATCTCTTGAATAAATATCTTTAATATTGATCAACAAGTATGTGACTTGTTTGTGAAACTCTTTATTTATGTTTTTGATATTATTCTAAATTATCCCTAATCTTATATCATTATGTGGGACAATTATGATTTATGTGATCAGCACATGTATTGATTGATGATCATGTTTCATGGATCATGGATATGGATATCAAATCAATAATGTGGACACATATTAGAGAACTGATGTTGGATTGACCCACCATGAGAAATCATGGAATTGTTATATTCTTAAGTGTCATCAGTTGGTCTCATATATAATGTATGTACGATCCTTACACCCGAGATCATCATTGTTTCCTACATGCGTAATAGTTTATTTAGGGGTTTCCAAACACTACTCCGTGACTAGGTGGTCATAAAGGTAGCTGGGTTTACCGTGAAATATACTGAGGAGTATGAGCGATCAAGATAGAATTTGCCTCTCCTATATAATAGGAGAGATATCTCTGGGCCCTCGATGTGGTTGGATTAAGAAAGTGCATGGTCATGCCGAATGTGGTTAAAAAGTCAATCACAACTAAGTAATCCATCACATGTTTGAGTAATGGATCGAGCTATCATAGGATAGCACGCTTCTCGCCTTGAGTTCGATTTGGTATCGTGAGGCAAAGGGGTCGGTACATAAACATTATATATGTTTGTTCGATATGATCTTTATGTATATTTGAGGGTCGTTATGTCCTGCTTGGGACCACTATCAACCTGTCGAGACCTGAATATGCAAATTCGGACTCTCTGTGCAAACTGCACTAGTCATGGGGGCGGATGCGCAGGTGCGAGGCTAGGGCGAGCGGGTGGGCGCGCGAGGGAGGCGGATGTCCGCCGCATGGCAAAGCGGGAGATGGGCGCGGAGCAAGGCAAAGCGACGTGGGAGTAGGGAGGCTGACACGTGGCGAGGGGAGGTGGGTCGGAAAGGTGGCGGGCCGAGGGGAGTGGGCTGAGGAAATATTTGGCCCGAGAGCTTTAGGAATTTTTCCTTTTTCTTTTTAATAAATCCGAGAAAACCAAACTAGCTCCCAAAATAGCATTTAAATCCCCAAAATTCACCAAAAATACTGAAAATTCCTTGAGATACATGGAACTCAAATAAAATATTTTCTATTTATGTTGAAGTTTATTTTAATCAGATTAAACTTTTAAATTCTAAAAATTTAATTTAAGCTTGATTTAATTTCAGAAAATTTTGAAAATTTATTTTCAAAAATAGAGTTTTAAAAACTCTAAAATCAGGATGTTACAAACCTTACCCTTAAACGGGATCTCACCCCAGATCCGGCCTACTAAGAGAAATAGATTTACCGGTGCGATGTTCGAGACGACGTGGTTCAAAGCTTCCTCTTCCAACGCCTCGATTGCTGGTCGCCACGCTTGCTCCTAGGAAAAGGTCTTGGCGACGACTCCCAAGGTTGAATGGAATGGGCGTGATTGCTTGACGCTTCATGCGCGCTATAGAGAAATGACTGCTCTTTGCAATTGAAATAATTGGATGAACTCAGGGTTTGCGCCTTCCGGGTTGATTGCCGACATTGATGGGGCGGGTCCGAATTGTCGCGACGGGTCACCGAGCCGGGTCTTGAAGTCTCAATGTTGCGCATACACGAGCTAGCCGGGTAGGTGTTGAATCTTGTTCTTTGAGATCGCTATAAGTGAAGTCCTTGTTGACTTATCTTGCTTTTGTGAAATTCTCCCAACTCGCGGGGACTCTTCGATAAGTATGGCCTTATCCACCATGTGTCAAAATCGACATAGTCATTGCCTACGACTGCATTTTTAATCTCGGTTTAAGCCTTTCTTGAACCTCCTCCGACGAGCTGAACTGTGGCTACGCCCCGGGTGCAATGAGCTAATCGAGTGAATCTATTGAGGTATTCACTCACCGACATGTTGTTCGCTACTCTCCGAAATTCATCTTTCTTCATCTCGATCACCCCATCCGCAATATGGGCGTGATTTAAAGGTGGCAGTGAACTCGCCCAAGTGATGCTGTTCTGGCCCTCATGAGCGGCGCAGTAGTTCTCTCACCACTTTGCTGTGGCTCCCTCAAGCTGATGTGCTGCATACATCACCTTCTCGCCTCGTCTGCACCGGGCTAGGTTCACTTCTTCTCAATAGAACGGATCCAATCATCCGCCTCCAAAGGCTCAAGAATCGAGAAGATAGGCGGTCTTGTCCTCATGAACTCGCATAGCCGACTCGCCGACGTGCCGTGGTGGTGCTATCGCTTCCTAGTACTAACGCCGCATCATAGCATTCATGTTCTCGCATCATTGCTCGCATCATCTCGTGGTTCGCCACCAAAAATTGATCGAGGGCGTGGTCCAAGGTCGGTGGAACTGGCCGTGCGCCGCTCTCTCTAGATCCCGTTTGCCTGACAGGCCTCGCTATAGTCCTCGCTATCAACCATCTTGCACCGCTCTCAAAAGGGAAACCAATGTTGACCGACTCTCCGGTTTTAAAGATGAGAGGAAAATAGCATAGATGAGAGGTAAATTGTCTCACGGGAATTTTCTAATGGCAACCTAAACTAAACAAATACTTAGCCGAGAAGGCTAACAACAAAAATGAGGGAAAAATCCACTAAAAGATTGACATGATGGTAATATAATGCTTTTAAGGGCAATATTTGCAGCTCACATCACACACAACTGTAAGAAAATGCAAAACGGTCTACACGATGCTAAAACTATAGTAGGGTTGAAATCTAATGGCTCTCAATCTTCACGGTAGTCTTCAATCTTGCCTTGGAATATATTGGGTGCTTCTTGATCCAAACTTTATAGCAAAAGTTGAAAATTCCAGCCAACCTTCTTTTGATTATGGGACACACGAGACATCTATGGACATTGCAGAGATAAGAAATCAAATTAAATTTTGAGAATAAATTCGCAGAGAAGGTGAGGATTAAGAATCCTAAGAATAAGGTAAGAATAGAGAATCACTAGACATTGATTTTGTTGATTTGATTTAGAAAATAGATTTTGAAATTAGGCTAAGACGACCACTCTAACTAAGGCTTCGCCTTGCAATCGACATACTACTGATATCATCTATCGAGACCGAATATACAAATTCGGACTCTCGTGTAAACTGCACTAGTCCAGATCACGCTAGTGCATACACAACAAACATAGATGCAATCACAACCATACACACGCTACATTAAAGGGAAAACTCAAATATCGATAAATATCAAAAGTACGACTTTATGGCCAAACTTATAATAACATTAGCCGAAAGGGCTTTAAAACTAGCAGCAAAAATCCAAAATAAAGCGTAGTAACCAATCGACAAGTAACCACGGCCTAATCCGCTGGTCATCAAGTAACCACCTTCCGAACCTCCCGCTGTAATACTCCTCCTCAACCGAGCAACATAGGCGTAAAGCCGTGAGTACATTGGTATTCAGAAAGTCATTTGTAATAAATAAATACAATATAACATGCAAGACTTACCAATGAATGGCTGAAAGGTTAATTTCCATAAAACAATATTTGAAGGTAAATACACTAAATAGATTGAAGGCACACTTTAAATAAAATAATAATGAATAAGTAATCAAAGGGATTGAAATAAATCACTTGTGAACCTCCTATCCACAAGCTAAACAACAGTGAACTACCTGTCCACTTCCAACATAAACTACCAAGTTTAAAATAGAAACTCCCGCGTCGTGAAATCACCGAGCATCGCCCATGACCGAGGACGCGCTATTCGAATAGTTTGACACTCTATAGATGTTGCACAATCAGCCTACACAATGTGATAATCCTCACGTTAAAGATAATCACAACAAGGCCTTTACAAAGTTCGCCTAATCCAATCCCGCCCGCTAGGTTTCGTGATCACACCCCCTTGCGCCTCATGGAAATCAGCAACTATATTCATCACAATGGCGAGATTAAAATTAAAACATCCCTAATTAATCAGCTAGGTCCATCCCATACTGGACATGTGGTTTGCACGGTAAGACTCAGATCAATGGCGCACAAAGTTAAGTCCTTAACATTACTCGAGCGAGACTTCCATATCCCTCGAAGTGCACCAAACTTTCCCCCATTACTGCACGATTACTCGCCCGAGTGAAAACCAATTTTTTATAACCACGCCAATGACACACTAATGCCATGGCCCAAATTTTAATAAACGTGGCACCAACCACAGTTCCATATCTCATTAAGTCAAATTAATAATTCACATGTGATGAGAGACCACCATAAATTAAGCGAGGCTAAGCATCTAATCGTACAACCCATGTGACAAATAACATAGCATCACTAGTATGTTTTTCAACCTATGGTGACAATGGTATCATGGCATTCAAAATTATCAAGGAGGGATGAATTCAATTGGGGCAATAACTACCAAGTATAAGGTTTTGTAATAAAGTAGCAATGCAATGTAATTTAAAATAAAATAATTAAATATTAGATTGCAAACTGGGTTCAACATGATCAAAGGACACGACTTGCCTTGGTTATGCTCAGCGAGGTACTCTTGGTCTTCAAGGCCACTCCCGCTCCTCCGAATCGGAATCTAATGAGAGAAAACGATCAAACAAGAAAAACATAAAAATGATAAGCAAATGAACTACAAAACCTTGAAACCAGAACCAAAAGCTAGAGCTCGAATTTAGATGAATTTAGAAAAAATAACGGGGTCAATCGGAGCTAAGACGGAGGAGAACGAGCTCTCTGAAGATAAACCCTAAAGGTAATCCGGGAAAAATAAGAAATCGTGACCGTGCCGTGACCAGTTCACGGAAAGGGGGTTCACGGTGGGCCAGTTTATCGATAGTGCTAGGGCCGACGTGGCAAGCCGAGGAGGAGACGCGTGCAGTGACTCGCGGCTGACGTGGCGACACGTGGCACCCGCGGCTTGGATAATGCTGACATGGCATAGCCACGTGGCATGCCACGTCGACTAGGGCTGACGTGGCACGGGCTCGGGTGCGGCGGCAGTGGCTGCATCGGATGGCCGAGGGTGAGGACACATGGCGCGATCTGGACCGAGGGTTTAGATCTCACCCACGCCGAGATCGGGCAATGGGGACGCGATGGCCGACGCGTCCGCGTGGCGGACGAGGCGCCCGCCGATGCGAGCGCGGACGCGAGCGGGTTTGGGTGCGCGACCAGGCGGCAGCAGAGGGAGGTCTCGGATAACGGCGCTTACCGCCGACGGCCGGGCAGGCGAGGCGCGGGACGACAGCGGAAGGCCCGACGGCGAGGGAATGTCCGTCGGCGGATCCGGTGTCGACGGGCACGGCCGGGTTCGTGGTTACGCGCCGAGATGGAGGTTCGGCAGCAGCGGGAATTGCCGGCGGTGAGGACGGCGGCGGTGCGAGGAGTAGCGGAGGCGGCGGCGCTCGGTGACGGCGAAGAGGGAGGCGGCGGATTTTTATAAGCGCACAAACCGAGGGCGGCGGCGGGATAAACAAACGAATCGAGGCCGTGTTCGGGACGAACTCGACGCGGCGACTTCGCATCAGGAACGACGCACGAACGGCCGACGCGTGGCGCAAGGGCGGATCAAACGCAGCCGACGCGCATGGATGGATGCCGCGCGGCGCGCACAAGCGATGGGCACGTGCCGATCGGGCGACGGACGGTGCAGGCCAACGCGGGCGCGGGGCGACACTAGGGTTAGCGTGGGGTGAGGGCGGGCGGATGGGCACCACATGGCCAAAGGGGATCAAGCGGTGGGGGCGGATGCGCGCAGGTGTGAGGCTAGGGCGAGCGGACGCGCGCGTGAGAGGCGGATGTCCGCCGCGGGCAAGCGCGGAAATGTGCGCGGGAGCGAGGCGGCGGCGCGGGAGTGGGGAGGTCGACACGCGAGGGGAGGCGGGCGGAAAGGTGGCGGGCCGAGGGGAGGGGCCGAGGAAAGATTTGGCCCAAGGGCTTTAGGAATTTCCCTTTTCTTTTTAATAAACCGAGAAAAATCAAACTAGCTCCCAAAATAGCAATTAAATCCCAAAATTCACCAAAAATACAGAAAATTCCTTGAGATACAAGGAACTCAAATAAAATATTTTTAGCTTATTTTGAAATTTATTTTAATTAGATTAAATCCTTTTAAATTCTAAAAATTTAATTTAAGCTTGATTTAATTTCAGAAAATTCTGGAAAATTTATTTTCAAAAACGGAGTTCTAAAAACCTCTAAAAACCATGATGTTACATGACCTATGGACCGAAATGGAGTTTTCGGCTTATGACCAAATGTACATGAACATATAGTGTCACACACTTAATAGGTCGAACGACAAGAGTCCTGGATGATAGTTTCCGAGCGAGATTAGAGCTTCACTCGACGATAAGAATATAAGGATTCAATGCGGGGACCGAGGATGACATCCCAAAACCCTAGTCACCCCTCTTATAACCCCCGCCAGGCACGCTGGTGCTAGCACACCGACACACGGTGTTTCCTCCTAAACGTGTGGACCTCTGCTGAGGCGTTGTTATGACTGTGGCGTTGATTGGGACGATTGCAAGGAGGAAACAATTGACCGGAGGATGATTGACTATTTTCGCCACACCGATGCGCTCTTCGTTGAATCGGCTACTTCAACTCTATTTCACTGCATTGCGCGCCTAGTGGTAACGATCTATGATCTCTTACTCGCATGGCTTCCTTGTTTACGCAGTAAAATTTTAATTTGCGCTAGTGTAGCCTACCCGTATCCCAACAAAGATCCCTTTGCCACAAGACGATCTTTGTATCCGTCCACTTTACCCTCCGAGTATGTTTAATTGTAAAATCCCACTTACAACCTACATGTGTCGCTTACTGTAGTAGATCAATAAGCTCCCATGTTTTGTTCTTCTTCAAAGCTCTCATCTGCTCAAGAATACCGCCTTCCACTTTAGGTCCTCTTTAGCTACTTTCCAGCTTATTTGGTATGGACACGTAATCAAGAGAGATATTGAAACTACGAAAGAAAGGGTTGCAATGATCATAAGAAATGAAGTTTGCAATATCATGCTTATAACCAACATAATCTTTTAAGCATGCTAGGATTTGTGATGATCTAGCTGGTTTTCTTAGAGCAATAGTAGGCAAATCATTGAATTGGGGTGAAAAGGATGACACTTGATTATCACCATACTGTACGGTGCTAGTAGGAGTAACTGGACTAAGGGAAAGGGAATTGGTACCTGAGCCCTCATGCACAGTAGGCTCTGCATTCTATGAATGTGGTGAAGTTTTCCATCATAGCCTGCATGTTTCCATGACAAGAACTTGTCCTATTACCACCAGTCCCATTAATACTCTTCCCTAACTTGAAATACTACTGCCATCATTAGGCCCACTAGTAGATACGCATGAAGTAGGAACACGAATGGAACTCACATGAGTACCTCCACTGTTACTCGCCCCCTCTTGTTGCACTTCAGATGGGGATAAGGTAACACTAGTGTCATTGGTTGGCCCATAATAAAACTCATTTTCACGAAAAGTTACATACATACTCACAAAGAAGCAATGTTTAGAGGGACACCAACATCTGTACCCCTTTTGAGAAGGAGAATAACCCACAAAACACATTTAACAGCACGAGGATCAAGTTTCTCAATAAAATTCCTATAATCATGAACAAAACTTATGCACCCAAAGACCTTTGAAGAAACCATGAAATCATTTGTGGAGTTTCTTTACATTCTCCAACCATGAGATTTACATGTTGATGCTATTTGCACTTGTGCCCCAAAAACCATTTGCCCCCACAATACTTACAAATTCCAGGGGTAAAAGTTCGAGTGGCTGACTCTTTCTTCTGGAAGTTGGAATCTGCTTGTGGTTTGTTCTTGGCAGAGGTAACTTGATAACCGCCTTTGCTCTGTCCCACATTAGAAACATGAGTGCTTCTTTTGGCCACATCCCCAGCTCCTTTTTCCATATCCTTCGCCATCCAATAAGCTTTGCACAAGGTCTATGGTTTAAGAGGTTTTAGATAATGTTTGATATCATTCGTTAACCCATTCATAAAACACTTCACAAAGAAATGATTACTCTGCATGGGATTCTCACTCTTATACACTTCCATCAATTCCTCAAACTTATCTTAATCAGATATGCTAAGGTTAAACTACTTCACAACATGGAAATTCTCCAATACTCATACCCACTGTACTGAGCAAATTTATCACATATCATTGCACAAAAATCAGGCCAAAGGGGTGGATTCCATAATAATCTGGTGCTTCTGAGCCACCTATCCGCCCTACCTACCATATATATTTGTGCTAGATCAAACTTATCTTCATCAGGAACATTGGCCATAGCAAAGTAGGTCTCACTCTGCCTGATCCACTCCAAGGGTTCACTCCCATCAAATTTTGGAAATCTAGTTTGGGCCCTGTAGCAATAGACTTGTGAAAGTTGTTAACTCTCATTACTGGGGGTGATTCCACTGCTTGGCATAGTAAGGATCTTGGGAATGATTCATGTGATCCCTGGGATTTGGATTCCACTGCCTAATGAATTGCTGTCCATGGTGAGAGTTCATATGGTTTAATGTGGGGGATACAGGAGCTGAATGTGCTAAAAAGTTTTGACCCCAAGTATTCGGTGCTGCAGAATAACCAGTGGACGGGCAGTAAGGATTACCTTCATGACCAACATTGAATTGGACTCCTTGTGTGCTGCTTAAGTTAATTTGATGTGGATCTTTGATTCGTCTCATCATCTCCATGTCTAACTCACTAGGAAAGGTTGAATCTGAAGCATTTCTTGGTTCCTCTTCCGGCCTCAAGCAATGAGCGTTGATTCCAGGATTAGGCTCTGTGGCACAAATATGAGAATTAGCAATACATTGCAGCAGGGTTTCCATTCTACTCATCTGGGCCTATAGACCAGTCACTTGCTTCTGCAGATCACCCATCTGATTTTGCACCAGATCCGCCTTGTGGCTTGCCTCTTTCACCTCCTGCCTAATGGCCGTGAGATCTGACATTTCTCCTTCATTTCTGGCCACAGTCTTTGTCATCTCCACTCAGATCAGGTGCTGGCTTAGGATTTTACAGAGGAGCAGGTCCTGAACCTTCACCTCACCATGATCTCTTCCGCCGCCTAGGTCAGAAATCGATCGGGATTTAATAGTGAGTCAAGATCCACCAACCCAATCGATCTCTCACCAATTCGTCACCAAGGATTGTAAGGTTCTGATACCAATTTGTCAAATCCTTTAATTTGAGGGGTTTGAATTTGGGGAAGTGCAAAAAGAGTAAAGCTATGTTTCAGGAACTACAGCTAGATAATTCAGTGTAATGGCTTCATACCATCTCATTCATTAGCCAAAAGTATATATAGGAGTGTTTACAATTAGTATTAATGCAAAACAAAGATTACATCATAGTTTTGACCTCTAATCCATGTGTCATGACTATTCACTATAAGCTAAGGTTTCAGGTTATCAACAGTAGTTACTGGCAGTAAAATGACCGTCGATCCTTCCCTAAGAGGTATGGTTCAATCTAGACCATTCCCTGTCACTTAACGATTCAACCAGTGCACTTTCAAAAAGAATAATGGTGGATTGGTCACATTTTAAAATTGTTGAAGACCCTGATGTGGATGACAGAGATATTCCTATGGGTGAGGAGGAGATGTATATTCTTCTTGGTTTGCGGGAGGAGGATGAGAGAGGCATGGAAGACAACCAGGCTTCTGTTCTTATTGGCAGTGACAATGTTGTTGAAGAACTTGGTAGTGCTGAACCGGATGACACTCACGGAGCAGTTATGCCAGTGGATGACAATATACTTGAGGAGCAATTCACTGTGTATGATATGGATAATCCAAAGATGGAGCTTGGAAGCACATTTCCTAGTATGAAGGAATATAGTTGGCAACCAGACAATATGCAATTAAACAGGAATTTGACATGGTCACTAAGAAGTCTGATCCCACCAGGTTTGTTGGCTGTTGTAGAGCCGAAGGATGCCCTTGGAAAATTGTAGCTAAAAGGGCACAAGATAAGAAATCTATCACGGTACTAACCTTGTTCATCTATCAATTATTCATGTATTAGTTGTATTTGTTCACACTTTACTTGTGCTTACTATGTCCACTCCTTTTTGTAGGTGACAAAGATTATTGCTGGGCATAAATGCACTTCAAGTGGTAGGATTAAAACTAGTATGCCATCTCAGTCTTGGGTGGCAGACAGGGCACCATCTATCTTAAGAAAGAATCCCAACATTGGTGCCAAAAAGCTACAAGAGAAACTACAAGATGACTTTAATGTAATAATATAATATGGCATAGTGTGGAAGGGTAGGCAAAGAGCAGTGGATCTCTACGGGAGTTGGGAAGAAGGCTTTTGGTTGCTTTACAACTTTAAGGCTGAGATTGAGTTGAGGTCTCTAGGAAGTGTTGTAGAAATCGACACCAAAAGAGTGAAAGGTAAAGCGTGCTTCAATAGATTCTTTATTGCATTTAGGCCCTGCATTGAGGGGTTTTTTAATGGGTGTAGACCATACATAAGTATAGATTCAACTGCTTTGAATGGCAAGTGGAATGGGCAATTAGCTGCAGTTACATCTTTAGATGATCATAACTGGATGTTTCTAGTAGCTTTTGGGTTCATTGGTTCTGAAACTGGAGAAAATTGGGCATGGTTTATGAGTCAGGTGAAGGAAAATAGGTGATCCTCTTGTATTGGTTGTGTTTTTTCGATAAGGGAATATTTATTGATTTTCAAGGTTTAACATCAAGAAGATACATGACCCTGAAAACAAAACCCGGCCTTTGCATAACTACGATGCACACAACCAAAGGAACAAAAAATTACAAGCACTTCTAAAGACAATTAATCCGCAGTCTAGACCGCCACCCATGTGCCTGGATAAAAAACTCCGTGGGATTGGTTGCAGCGGCATCTCAACATTGTATTGGTTGTGTTAACAGATGCTTGCAAGGGTTTGAAAATGCAGTGAAGGAGGTATTCCCTCAAGCTGATCAAAGGGAGTGTTTCAGGTACCTTATGCAAAATTTTTTGAAGAAATTCCATGGTGAAACTTTTGGTCATATGTGGCTTGCTGCTAGAGCATACAAAAAGGAGGTCTTTGATCACCACATGGATAGGGTGCTCACAGCATGCCCAGAGGTAGCTGATTACATTGGAAGACATCATAGTTTGCTATGGATGAGATGCATGTTTAACCTAGACATCAAGTGTGACTACATAAATAATAATCTTGTAGAGTGCTTTAACAGCTGGGTGAGAGATAAAGGATTTGCCACTGGTACAACTAGTTGACAAGCTGAGGAAGATGATTATGGTGCTCTTCAACAAGAGAAGGATTGGAGAAAGGTTACAAGGGAGGATTCTACCAGCTGTCATAAAACAATTGCAATGGAGAACTAGAGGATTAGGCCATCTAAAAAAACAACCATCTGCCAATTGGACTGCAGAGGTGAAGGATACTAGCAATGACCAACTTAGGCATGTAGTCAGGCACATACACATGAGTGTACTTGTCTTGAGTGGCAGCACACAGGCAAGCCATGTGAGCATGCATTTGATTTCTTGACTTAGTAGAGAAATATCAATTTGGAGGATTATGTGTATGACTACTACTCGGTGGAGAGACTCATACCAGCATATCATGGGGCAATTGAACCACTGACTGACCAATTCCAATGGCCTATGGTGGATCTTAGTTTTGTGCTACAGCCACCACTAGCAAAAAGATCTACTGGAAGACCTAGGAAATTGAGGTTTAAGGGTTGTCTGGAGAAAGGGATAAGGAAAAGAAACCAGTCCAATCAGGGGGAAAGAATAAATGCAAGAGATGTGGGGAGCTAGGCCACAGGCAATCTACTTGTCCTCTCAATGGGACCAAAAAAGGTACAAATTAATGACCAACTTCATTCATTTACCTTGGCTATTTGTAACCTTAAAATGTTTGGGCTGCTTTTCACAGGAAAAGAAAGTCAAGAAGGAAGGGAGGTATCCCTAAGGAAGGTCCAAGAAATTCTCCAAGGGTAGAGGAAGGACCTGAAAATTCACCTTTTAGTACTGCATGTCCTACCAATTCAATTGCTAGCACACCTACAAGGGGCACGATCATCATACCACCACAGCTTCAAGGGAGCCTGGACCCGTCACAAGAAGATTCAAAATACTGAAACAAAGCATTTCCATTCTTGTTCATGTCCAAATTGTGTCTCAATTTTTCTTCTTTTCATAGACAACTTGCATTGGCAATGGGAGACGGAGCCTCACAGTCAGCAATCACTAGCACATCTCCACCAAAAACAAGACCGGCCGCGAGGAAGATGACTCCAAGGAAGAAAAGAAGAACTGAAATAATTATGCTTCTTATTTTGTTATCATTTTGTGACATGAGATGTGAACTCACTATGTTGGCTTTGTAATGGCTGGTGCTACTCCTTCATGGATATATGCTACTTCTGCTTCATGGATATATGCTACTTTTGCTTCAGGATATCTGCTACTTTTGCTTCTGGATATATGCTCACTATGTTAAATTGTGGTGTTGTCTTTTCCTGATCTGAACAGCTGACTGGTAGCAACTACCACGTTTGTTTGATGATTCAGATTGTTGACATGGACCAGGTAATTCATGACTTGATAACAGATACATCTTACCAAATGTTCCATAATTCTACATCCTGTTTGGTCATCTTTTTCACCCATTTCTTTAGGTTCTTCATGTTAGCTACTTATTCTGTACCATGAATAATGGTATTATCAGAAGCATAACATTTTCAGAGTACATAACTCTAATGCTGTTGTGTATGTTCCCAAGCCATATTTTGTAGTTCTGTAATGTTCCTTCTATATAATTTCTGGTAGGATGATAGCAGACAAGCTGCTACAATCTTGTTCCTGGATAAGGCTCTCTCCCTGAATAAGAAGAAACATCATAGTATGCATCTTACTACTGTGCAACAGTAAATGCATATAGTCCGGTTGTTTTGCCTACTGAGCACAATTCTTAATATAAATGAATTATTTTGTTGCAAGTTGCAACAATATACGTCTCAGATCGTTAGCTTGTTTTTTTTCTGCTTCTTTCTAGTTCTAGCTGATCATTTGGAGGCACGGACATATGCACAAGTAAACATGCGGTATACATGATGCCATTTCTTTGTATTTTCTGTCTCACAAGGTGTGTACCGGCAAAGCAAAACCAAATCACACATGTTCTGTTTTGCAGCGCAGCTGCTCATTAGCTTGAACTATTTCATGGAAGGGCAACCTGGCCTTTTCACATGAGCTCAAAGGGGTTATACAAATGAAAATGACATAATATGGGCAAAATAGCAATATGCAAGAGAACATCAGGGCAAAATATAAGTGGTAAAGTAAAATAGGTAAATGATCAATGACAGCCAAACAGAGAGGCAAAGTATCAATTATCCTAGAGAAAAAGACTCAGCTTCAGAGCTCATTTCTTCATATCTGACACCCCCTTCCGATCCCCAATCCTTATACTTGTCAGAGCCGCGAGCATTTGCTCTGGATCACGATCCTCCGCTTGCGTTTAGCGCACAACAGCGAGCCACTGCGAGACTCGGGCAAATCGCGCTTATTCTCTGTCCATGTTCTTCCCTTTAGTGCGTGCTATTAACAGTCTAGGGTTTACGTCTTACCCCGTGCAGTTCTAGGCGTGTACTTGCGTACCTTAGGCTGAATTGATGGATGATTTGATACGATACTGTGCCTCGTGTGTTGGTAGCTGCGATTTTAGCGGATCATTTGCCGGAAGGTGTGGCACAGTTTGTGGGGTGAGAGATTGAGTGGGCTACTTATAGAAAGAGTGAAATAAACTGACAAATGCTGTTCTTATGTAATAGAAAGAGGATTAGCGCTGGCAGCAGTGGTGGGGACAGTGGGATTAGGATATGGACTGGACTTATATGATTAAATGATGAAAGCATTTGGGTAATTTGGTGAAAAAGTTGTGTATTACTTTGTAAGGGCTTGTTTGGACAGGGAAGGATTAGACTCATCCTTTCAGATTGGTAGGGATTTTAGTTCAAATCCTCTGTTCATCCGAAGAGATTGAGGTAGCACTCAGTTTGGTGTTGACTTATGGTTTTTTTACTGTAATTGGTTTATTTTTTTACTGTAGTTAGTTGGCTTATTTGGTATAATTAAATTTAAAAAAATGTAAAAATAAAAAAACATGTTAGTCCATTATGAATAATGCAAAGGAATATGGGAAAAAAGAAAAGATAAAAAGTCCAAAAATCTAAAACCAGAAAATGAAATTATCAAGTCGTAGTAGAAGCTAGCTTTAAATCGTTTTAAACACAGCCTGAATCGTATCAGGATGCACCCAAAAGCTAGGGATTTCGAAGGAAGAGCAGTAAAAGCTTCTTTCTGGTATATTTATCCGGAAGTGGGCACGGATTCCGGATAGGCATGGCAAGAAGAAATCCGGCTGAGACTAGCAGGTAGCATGATAATATGGAATTATCAAGATGGTCACTAGTTTCATCTAAAATATGATGGGGGCCGGCATGGTGCTATGGACTGCATTAGCGTTATTACTTACTAGACAAACGAGCCGTGTGATTTGTCTTGTGGCTATAGACCGACTTTATTAGGCTTAGCTTATAAGCCCTAGCAAACCAATAAGCCCTGTAAGCTACTCTCATTGGTTTCTGCTTTTCTATGGAAGAGGCGTTTAAGCTGTCTGAAAATACATCGACTGACCATGCGGCCCTTAAAACATATCTTACTGAGCTTTAGGTTAGAATAAACTGGCCCTAGTTCCTTTAATACTGTTGTGCTATTTTCCCTTGCTACAGGGCGAGTAGGGAAAACAGCTCTTGTCCTGCGCTATGTGAATAATGGCCTCGGACAAACAGGAAGCAACGGTTCAAGCTTCTTATTTGCTAAAGCGCTTCTTGTTGAAGGTGTGCCTATTACGCGCTCTATATGGGTGCGTTGTCATCTCTTTGACATGCATATGATTTTCAGTTGCACATTTTTGTAAAGAAAGTTGTTTCTTAATTTCGTCGTTGGGGTGAATCTCTTAACATATTTTGTGACTCACTCACTACTCTGGGCTGCAGCCTAATTTGGCTACTTTTTTTATTATGTTTATGAGGAATGTGAGTTCAATATCATATTGGATTTAGATATGGTTCATGACTAAATTGTAACACCCTATTTTTACAGCATGTTACCATTGCTTAATTTTAAGCCTTATCTGAATTTGAATTAAGGTTTTAAGGCTGGCATTTAAATTTCAGCCTTAGTTTTTTATTATATTTTATTTTTACATGTTTATCATTTCTTTTCCCACCAAAAATTTGAATTTTCCTCGTGGGCCGTCCTTTTTCCTTTTGGGCCCAAACACCCTTTTCCCTACCTCGCCTTCGCCCAACCGGCCTTTTCTTTCCTCTCCTTCCTCCTTTTCTCCCCTCCCTCTCCTCTGCTTCCGCTGAGTGCGAGCACCGCCTCGTGGTTTTCTCCCGCCGCTAGGCTTCTTCGTGTCGCTCCACCACCAGCCCATACCTTCCCGCCAGCCTAGATCCCCACCTTGCCGCCACCTCGCCGCACGCCGACTTCCTCCACTGTCCCGCGACACCGCCGAGCTTGCCTCTAGTTTTGCCGTCGCATCTCGGCCAGCTCAAGGCATTGATGCCCTCGCATTTGCTCGCCGTACAAACTGCGCGCGCTCCCATCTTAGCCCCGCTGATTCCCGCTAGCTCCTCTTCCCACGCACATTGACTCCTTAGGAGCCGCGCGCACTAGCGCCTTCCTCCTCTTAGCCCAGAGCTAGCTTCGCCCCTTCCTCACTCAAGTGCGCATGATGCCCACTACCACACCCACGCCTTAACTCCCAACCAACGCTCCCACTTTATCTCCTCTTCTATAAATCCTCGCTGATTCCGAATGAGTTCACCCATCTCCCGCCTAATTCCCGCACTCAAATTCACCATTGCCGAGAGCTCCTTCATCATTGTTGTTGCTAGCCCTCTCCGGAGTATCATAAGTGGCATTGACCCTTTCCCTAAGCTTCTCTTACTCTCCTAATGCTCCCATGAAGCCTAATTGGATTGTTCTCCTTTGCAGCTCACCGGAGCCCATTTCTCCCTCAATTCCGGCAGCTTCTCCTCACCAACGACTTCGACAGCCGTCACCCGATTCCATTCTCCGATAGCATCCTCGCCGCACGCTGAAGACAACCCCGACGCCAATTTGAAGTTCCGCCACCTCTCTCCCCAACGCTGATCGCCCACCTCCACTGCTCGAGATCGCCGCCCCCACCGCCTTAGGCCTCCCCGAGCCCTCGCTTCCCTTCTAGTGAGTTACCGTCATTCCCAAGAGCTCCTCCGCTTATTTTGGACTCTCATTTCCATCATCGCCCGCACCTTCCCTATTTCGCCATCGCCTATGGTCGCCGCCGACCACCACCACCAAATTGGTCTGGGGGACTTAGGCCCGAACGTGTGTTTAGGCATGACTCACGCTTGACCGCCGCCTCTATCGCCGGTGGCGAGACCTTTGTTACCAACCAAAAGGGGCGAGGCCTCGTGTTTACGAAGGCAGCCATTCGGATAGTTCGTATGTTCTCCCACGGACAATTGGATGGTCCGAACGACCTTCACGATCGAGCGGTCACACGCTCTAGCTGTTCGGACAGTCCAAATATTTCCATGACGATCATGCGATTCAAAGTTGCTTCACCGATCGCACGATCTGAACATCCCAAACGACCAGACTAGTCCGAACTTAAACCACGTAGGCCCACATATCAGAGAGAGTTCTCTCACTCCTCTCTTTATTTTTGGGATTTTTCTGAAAATAAAGTTTGGAAAGCTCGTTCACCCTCGTCGTAACATGGAATTTAGTGAAATTTGTTTCTAAAATTTTTTAAATTCAAGTTCTTTCTGTTGGTTCTAGTTTTGTCCAATTTGGAGTTCATCTAAATTTTATTTGGGTATTTTTTCTCTCTCACGTGTCGGTTGCATTTTGGCATCTCTCTCCGAGTAGAGTTCAAGGACACCCTCAAACCGTAGGTCGACGCTCCGCAAGACCAACAGGACCTCCCAACCGGAGACCTAGGCTAGTTAGCATTTTGATTATTTTGATCCTATGTTTCATGCAAATTATTTTTGTATAAATTATTCCAAATGCATGCGTTATTTCAAGTACAAACATGTCACTTGAAAGTTAGCTATTACCCAAATTGTTAAATTAACACTACATAGCTACAACATCCTTTGTAACTTGATAAACCCATAATCCTTGTCGCCATAGGTACTATATCTAAACAGAAATAGCTATAAGTATTAACTAAAAGCCATGCTAGTTGAGTCAAAGCCAGGGCATTAGCTACCCTGAACACCATCCTTTAAACATAAAATCTTGTTTTGGGACAGTCATAGGATGTAAATGACTCGATACTTTGCTACAACTTATCCTATGCTTCTCAAAACTCTAAAAGTTTGCTACACCTGCCTAGACGGATAGTAAGAGAGGTTGGTGTGGATGTAACATGAGAACTTATGGTTTGTGGCATGCACCGCCTAGATAAATTAGAGAATTAATCCTGTGATGACCTCTTCGTAAAACAAGACAACCATAAGTTGGTAAATTGTAGAGGTCATGTGGTAATTCTCTTGATCTGCATGTCAAAGGAAACATGCAAAATGTAGCAATTGGATTATCTCTTGTGGGTAAAGATGTATAGTCTCTATAGAGTATAAACTGTTCGAACAGCCATACCCACGGTAAAGGGCGGACATGGGAACCTCCTCGACTCTGTTCTGTTTCTAAATCTTTGCGGGTGGGAAAAAACAAAACGAAGGGATGTACTTTGATTTTAATTTTTCCTAGAGGGATATACTCCAGCGATGTAAGTATGGTGGATGTAACCTAATAATTAAAAACTTTAGCATTGGTGGATGGAACCATATAACTGATGGATGGAACCTACACTACTGTAATTATTGCATAAGTTCAAGTAAAAAAGCATGATTTGTTGAAATGCTAGGTCGTAGAGTTTTTACTAATAGTATTTACAAACATGGCTTTCTGCAAAATAAAAGAAACCAAGCCTTTATTGATAAGCCTTGCATCTTATATAAATGCATGTTATATGTTGGCTCGCGGAGCATGGTTGTGTGTGCTCACCCTCACTCTCAACTCCCCAGAATATGAGAACCAAGATCAGTACGCTTTCTACGAGGACCAAGGCCGCAACGGAGGTGAAGACGATGGCAACTAGATGTAGAGCTTAGTAGTCTAGTCTCTACTCATAGTCTAGCCTAACCAATATCGGTTCTACTTTGGTTACCCCAGTCACGGCCTGTGGAGGAATGTGCTTTCCTATTTCAGTTTCCACTGTCTTTTGTAATGTAAACATTTGGCCTGATAGCATTGTATGTAAATCAAATCCCGACATGGATTAATTAAACTCCAAAGATATAATATTGTTATGGCCTATATCGTATAAGATGAATCAATCATGATCACTATCTATCGATCTAGGAATAATGCATTATTCACATAGGATTTGGATATGCTAAATTCGGTCCGACAAGGTGGTATCGAGCATACGATCAGAGGAAACCTTAGTTTGTACGGTCGTGATTAAGGTTGGAGTCCTATTTTAAAATTAAAGGAAAAATTTTGATAAAAATTTGACTTACTACTTGCTTCACTTACCATTCCTAGATCATTACTCTTCTGCACTTTCTTTATATTTTATCTGATCTAACCTCTTGATTTGAAAATAGTAGATGGCCGGTTCTTCGTCTGCTTCCTGGGGCTTTCTGTCTCACTCTAAGATGGAGTGAGAGTTTGTGGGGTTACTATGCCACTCCTACTGCACTCCATTATGACCGACAACCTATTTTCAGGAAGTGTAGGACGTGGGTCCTAGACCAGGAGGTTTGGACCATGGAGGCCTTTATCTACGCCAGGGAGGGCAGAGCCGAGCCTCTGATCGTCCCCACCATTGACCCCAGGAGCCACTGCTCAAACGCCATGCAGGATGTGGCCCAATTCGCATCAGCTCGGCTGATGCAGCAGCACAGGGCCGAGCTAGTGCGGTCCCCGTTTTGCTTCTTTCTGATCCTTCGCACGGGTTGTCCTGAGCTCGACCCTCTAGACGCCCTGACAGATGACCCAAGGCTGTCTCACCAGGTGCTACTGATGCAGGACATGGCCGACTCTTATTGCCGGGCTCTTTAGGAAATCAGACAGCTCTGTATGTTGTTGACGTCCAGCTACCAACACTCGGGTATCCTTCGAGCCCAGCTAGTTGGGATGGACACCGCCCTCAATTTCTCTGAGTGGGAGTAGATCGTCACCGAGACCAAGCTCGAGCATCTTCAATCTCAAACCGACCACACCCCAGCATCGCCGACCTACACTCCCTCATCGCCCGTCCGAGTCCTAGCCCCACTGCCACCGTAGCAAAGCAGAGAGCACCAAAGACTACCAAAGACTAGTACCACCCCGGCATCGCCCACCATATCCTACCCCTACCCGCCCCTACAGTCCGGGGAACCGCACTGACCAGCTTTCTAGGGCCCTGCACTCTGCTCACTATGCGCCCACCCCCGGGCTTTTTAGTAGCAGATGCCGGGGGACCTAGTAGAGGTCTCCGTCGATCCTGTTCTCCGACCACTCGACTCCGTGCATCGACTTCGACTTGCCTCGAGTTAGCCGCCGCCGCTCCCGCTCCCGAGGTGTTCCAACTGTGAGGCAATCACCCTGAGCAGAAGTACCAGCTAGGGTAGGCTAGATAGGAAGTGCTTGCCAAACGGATTTTGGGGATAACAAGCACTCTTTGTTACCTCTTTTACCACTCCCTAGACGTTGTGTATGGTTTGGGTTGTGACCCAAGAAAGCTTATGCGCTTCACTTGAAGTCATGTAACCTTCTTATGGAATGATTTAATTTAAAGTTTCATGCTTTTTATTGCATTGCTTGTTTGGTTTACTTGGTTCTTCTACCGTGTCTTTAGAGGTCTAGTAAATCCTCCTATATACACTTTCCTCCTTCTGTTTTAACATCTTATCTATCTTCAAATGGCGCCTAGGAGAGCCATTGTTCAAGGAAGAGGCCACGACAGAGGTTGCGGAAGAGGCTGAGGTCATAGACAAGACTTGCCACCTCCACCACCTGAGCCCCCAATGATGGCCCAAATAATGGCCAATAAGCAAGCACGAATAGCAAATAGAAGCTCCAAGTTAGCTGACTTCCTGAGAACCCGACCCCTAACCTTCTCTTCAGCCAATGAACCATTAGAGGCAGAAGATTGGCTGCGTGATACAAAGAAGAAACTTCACCTTGCTCGTTGCACAGAGGAAGACAAGGTGGACTTTGCCACCCACCGGCCTTAGGAGCCACAAAGATGGTAGGAAAATTTCCTTGAGGTTCATGGTAAGAAGGTTTTTTTAGATGGTGAGACTGAAGATGACGAAGAGGAGGTAGATGAGACCCCAGCGGTAGGAACCCAATAAGGAGGGCAACAAGAACATACCAACGCAGAAGTGAAAGAAGGAGAAGAAGTAAAAGAAGAGGAAGCAACACCATCTAGAGCCACCACCTCATGGGTTGAATTCAAAGTCGTCTTCTGGCAGAATTTTGTACCTACAGGAATAATGGGAATGAAAAAGAATGAGTTTCGAACCTTAAAGCAAGGAAATATAACAATTAGTGAGTACTTTACCAAGTTTAATCAGCTAGCTCACTACACCCCTAAAGACATAGCAGATGAAGAAGAGAAAATTGATCACATCCTAGAAGGAATGCAAGACGAGATGAGAGCACAACTGATCATGCATGACCACCCAATCTTCCACCATTTAGTCAATAAGGCCCTTGTTTATGAGAATGAAAGAAGGCAATTGGAAGCCAGTTGAAAGAGGAAGTGGGCATCGTAGAGGTCGCAGGGCAGCTTTCAATCTAAGCCAGTGTACCAAGGCAACCCTTCTTTTCGATAAGGAGCAACCTCAGCCCCAAGGGTTCCAACTCCACCACCATGATCCAGTGGAAGTGTGATTCGTGTGCCTCATTGTCGAGACCCGAATATGCAAATTCGGTCTCTCTGTGTAAACTGCACTAGTCCAGGATCACGCTAGTGCACACAGTCAAATATAGATGTCATCACAGTCATACACACGATAATAATAAAGGAAAACTCGAATATTGATAAAATGTCAAAGGTACGACCTTATGGCCAAGCTTACATTATCTCTAGCCGGAAGGGCTTAACAAAAATAACAGCGGAAATCCAAATTAAAGCGTAGCAGCCAATCGACAAGCCCACATGCTATCGAGTGGAGAACGGCCTAATCCGTGAAGTCGTCGTAGTACTCTCCTTCCGAACCTCCTGCGATAGTACTCCTCTCCCTCAATCGAGCAACATAGGCATAAAGCCGTGAGTATATTGGTACTCAGCAAGTCGTTTGTAACAAATGAATGCAATATAATATGCAAGGCTTACTAAGAGAAGGCTGAAAGGTTAATTTGCATAAAGGCGTTTCTCAATGAAATAATATAAATAACTTGAAAGCTAAAATTAATCAAAACAATAATAGTAAATGATCAAAGGAATAAACATGAACCACTAGTGAACACCAATTCACAACCTAAACCCAAAGTGAACTACCTGTCCACTCCCAACATAAACCACCAAGTTATAAGTGAAACACTAACTCTTGTGTGAAATCCCCGAGCAATGTCCATGACCGAGGACGCGGCTATTCGAATAGTTTTACACTCGCAGAGGTTGCACAACTGTACCTACACGATGTGATTAGCCTCGATCTCGTAAAATCACAACAAGGTCTTTACAATGCTCTACCTCAACCCAATTCGCCCGCTAGGTTTCGTGATCACACCCCCTTGCGCCACATGGAAATCAAGCAACCATGTCCATCACAATGGCAGAATTGAATTGAAATATTACAAATTAATCAGCCAGATCCATCCCATAACAGACATGTGGTTTGCACGATTAAGCTCAGATCAATGGCGCACAAAGTTAAGTCCTTATCGTTACCCGAGCGAGGCTACCACATTCTCGAAGTGCAACTGCACCTCCCCCTTTACTGCACGATCACTCGTCCGAGTGCAAAACCAATTTGTATAACCAAGCCAACGTCACACCAATGACGTGACACAAATTTTAATACACGTGGCACCAACCACAGTTCCATATGTCATTAAGTCAGATTAATAATTAACATGTGCTGATGAGATCAATCGTAAATATAAGCCAGCTAAGTAGTCTAATCGTACCAACCCATGTGACAAATAATCTAGCATCACTAGTAAAT
This sequence comes from Melocanna baccifera, assembly GCA_036346265.1. Lineage (NCBI taxonomy): Eukaryota > Viridiplantae > Streptophyta > Magnoliopsida > Poales > Poaceae > Melocanna > Melocanna baccifera. Next base: position 14,190,122 of record CM070688.1, on the reverse strand, counting down.
TTCCCAACCTATGGTGACAATGGCATCATGGCATTCCAAAATATCAAGGAGGGATAAACTCAAATGGAACGATAACTACCAGTTACAACGGTTGAATAAAAATAGCGATGCAATGTAATTTAAAACAAAATAAATAAATAGTAGATTACAAACTGGGTCCAACATGATCAAAGGACACGACTTGCCTTGGTTATGCTCAGCGGCGTACTCCTGGTCTTCGGGCGCGAAACCTGCTCCTCCGGAATCCGAATCTAACGAGAGAAAAAACGATTAAAAACAAAGAAACACATAAAATGATAAGCAAATGAACTCCAAAATTCACAAAACTAGAACCAACAGCTAGAGCTCAATTTTAGATGTATTTAGAAAACAGAACGGGGTCAATCGGAGCTCGGACGGAGGAGAACGGCTCGGAAAATTTAATCTAAAGAAAATCGGATAATTCAAAAAGTTATCGTGGCTGTGAACCCGTCCACGAAATCACCGGTCTCACCGTGAACCCGCGCACGGAATAAAGGCACACGGGCGGGTCGCCGACGCGGCGGCTAGGGTCGACGTGGCGGCATATGTCGCCACGCGTCACCCGGCCGACGTGGCGGTACGACGGGCTGCCACGTGGCTCGGGACGGCCGGCCGACGGGCGCCGACGTGGCATGTCCATGGCATGCCACGCCAACTAGGGCCGACGGGCGTAGGGTCGACTAAGCACAGCGCGGCGCAGCGGCGGTGGCTCGACCGATGGTCGGGACGCGGCGACGCGGCGCGATTCGGAGCCTCGCCGATCCGATCGGCGAGGAGATTGAGTGGCGTGGCGCGCGGACGGCGACGATGACCGACGCGATGGCCGCGCGCGCGCGAGGCGCCGCGCGACGCGGCACGCTGGCGAGCGGGCGCGCCGGCGGATCCGACGGCGGCGGCGACGTGTGGCGCCGCTACTGGTGCTTCGCGTCCCGATCTCGAACGGACGGCGGGATGCGGGGCGCGAGGCGGAATAAGGCGATGGTCGACGCGTGGCTTCGACGCGCAGGCGGCGCCGCGCGCGGCGCGCGCGGCGCGCGAGCGCGGTCCGGCGCGTGACCGATGGCGAGCGAGGCGCGGCTCGGGCGACGGAGAGGCGACAGCGGCGACTGGGGCGACGCGGGCGAGAGGGGACGGCGAGGACGGGCGGCTCACCGGCGAGGACAGCGGCGACGGCTCCGGCGACGGCGGAAGGGGTCGGGGAGGCACGAGCGCCGGCGAAGCGACTCCGGGACGGCGACGCGAACGCGAGGAAGCGAGGCGGAGGCGACGACGAGGGCGAGAGCGGGAGACACGCGAACCGAGGTGACCGCGCGTATAAACACACGCGAACCGAGGCGGGTTCGATCCGGAAACGACGACGGGCGCAACGCGGACGGGTTTGGACGGCTGGGATGCAGCGCGGGAGAGATCGGACGGCTGAGGGCACGGCGAGGGTTAGGGTTAGGGTTTGCGATCGCGCGGGCGATCGGACGGTTGGAGAGGCGCGGCGCGGGATCGGATGGCGGAGGAAGGAGGCGAGGTGCGGGCGCGCGGGACGTGGCTGGTGCCGCCGCGTGTCGGCGCGGATGTGCGACGCGTGGCGGTCAGTGGAATCGGGCGGCATGGAGAGCGGGTGCGTGGGAAAGGGTACGGCGGCGGCGGCGGGCGCTGGATGGGTGACGCGTGGCGGGGAGGAGGATCGGGCGGCGGGGAGATTTTTCTTTTTCATTTCTTTTCCAGAAATTCAAATAAACTTCTAAAAGCTCTAGAAAATAGCAAATAAATCCCAAAAATTCACCAAAAATACCAGAAAATTCCTTGAGACCGGTAGAATCCAAATAAAATTCCTTGAATTAATTTCAGAAAATTCTGGAAAATTCATTTTTAAAATCCTGGCTTTAAAAATATCAGAAAAACAGGATGTTACAAACCTTACCCCTTAAACGAGATCTCGACCCCAAGATCTGGCTAACTAAGAGAATAGGTTCGAACTCGCTTGAGGTCCTCCTCGCGCTCCTGTGGCTTCCTCCTCGGAATGGTTGCTCCACTAGACTTTACAGAAACAGACCACTTTATTCCGAGTGACTCGCTCTGACACTTCCAAGATTTTGACTGGGTGCTCTTTGTACGATAGATCCTCCTGCAGGTCAACGGCCTCAACTGGCACAACCTCCTCGGGCACACGCAAACACTTCTTCAGCGGGACACATGAAAGACGCCATGTACCCCATCAAGGACGCAGTAGCTCCAATCGATAAGCAACCTCTCCTCGCTTTGTAATCTCGAACGGACCAACATATCTCTGCAAGCTTCCTTTAGCTGAAACCTCTTCACACCCTTGAATGGTGTGATCCTGAGATACACAAAATCATCTGGCTCAAAACTCAGCTCTCGACGTCTGGTATCTGCATAGCTTTTCTGTCTGGCCTAGACAGTTTTCAACCTTTCTGTAGATCAAGCGGACCTTATCCTCGCCTTCTTTCAAACAAGCCGACTAAAACTCGACCTTCCCCATCTCTTTCCAATTGAGAGGGGTCCTGCATTTCCTGCCATATAATGCCTCAAACGGTGACATCTGCAAACTGGTCTGATAACTGTTGTTGTACGAGAACTCTACAAAAGGCAAACAACTGTCCCACTTGGACCCATGATCAAGCACACAGGCTCTCAACATGTCCTCCAAAATCTGATTTACTCGCTCTGTCTGATCATCTGTCTGGGGGTGATACGCCGCACTGAAATTAAGATGAGTTCCCATAGCCTTATGGAAACTACCCTAAAAACGAGAGGTGAACTGCGATCCATGATCTGACACAATCTTCTTGGGTACACCATGCAAACTGACAATCCTGAACATATATAGCTCTGCCAATCTGTCACCACTGTAGGTTGTCTTAACTGGAAAGAAATGAGCAACCTTGGTCAATCGGTCCACGATGACCCAAATCGAATCATAGCCCTCTTTGGTCTTAGGCAGACCGACTATGAAGTCCATACCAATTTCTTCCCACTTCCACTCGGGAATTTTCAATAGCTGCACCAAGCCTGCTGGTCTCTGATGCTCTGCCTTTACTCTCTGACAAACATCACAAAGGGCTACATACTCAGCGATCTCACGCTTCATGCTTGGCCACCAATACTTATCCTTAATGTCCTGGTACATCTTGGTACTGCCTGGATGAATCGAATACAACGACTCATGAGCCTCTTTTAACAACACATCCTTTAGCTCTTGCTTACTGGGCACACACAAACGCTGCTTGAACCACAAGGTTCCCTGGTCATCCACTGAAAATCCTGACTCTTTACCTTCGCTCAAGTTCTTTCTGATCCGCTGAAATGCCTCATCATCTAACTGAGCCTGACGAATCTGACCATCTAAAGTAGGCTGCATCTCCATAGCTGCCAAAAATCCTGGCTCCACCAACTCAAGGCTAAGCTTCTGAAATTCCTCATGCAAAGTCGGTGACTCTCTCGAACTATCACCGAATTGCAGATACCTTTCGCTCAAGGCATCTGCAACAATATTAGCTTTCCTGATGATAATGTATGCCAACATTATAATCCTTTATCGCTTCTAACCACCTCCTCTCGCTCGAGGTTAAGCTCTGACGGGTGAAGATGTATTTCAAACTCTTATGATCCGTAAACCTCACATCTATTACCCATCGATAATGACGCTAAATCTTTAAAGCATGCACTACGGCTGCTAGCTCCAAATCATGAGTAGGGTAGTTCTCCTCATGCGGTCTCAACTGGCGTGAGGCATAGGCTACCACTCTCTTGTCTTGCATCAAGACACAACCCAAACCTTTGCGAGAGGCATCGCAATATATCTCAAAATCCTTATTAATATCAAAAAACAAGCACTGGGCTGTGGTCAAACTCTCCTTAAGTTTCGAAAGCTTTTCTCGCACTGGCGCCCAAGTAAATTTCTTTTCCTTTTTAAGCAATCGCGTGAGGGTCCGCCACACCGAAAATCCTCAATAAAGCGACGGTAGTATCCTGCCATACCCAGAAACTCCTAACCTGGGTAACTGAAGTGGGCGAATGCCAATCTAAAACATCACTCACTTTTCCTGGGTCAACTGCGACTCCTTGTGCTGTCAACACCTGCCCTAGAAAGGTGACTTTCTTCATCCAAAAATCACATTTGCTGAACTTCGCATACAACTGATTATCCCTCAATTTCTGCAACGCTAATCTCATGTGCTCCTGATGCTCTCTCTCATCCTTGGAATATATCAAAATGTCATCAATGAACACAACGACAAACTTGTCCAAATATTCCATAAACACCTTATTCATCAAATACATTAAATATGCTGGGGCATTGGTCAAACCAAATGACATCACTGTGAACTCGTATAGACCATAACGAGTCGAGAAGGCTGTCTTGGGTATGTCCTCCTTGCGAATCCTCATCTGATGATATCCTGACCTCAAATCAATCTTGGAGAACACCCCTGCTCCCTTGAGCTGATCAAACAGGTCATCAATCCTGGGCAGAGGGTACTTATTCTTGATGGTGACCTCATTAAGTGCTCTGTAGTCCACACACATGCGCTGACTACCATCCTTCTTCTTGACGAACAACACTGGCGCTCCCCACAGGGATGAACTCGGTCTGATATAACCTTTATCCAATAGCTCCTGAATTTGTTTCTTCAACTTTGCTAAGTCATTGGCTGGCATCCGATAGGGTCTCTTGGAAATCGGAGCGGTACCTGGCATAAGCTCAATCAAAAACTCAACCTCTAGCTCAGGTGGCATACCTGGAAGGTCATCTGGAAACACGTCTGGTACTCACGACAACCGTACATCCTCCAACCGATCACCTTGCTCGCAAACCATGACTGCTCGCCGACACTCATTGGCCGTGGAATCGCACCTTAACCCCATCTCAATTGGTTAAGGTCACCGCTCGCTCCCACGCCTAACACCGCTCGCTTTGAAGCCAATCCAATCCCAAGATTACATCTAGGACCGCATATCCAACAAAACCAGGTCGGCTCTGAACTCAACTCCCTGAATGGTTATCCTAACTCCCGACAACCTAGGTTGGATCTCAACTTGAAACCGGGATTGATAAAAGAACAGATCCAAGAGCACCGTTTTCAATTGTTGCTTTAAAGCAAAACTCGAGAAACAAACGAATGCGAAGCTCGTAATCAAATAAAACGTGGCAGAATCGAATGTACTAGGAACGCATCGATCACAACATCCGTGCTGCTGGGCATCCTCTCGCGTGACGTGGTTCTAAAGGAATACACGTGGCTACGGAAGCGTAAAACAAAACTTTTCTACCGCGCACCCAAGAACATCATGCTAAGGAAGGATCATGGATCGTTACCACTTAGACGCCGCAGCGCTAGCGTGAAGAAGAATTGGACACCGATCCAATCACGCGCGCCGAGGTAGTAGTGGAAGTAGCCGATCGTCACGCGACAGATCGTCTCCTCCACGCACGCCGATCAAGATCGCAACGAGCGCGCTCCACCGTATCCACACGCCCGGGCTAGAACGCGATCGCGAGTGTACTAGCACTCGTGAGCAGCTAGGGTTTGGCTCTGAGGTGGCGGCTAGGGTTTTGCTAGATGTTACAGGGCGAATCCTCACCCCTCGCCTCCATATATAGACCTCCTCACGTGGGCCTTGCGGACCAAGGCCTATTAGGAGTCTATTCGGATCTTTATCCGAATTGAGCCCATATCCAAATCATATTCGAATCGGTGTTCCAACCCGTTAAGCGTGCGACCGAGGTTCACGTATACTTGGTCGTGACCCGAAACGCCTTTCCGGTCACCCCATTAATAGCGGCCTCTAGTAAGACATATTAACCCCAAAGTATATGTAAAGATCATATCGGCCGAACTCGTAATGTTCTCTCATGTACGAATCCCTTTGCCTCACGATATAGATTGAGCTCAAGCGAGACCTGTGTCATCCTCTTAATAGCTCAATCACTCTCTCGATTCCGTGATGGATTATAAACTTGTGATTGACTCTCAATCACCTTGGCATGGCTATGCACTTTCATAATCCATTACATCGAGGGCCAGAGATATCTCTCCCATAAGGAGGGGCAAATTCTATCTTGATCATTCACATCCCACTACATGTTTCATGGCAAATCCGAAGACTACTTTTATGACTACCCATTCACGGAGTAGTGTTTAGTAGTCCCAAAATAAGCTACTACTCATGTTGGGAACCATGATGATCTCAAGTCTAAGGATTCTACATAAACACTACTCGAGACCAACTGATGACACATGGAATCTCCGCAGTGTCTCATGGCAGTCTATCCAACATATGTTCACTAACACATGTCCATATTATTGATTTGGTATCACCATACCATGATCCATGAGACATGATCATCAATCAATACATATGCTTGATCTTTGTCTTTGAATCATATTTGTTCCTCATATGATATACGATCGTGATCATTTAGAAATAGCAACATTTTAGTATTTAAGAGTCTCATGAATAAGTCACATACTCATTGATCAATAATGATGATGTCTATTCCAAGAAACAAAGTAATGTATCATAAACATAGTATATGATATATACAACATCTCCATGTTGCCTCTAGGGCATATCACTAACAGTTCACGACCTCTCACCACCGGCGCCCCGCCGGCTTTGTCCCGATGCCGGGGTGCTCCTCGCCCTGCTCCCGGGTAGGAGTACGACCGTGTGGCTCCCAAGTCGGCGAATCGGCGTCGGGGCTCGCCTCGAGGGCACTTGCTAGCATAGTGTCCCACCTCATGACACTTGAAGCAAGTGACGATGCCGCCGAGTTATCGCTTCTTCGCTGCTGCGACCACTGGAACCACCAGGACGCTGTCTCGATCAAATCGACGCGTGGCGTGCTGGGTCCCGGTGCCGACGCTATCGCCGCTTCTTTGTGGCACTCGTGCAGCCGGGTAGGAACCAAAACGAGGCCTCGGGATCGTGCGATCGTGACCCCTGCTGGATCAACCTCCTCTTGCGAGACTCCTAGAGCTCGCGGCGACTCTCCTCAATGAGAATGGCATTATCCACCAACTGCTGAAAACTGGCATAGTCGTTGCCTACGACTTGCACCTTCAAAGCTGGGTTCAAGCCCTTCTTGAACCTCTTCTGGCGAGCTGCATCTGACGCTACATCCTCTGGCGCGTAGCAAGCCAACTAAGTGAATTTATTGAGATATTCACTCACTGACAGGTTCCTCTACTAGAATTCCCGGAACTCATCCTTCTTCATCTCGACCACTCCATCCATGACATGGGCAGTATGGAAGGCCTTGGCGAACTCCTTCCAAAGTGATGTTGTTCTGGTTCTCATGGGCGGCACAGTAGTTCTCCCACCATTCTGCTGCTGGTCCCTCAAGCTGATGTACTGCATATAATACTTTCTCTCTGCTGCATTACCTGAGCCAAGTTCGATTTCTTCTCAATCGAACGGACCCAATCGTCGGCCTCCAAAGGCTCACGAATCGGAGAAAATAGGTGGTCTCGCCTCATGAACTCGTGCATAGCCGGATCACCGACGAGGTGCCTTGGTGGTGGTATGGCTCGTGGTCTTTGCCATTTGCATCATAGTCTGCATACTCTGCATCATGGTCTCGCATCATCCGAGTCCGGCCACCAAAAATCGATCGAGGGCGGATCCAAGGTAGGTGGCATCGCCGCACAAAGATCGCTCTGGGTCCTCGGTTCGCCTGACATGGCTAGAGGAGTTCTGGTATCAACCATCTTGCTCAAAAGAAAACAATCTGGATCGACCAAAGGTAAAAGACGAGAGGGAAAAGCATAGATAAGAGGTAAATGCGTCTAAGGGGGTTTTGCTTAATGGAAACCTAACTAAACAAACACTTAGCCAAAAAGGCTAACAAAGAAACTGAACAAAAATAAACTCCATTAAAAGATTGACATGATCGCAATATAATACTTTTAAAGCAATATTTGCAGCTCACATCACACACAATCGCAAATAAAATCCAACGTGTCTACTCGCACTATCTACTCAAGGCTCCCACTGGTCCTCGACAAATAGGGTACATCGCTATCGTCCTCGAATCGCCAGACAACCCACGAAGGCGGATCGGCGCGATCGCTTCCCGATCGGGCTGGAGGAACCGATCGAGATAGGCTCGACGATCTCCGGTGATACGACGCCCGCTCTCGGCTCGGCGGTGTAGGCGACGGTAGAGGTCTTGCGATCGCGGTCGGGCTCTCCTCGCATCGCCGGTACTCTAGGGGTGACTCGCATCGCTCCTTGAACTTCCTGACGAGTCGGCCATGTTGATCTTGTATAGCTTGCAAAGGCGACGGATGGCTTTGTGCGCAACTCCAGCCGACATCTCTCCACCGCACCGGCATTCTTAAAGCGTGGTGTAGCACCGTTGCCGACTCGGGTGGTGAAGTATAGTCTGGAGATGCACCCGATGCGTTGACCCTTATGCTTCTCGTCCTTGATTAGGTAGACGGGCAATCTCTTTAATCCGAGGCTCCGCAACAGAACGCGAAGAAGTGATCTCCATCCTCCTGTCGGGCTGTAAAAAGCTTGGGACATCTAATGCATTTATAAAGGAAAGATCAGTTTATAACCTTATGAAAATAAATTTTGCAAGAGTTGGGGCGAGAGACAAGAATCCTTAAGAATGAGGTAAGAAGATAGAGATATTACTAAATATCAAGTTTAGTTGGTTTGATTTAGAAAATAAATTTTTGGGCTACGACCAATCTAACTAGGGCTTCGTCCTACAGTCGATATGGCTCTGATACCATCTCTGTCGAGACCCGAATATGCAAATTCGGTCTCTCTGTGTAAACTGCACTAGTCCAGGATCACGCTAGTGCACACAGTCAAACATAGATGTCATCACAGTCATACACACGATAATAATGAAGGAAAACTCGAATATCGATAAAATATCAAAGGTACGACCTTATGGCCAAGCTTACATTATCTCTAGCCGGAAGGGCTTAACAAAAATAACAGCGAAAATCCAAATTAAAGTGTAGCAACCAATCGACAAGCCCACAGGCTATCGAGTGGAGAACGAAGCCTAATCCGTGAAGTCGTCGTAGTACTCTCCTTCTGGAACCTCCTGCTGATAGTACTCCTCTCCCTCAACTGAGCAACATAGGCATAAAGTCGTGAGTATATTGGTACTCAGCAAGTCGTTTGTAACAAATGAATGCAATATAATATGCAAGGCTTACTAAGGGAAGGCTGAAAGGTTAATTTGCATAAAGGCGTTTCTCAATGAAATAATATAAATAACTTGAAAGCGAAAATTAACTGAAAACAATAATAGTAAATGATCAAAGGAATAAACATGAACCACTTGTGAACACCAATTCACAACCTAAACCCAAAGTAAACTACCTGTCCACTCCCAACATAAACCACCAAGTTATAAGTGAAACACTAACCCTCGTGTGAAATCCTCGAGCAATGTCAATGACTGAGGACGCGGCTATTCGAATAGTTTTACACTCTGCAGAGGTTGCACAACTGTACCCACACGATGTGATTAGCCTCGATATCAGGAAATCACAACAAGGCCTTTACAATGCTCTACCTCAACCCAATTCGCTCGCTAGGTTTCGCATCACACCCTCTTGCGCCACATGGAAATCAGCAACCATGTCCATCACAATGGCAGAATTGAATTGAAATATTACAAATTAATTAGCCAGGTCCATCCCATAATAGACATGTGGTTTGCACGATTAAGCTCAGATCAATGGCGCACAAAGTTAAGTCCTTATCGTTACCCGAGCGAGGCTACCACATCCCCAAAGTGCAACTGCACCTCCCCTTTCGCACGATCACTGCCCGAGTGCAAAACCAATTTGTATAACCAAGCCAACGTCACACCAATGACGTGACACAAATTTTAATACACGTGGCACCAACTACAGTTCCATATGTCATTAAGTCAGATTAATAATTAACATGTGCTGATGAGATCAATCGTAAATATAAGCCAGCTAAGTAGTCTAATCGTACCAACCCATGTGACAAATAATCTAGCATCACTAGTAAATTTCCCAACCTATGGTGACAATGGCATCATGGCATTCTAAAATATCAAGGAGGGATAAACTCAAATGGGACGATAACTACGCCATAAACGGTTGAATAAAAATAGCGATGCAATGTAATTTAAAACAAAATAAATAAATAGTAGAATGTAAACAGGGTACAACATGATCAAAGGACACGACTTGCCTTGGTTATGCTCAGCGGGGTACTCCTGGTCTTCGGGCGCAAAACCTGCTCCTCCGGAATCCGAATCTAACGAGAGAGAAAATGACCGAAAATAAAGAAATACATAAAATAATAAGAAAATGAACTCCAAAATTCACAAAACCAGAACCAATAGCTAGAACTTGATTTTAGATGAATTTAGAAAAAAGAACGGGGTCAATCGGAGCTCGGACGGAGGAGAACGAGCTCTCGGAAAATTTAATCTAAAGAAAATCGGGATAATTCGGAAAAGTTACTGTGCTGTGAACCCGGTCCACGAAATCACCGGTCTACCGTAAACCCGGCATATTGAACAGTGCACACGGGGCGGGGCTGCTGACGCGGCGGCTAGGGCTGACGTGGCAGCGGCATATGCTGCCACGTGTCACCCGGCTGACGTGGCAGCTGACGTGGCTGCCACGTGGCTCGAGGGACAGCTCGGGGCTGACATGGCGCTGACGTGGCATGTCCACGTGGCCTAGGGCTGACTCGGCACAGGCGCGGGCGCAGCGGCGGTGGCTCGATCCGACGGTTGGGGACGCGGTACGCGGCGCGATCTGAGCCCTCGGCTCAGATCTGGATCGGCGGCGGAGATTGAGTGGCGCGGGCGCGGGGACGGCGAAATGATCGACGCAGTGCCAGCGCGCGCGCGCGCGAGGCGCCGCGCAGAAGCGCGCTGGCGGGCGGAGCGTCGGCGGATCCGATGGCGGAGGTGGCGACGCGTGGCGCGCGCTGGTGCTTCGCGGTCCCGATCTCGAACGGACGGTGGGGGTGCGCGGGGTCCGGACGCGGCGACCGAGGGCTGAGCGAGGCGCGGGGCTCTAGTGACGGAGCGGCGACTGGGGCGACGCGGGCGAGAGGGGACGGCGAGGACGGGCGGTTCACCGGGAGGACAGCGGCGACGGCTCCGGCGATGGCGGAAGGGGTCGGGAGGCACGAAGCGCGCGGCGACTCGGACGGCGACGCGAGCGCGAGGAAGCGAGGCGGAGGCGACGGCGAGGGCGAGAGCGGGAGGCAGGTGAACCGAGGCGACCGTGCGTATAAACACACGCGAAACGAGGTGGGTTCGATCCGGAAACGACGACGGGCGCAACGCGACGGTTTGACGGCCGATGCAGCGCGGGAGAGATCGGACGGCTGAGGGCACGGCGAGGGTTAGGGTTAGGGTTTGCGATCGCGTGGGCGATCGGACGGTTGGGGAGGCGCGGCGCGGGATTAGACGGCGGAGGAAGGAGGCGAGGCGCGGGCGCGCGGGACGCGGCTGGTGCCGCCGCGTGTCGGCGCGGATGCGCGACGCGTGGCGGTTAGCGGAATCAGGCGGCGCAGAGAGCGGGTGCGCGGGAAAGGGTATGGTGGCGGCGGCGGGTGCTGGATGGGTGACGCGTGGCGGGGAGGAGGATCGGGCGGCGAGGAGATTTTTCTTTTTCATTTCTTTTCCAGAAATTCAAATAAACTTCTAAAAGCTCTAGAAAATAGCAAATAAATCCCAAAAATTCACCAAAAATACCAGAAAATTCCTTGAGATCGGTAGAATTCAAATAAAATATTTCCAGCTTATGTTAATGTTTATTTTAATCATATTAAATCCTTGAAAATTCTAAAAATTCATTTGAAGCTTGAATTAATTTCAGAAAATTCTGGAAAATTCGTATTTAAAATCCTGGCTTTAAAAATATCAGAAAAACAGGATGTTACACTCATCCCACAGGACAATCCTAGTCCGCCAATCTAGCAGCTAGCTTGTATTGCTTCAACTATGGTGCAAAAGGGCACTTCGTCAATAAGTGCTCAGATCGCCAAGTCATCCCAGTCAAGTTCAACCTAAGCGCTACTCCATCCAAAGGTTAGCCTTTGGCACCAAGTAAGGGTTTCCAGACCCCTCATGCTTCAAGGACTGCATCAACTCCCAATTAGGGTCGAGTCAACCATGCCACAGCAGAGGATGCCCAAGATGCGTCTGGAGTGCTTGTGGGTATGTTTTCTAATAAGATTGTACCTATGCAAGTTTTGTTTGACCTTGGGCTTTGTATTCCTTTATCTCTGAGAGTTTTGTGGTAAGGGTTAAGTTGCCAACCTCTAGGTTAAAGAGGCTTGTGATACTTAGCTCTCTGGGAGGACCCTTAACTGCCACTTTACTAAGCCCCAAGGTAGAAGTCACTATGGAGGACTTTGGTTTCTAGCCGATCTTTTGGTCCTACAACCTCAAAATTTGGACATCATCCTGGGATGGACTTGTTAGCCAAATACCAAGCGATGATAGATTGTGCTAACAGAAGGTAATGCTCACCAAATACCCTGGGCTAGAAATAAAAGTTAGTGTGGATTGCCCCTCCTTAAAGCATGCAATCCACCATCTTGAAGGAGTGTTCTTAAGAGAAATGCTTGTAGTCCGAGATTACCCAAATGTCTTTCTAGAAGAGCTACCTAGCATGCCTCCTGACGGGGATGTGGAATTCATGATCAATTTAAAGCCTGGAACTGCTCCAATTGCCAAGAGACTCTATTGGATGGCCGTGGATGAACTTGAGAAACTAAAGATGGAAATCAAAGATTAGCAAGAAAAAGGTTTCATCAGGCCTAGCTCATCAAAAAATCAGGGCGGAAGATATCCCCAAAATCAGGGCGGATGTGAGAAACTACAGAGTCCTCAATGAGGTAACCATCAAAAATAAATATCCTCTGTTCAGAATAGATGACCTGTTTGACCAATTGTCTGGAGCGATAGTCTTTTCCAAGATAGATTTAAGATTGGGTTATCACCAACTAAAAATCAGGGCGAAATATATCCCCAAAATCGCTTTTACCACTTAGTATGGCCTGTTTTGAGTATATGGTCATGTCATTTGGTTTAACAAATGCCCCAGCTTATTTTATGAACCTAATAAATAAGGTATTTATATACTTGAATAAGTTTGTAGTCGTATTTATAGATGACATCCTAATCTATTCCAAGACCACAAACGAGTATGTAGAGCATCTACAAGCAGTTCTAGAGACACTTAGAGAATACCAACTATACGCCAAATACAGCAGGTGTGAATTTTGGTTGCGAGAAATCAGTTGCCCTGGGCATATTGTATCCTCTAGAGGCATAACGGTTGACCCCCCTCCAAAGTAGAAGCGGTTCTAGAATGGGAACAACCAACCTCAGTCACTAAAGTGAGTAATTTCCTTGGTTTAGCAGGGTACTATAGACACTTCATAGAAGGTTTTTTCAAAAGATCTAAGCCAATGACTCACCTCCTCAAGAAAGAGAGGAAATATGAGTGGACTGATGCCTGTGAACGAAGTTTCCAGGAATTGAAGAAGAACTTGACTTCAGCCCCGGTATTAGTCTTGCCCAACATACAGAAGGACTTTGAAGTATATTGTGATGCCTCCTGCCATGGTCTCGGATGTGTGCTTATGCAAGAATGGAAAGTTGTAGCCTACGCATCAAGACAATGTCGTCTTCATGAGTATAACTACCCCACACACGATTTGGAGTTAGTAGTTGTGGTACACGCTCTAAAGAACTGGCGACACTATCTAATTGGAAACCATTGTGATATATATACGGACCATAAAAGTTTTAAGTATATCTTCACCCAAACTGACCTCAACCTCAAGTAGAGAAGATGGTTGAAGTTAAGCAAAGATTATAACTCAAAAATCTATTACCACCCAGAAAAAGCTAATGTAGTGGTTGATGCACTAAGGCGTAAGTCCTACTGCAACCACGTCATGATTCAAGAAACCCAGCCTGATCTCTACAAAGAATTTGCATCCCTTAATTTGAGGATAGTAGAGTATGGTACCTTAGCAACCATAGAAGTGCATCCAACTTTTGAAAAAACATATCAAGATAGCCCAGAAAAGACACCTTGGAGCTTAGAGGTTCAAGCGTTTCATGGCAAAGGGAAAGGCCCCCAAAATAGTGGAAGATCTATAGGGAACCCTATGGTATGGGAAACGTCTCTTCGTTCCCCACCAGAAGAAACTTAAGGAGTTGTTACTCAAAGAAACCTATAGCTCAGCCTACACCATGCACCCAGGTAGTACAAAAATGTACCAAGATATGAAAACCCTATATTGGTGGCCACATATGAAGCGAGATATAGTAGAATGTGTAGCATGTTGTGATGTGTGCCAATGAGTCAAAGCTGAACATCAGAAGCCCACTGGACTACTCCAACCTTTGCAAATTCCCTAATGGAAGTGGGAAGAGGTAGGAATGGACTTTATAACCGGCCTACCCTGCACCAAGTCAGGATATGATTCCATATCGGTTATCATTGATCGATTAACAAAGGTGGTCCATTTTATCCCTGTAAAGACCACTTACAAGGGAGATAAGTTGGCTAAACTGTACATAGCCCGCATTGTATACGTACATGGAGTACCCAAAAGAATAGTTTTAGATTGAGGTTCCTAGTTCACCTCGCATTTTTGGGCTAGTTTGCACGATGCCCTTGGAACTCACCTTAATTTCAGCACCGCCTATCACCCTCAGATGGATGGGCAAGTCGAAAGGATAAACTAAATTCTAGAGGACATGCTCAGGGCTTGTGCCCTAGGGTTCACTACGGATTGGGGGAAATGCTTGCCCTATGCCAAGTTCTCTTACAATAATAGTTATCAGTCCAATCTTAAGATGTCACCCTTTGAGGCTCTTTATGGCAGAAAATGCAGAACTCCCCTACATTGGTCACAGACCGAACAAGGTTATATCTTTGGACTGGACACTCTTAAGCAAGCAAAAGAAAAAGTCAGGCAAATTAGAGATCGCCTTCACACTGCTCAATCCAGACAAAAGAGTTATGTAGACAATTATTGCAGAGAGCTAACCTTCCAAGTTGGGGATCACGTCCACCTCAAAGTGTCACCCCTCCATGGAGTTCAAAGGTTCAAGGTGAAAGGCAAGCTTGCACCTAAATATATAGACCCATTTCCAGTCATCGCTAAGTGCGGAGAGGTCACCTACAAATTGGAGTTACCCGCAAGTCTGGCAGATGTGCACAACGTGTTCCACGTCTCACAACTCAAGAAGTGTCTTAGAGTCCCTAAAGAACAAGCACCAGTTAAAACCATCGAGCTTCAGAAGGACCTTACCTACCTAGAGCATCTAATCAAAATTCTCGACAACATAGAGAAGCTGACCAGATGCCAAACCATCCGCCTTTGCAAGGTTCAATGGAGTAAACACTTAGAGTGAGAAGCAACCTGAAAGCACGAACATCAGCTTCGGATATACTTCCCCTTTTTGTTCCCGGTTTAGCTCGAATCTTGGGGTCAAGATTCTATTTAAGGTGGTAGAATCTGTTATATCCCATTTTTAGGACTTGTTACCATTGCTTATAATTTGAAGCATTGTCTGAATTTGGAATTCAAGATTTAAGGCTAGCATTTAAATTTCAGCCTTAATTTTTTATTATTTATTTATTTTTACATGTTATATTTCTTTTCCCTACAAAAAATTTGAATTTTTCGTCATGGGCCGTCCCTTTTTCCTTTTTGGCCTAGTCAGCCTTTTCCCCTTCCACTTCCTTTCGGCCCAACCGGCCTAACTGGCTCAGCCCTTTCTTTCCTCCCCTTCCTCCTTTTATCCCCACCCCTCTCCTCTGTTTCCGCCTGAGCGCAAGCACCGCCTGCGGTTTTCTTCCCCCCTCGGTGCTATCCTTCTTCGTGTCAGCTCCACCACCAGCCTGTACCTTCCCCTTCAGGCCTAGATCCCCACCTCGCCACCAGCCTCGCCGCGCGTCAACTCCCTCCACTCTACACCGCGACACCGTCGAGGTCGCCTCCAGTTTTGCCATTGCATCTAGGCTAGCTCAGGGCATTGATACCCTGCATTTGCTCCGGCTATGCCAAATCCGTGCATCTCCTGGCTTAGCCCTACCAATTCCCTTGCTTAGCTCCACCCCGTGGCTTTGCCGCCATGCAGCCATACTCGAGCGTCAATGCTACTTCAGCATCGCCTCTTTCCCGCACACATTGACTTCTCAGGAGCTATTGCATGCGCCAGCACCTTCCTCCCTCTTTCCGCGGCACTAGCTTCGCCCCTCCCTACTTGAGTGCGCACAGTATGCCTACTACCGCATGCGCACCTTAACTCCCAACCAATGCTCCCCCACTTCATCTCCTCTTCTATAAATCCTTGGTCAATTCCCGAACTTACTTCACCCATCTCCCGCTCTAATTCCCACACTCAAATTCACCATCGCCGAGAGCTCTTCAGCCGTCGCCATTGCCGGCCCTCTCCAGAGTATTGTAAGCCGCATTGATCCCTTTCCTAAGCTCCTCTTACTCCCTTAATGCTCTCATGAAACCTAATTAGATTCTTCTCCTTTGTAGCACGCTGGAGCTCGTTTCTTCCTCAAGTTGATAGCTTATCCTCGCCAATGACTCCAACCACCGTCGCCCGATTCCAGTCGCCGGTAGCATCCTCGCCACACAGTGAAGATAATCCCGACACCAATTTGGAGTTCCGTCGCCCTCTCTCCCCCAACGCTGATCGCCCGCCTCCACCGTTCGAGATCGCCATCGCCAGCCCACCTTAGGCCTCCCCGAGCCCTGTTTCCCTTCCGGTGAGTTACTGTCATTCCCTAGTAGCTCCCCTCCTATTTATTTTGGACTCTCATTTTTGGCATCACCACTGCACCCCTCCCTTGTTCCGTCACCGCCTACGGTTGCCGCTGACTGTCACCATCAAATTGGTCAACGGGACTAGGCCCGAATGTGTGTTTAGGCATGAGCATTTCATTTTTGAAATACTCATGTCTGACTGCCGCCTCTACCCCAGCGACGAGCCCTTTCATTATAAGCCAAAAAGGTGCAGGGGCCCTGTGTTGATGAGGCAGCCATTCGGACAGTCTGAACATTTCCATAAACAATCATGCGGTCCGAAAGTCCCTTTAGCTAATCAAACAGTTCGAACACGCCAAACGATCGAGCCAGTCCGAACTTAAACCATGTAGGCCCACATGTTAGAGAGAGAGCTCTCTCTTTCTCTCCTCTCTTTATTTTTGGGAATTTCCTAAAAATAAACTTTGAAAAGCTCGTTCTCCCTTGTTGTAACACAGAATTTAGCGAACCTTGTTTCTAAAATTTTCTAAATTTAAGCTCTTTCTGTTAGTTCTAGTTTTTTTTCCAATTTGTAGTTCATCTAAATTTTATTTAGATATTTTTTGCTCTCCTGCGTGTTGGTTGTATTTTGGCATCTCCTTCCGAGTAGAGTTCAAGGACACCCCCGAACCGTAGATCGACGCTCCACAAGACTAGCAGGACCTCCCAACTTGAGACCTATGTGATTTAGCATTTTAATCATTTTGATTCCATGTTTCATGCAAATTATGTTCATTTAAAATTATTCAAAATACATGCATTGTTTCATGTACAAACATATGTCACTTATAAGTTAGCTATTACTCAAATTGTTAAATTAACACTACATAACTACGACATCCTTGGTAACTTGATAAACCCATAATCCTTGTCGCCATAGGTATTATGTCTAAACAGAAATAGCTATAAGTATTAACTAAAAGCCATGTTAGTTGAGTCAAAGTTAGGGTATTAGTTGCCCTAAACACCATCCTTTAAGCATAAAATGTTATTTTGGACAGTCATGGGATGTAAATGACTGATACTTTACTATAACTTATCCTATGCTTCTCAAAACTCTAAAAACTTGCTACACCTGTCTGGGCGAATGGTAAGAGGGGTTGGTATGGATGTAACATGAGAACTTGTGGTTTGTAGCATGCACCGTCTAGATAAATTAAGGACTTAATCCTGTGATGACCTCCTTATGTAAAACAGTACAACCATAAGCTGGCAAATTGTAGACATGGCTAACTAATTTGCATCACCAGTAGGGGAAAGCACTGTGTGGAGTGACCCATAAGTCATAGTACTGGATTTAAGCCATCGTAGACATAGGTCGTGTTGCACGTTTAAGCCGCTGTGTGGCGCAAGAGGGGGTCTGGGTAGGGAAAAATATGGCCTTTCCCAAATGAAACCTTAGCGAATGCAATCCTTTGCTAAATGCATTATAAAGGCCATGTGGTAATCCTCTTAATCTGCATGTCAAAGGAAACATGCAGAATATAGCAATTGAGTTATCTCTTGGCCCCTGCACCTTTTTGGCCTATAAATTGTTCGAACAGTTGTGCCCACGGTCAAGGGTGGACATGGGAATCTTCTTGAGTTAGCTCTGTTTCCAAACCTTTGCGGGTAGGAGAAAACAAAACAAAGGGATGTACTTTGATTGATAAGCCTTGCATCTTATATAAATGCATCCTGTATGTTAGCTCGCGGAGCACAGTTGTGTGTGCTCACCCTAACTCTCAACTCCCCAGAATTCGAGAACCAAAATCAGTACACTTTCTATGAGGACCAAGGCCACAATAGAGGTAAAGACGATGGCAACTAAACATAGAGCGTAGTAGTCTAGTCTCTCCTCACAGTCTAGTAGACCACGTTAACTTTTGAGTGGGCTCAATATTGGTTAGAGCCTAACCAATATCGGTTCTACTTGGGTTCCCCCGATCGCTGCCTATGGAGGAATATGCTTTCCTGTTTTATTTTTCGCTGTCTTTTGTAATGTAAGCATTTGGCCTAACGGCCCTGTTGTAGGGGTGGCCCCCACCTAAACCCACCTAGCCTGTTGAGAAGGTTATAAGTCATGTAAATGACGTAACTTGTCCCCGAAGGGAGGCTCGGTGTAAGGTTACGATGGCTCCTTACGAGGGAACCGTATATATCATGTCCAGCTCTTGGGAAAGACCCTAGAGGTCATTTGTTCACCTAACTCTCCACTACCATACCTCTCTCTCTCTGTTTGGTCTGTAGCCACAACAGTTGGCGCCGTCCATGGGGATAACGGAAGCAAGCCTCAAGATCGCAGGAAGGATGGCACCAAAAAAATCTTCATCATCGGCGGCGAAGAAGAAGGAGGTGGTCGTGGCGAGGCCTCGCGTCAATACTAGGGCTTCAGCATCGGTGGTCAGGGGTGCGAACGACGACGCTCATCGCATCGGTGGCCCCGCCATCGCCGACGCCATCGACCCCGCCACCACCGACGCCATCGACCCCGCCACCACCGACACCATCGACCCCGCCGCCACCGTCGACCAACCCCGCGATACCGGCCCGGGTGCTGGGAGCGGTAGCCCGGCGCTGCCGAGGCGCAACCACCATCCTTACACCCGGTGCGGGAGCACCAAGCGGCCCCGCCGGCGACATGGGCCCTGCCGTCGACGTCGAAGTCCACCATGCGAATGTGATGAGCAACCCAAGGCCCTAGGGGGTGGTTGCGTCTACCTCGACCATGCCCATTGCCTCATCCACGCCCGCAGTGGAGAACGCCCTGCTGGCAGCCCTAAGCACGCTCTAGCAGGAGCTGGCGGATCTCCGGGGGGCCATGCGGAGAATGCAAGAGGCTCAGAGTCAGCCGCCCCGCCGGTGGTCGCACCGGAGCCCACGCCCGAGCGCGCGGACAGCCGGGACGCCCCCACATCTAGTCGCACTTCGCTGCGATGCGTGGACCCAAAGTCCCCGCTATCGGCGGGCCTACAGCAGGCAACGTGGCCGGAGGATTTTAAATTCCCCAGCTCCATTACGCCGTACAAGGGCGACACGGATCCCGAGTTCGTGCGGCGTGTGCGAGGCGCCATCGAGGCGCGGCGGAGACGATACCACAAAGGCGAAGGGGCTCCTGCTCGCGTTGCACGGAGTGGCGCTCTCATGGTTCTTCACCATAGAGCCGAACTCCATATACGCATGGGAGCAGGTTCGCGACCGCCTCTACAACAACTTCCAAGGGAACTACGTCGAGCGTGTCGACGCGGATCAGCTCTTTGCGGTCAAGCAAAAACCATCGGAAAGGCTCCGCGAGTACTTCAAACAATTCACAAAGGTCCGCTGCCAGGTCAAAGATGTCAATGAGACAACAATCATCAACGCAACGGTACAGGGTCTCCGCCCGGGGCAGCTAGCCGAGTACAACGCGCGGAAGCCAATCAAGACAGTGGCGAAGCTCTTCGACAAGATGGAGGAGTACGCCCGGGCGGAAGAAGACACGAGTCGGTGCCAGGACAACGAGGCCGATGCCAACCCAGCGGAAGGTGCCGTGAAAAGCGCCGACCCGTTGAACGCAAGTTCTCGCGAACAGCGTGGCGAGAGTCGTCGAGGGCGCCTCCCGGACAAGGACGCGACGGCCGACAAGCCTCGCCGCGGCGTCGGGCGTCTGGCGAACTTCGCTCGTCTTCGACGTTGAGGGTGGCTCGGAAGACAACGCACCTGCCAACTACGGGGCCAGGGCTCGATGAGGTCGGGGGCAAGGCTGAGGCCGGGGCCGCGACGGTTGGGCCCGTGTGGAATATGGCGACCAACACCGCCCACAGTGGTGCGAGGTGCATGGCCAAGGCAATCATGACACCCGCTCCTGCACCACCATCGCGGCGCCCGGCAGCGTCGCGAGCGAGGATCTCGGCGCGCGCCGCCCATCGTGGCACACGTTTAGCAGCCACCGGACGGTCCCCTAAGGATTTGGGATCAGGAGCCGCAGCCTCAGGAGGGTCTCCGGTGAATGCAAGCCCAGGTGCCACAGCCCCAGGAGAGCCCCCTACGGATCCATGCCCTTGAGGGCGCTCCGCGTAGGGTCATCAATGTAATCTCCGGAGGCTCCTCCTTAGAGTTCGCCTTGGAGCGACAGCGCAAGGCCTACGAGAGACAGACTAAAGATAGCCCGGTCTCGGCAGAAGAGCTATGCGGATAACCGTCGTCGAGACGACCTTGAGTCGGGGACTACGTCTATCTTAGAGTATCCCCACTCGAGAGTGTGAAAAGATTTCAAGTTAAAGGAAGCTAGCACCACGATATGTGGGCCCTTTCAAGATGCGGACCGAAGAGGTGCGATCGCATATCAATTAGACTTGCCGCCAAGCATCTCGGGGTGCATAATATCTTTCATGTCTCACGAGTTAAAGAAGTGCCTCAAGTACCCACGAGCAAGCCGCCTTTGAAACCTTGGACCTCGGGATGACCTCACCTATCGGGAGCAACCAATCAAGATTCTCGAGGCAGTAGGCGTCGGACGGAAGAAAGACCATCAGTTACGCAAAGTTCGGTGGAGCAACCACACCGAAAGCGAAGCCACACAGGGCGAGAAGAAGATTTAAAGATCAGCCATCCCCATCTCTTTTGCTAGCGATTACAAATCTAGAGCGAGATTTCCTTTAAGAGGTAGGTTTGTAACATCCCAAAATTTTGTTCCTTTATTGAAAATCAAATCGGAATTTATTGGATTTTACGGAGCTATGTTAAAGTCTGAATTGAGAAAAATTATAAACTTTAATTTATAAAAGTCAAAAATGAATTTATTACATTCTTGAAAGTTAAAACAAATGTATTTCAGCTTCCTAAAGTCAAACATGAGATTATATAAATTTTCTAGATTTTAGAAGGAATTAAAACCTTCCCTTTAAAATCAAATTGTACCTTTGCAAATTATACTTGTTAAAATGAGTGGAAAATATTTTTATTAAGTCTAGAATAGCTCGGATAGTTCTCTGAATTTTTAGGATTTTTCAAAATTTATTTGGTATTTTTGAGTTTTCTAAAGCTTAATATCATTTACGGAAAATCAAAAAGAAAGAAAATCCCAAAAACCCCTCCCGGCGCGGTGTCAAGCATCGGCGTCCCCTCAGCCCGCCCGGATTTCCCCTCGGCCGTCCGATCTAACAAACCCTCTCCCGCCTTCCTCACGCGCGTGCGGCGGCGTGTCGCGTATCTAGCCGTCCGTTCTCCGCGGTTCAATCCCGCAGCTCCCGCAACTTACCGCCGCCCACTTCATCCCCGATCGGCGCGTGGCTTAATCCACGCCGTCCTCTGTTGCCGTGCCGATCTCAACGCCCCTCCCACTTAACACATCGATCGGCCCCGATCTGATCTTCGTTGTCGGATCGAATCTCGGCCGTCTCCATTCACTTACCCGCCGCAGCGCTCAGTGATCCCGATCTCTCCCCGTGCCACCGTCAAGCATCCAACCGTCCCCTCGCTATTTCCTTTTCTTTCTCTCTCGCGATGTGCGGGCCCCACTGTCGGGCCCGCCGTCCCCGCCCTTTCCTTTCTTCCTCGCGCGATCGCCGCGCTGCGCCGCCATTGATTGAAAACAAGCTTTGAAAGCCGGTTTCTTCTGATTCATTCCCCGCATCACGCGGTTTCCAATTAGCACCTCCCCGTCCGTTGCGGGCATAAAACCCCCAATTCGCCCCCATTCGCGGCGCATTCAACCTCCCGTCCGTTTCAAAACCGGCGGATTATGTGACCGTTACCCCCTCCCGACCTATAAAACCCTTTCCGAGGTTCCCCTCCCCACACCGCCACCCCAGAGCCTCGGGCGCATAATCCGCCCCGAGGGTCCCCTGCGCCCGATTTCCCTCCGCGGCTCGGCTACTCCGGCGGCGATTCGGCCAGCTCAAGCCCCTCGCCCCTCACCGCGCCTCCCGACCTTGCTGGTGCCCGGCGAACACGGCGACCTCTCCCCGGCTGCTGCGTCGCGGAACCTCTCGCGGCTTATCAACCCTTCTCCGACCGCCGCCCCTCTCCGCCGATTTCCCTCTCCGGTCACCTCGGCCTCGCGCAAATGTGCCGATGCACTCCGCGTTCTCCTCGTCATTTTATACCTCGGTGCGCGCCGCCGCTCACGGAACTCCGGCGACCGCCGGGCCCCGAGCACCGCCGTCGCCGGCGGTACGTCGGCCGTCGGGCGAGTTGGCGCGGCGTGGTGGCGGTCGGCGCCACGCCGGCGCCACCGCCGCCCCCTCGCCACCTTCGCGCGTGCGCCACGCCGGCATAAAGCGTGGCGTGGCGACCACGCGGCGACCACGCGCAGCCCGTGGCGCCACGTCGGCGCCACCCGCTCCCGCGCCCGCGCCGCACCTCACCCCTCCCTTGGGTCCGTGGACTCGGTCCACAACACCCGGGCCCCACCTGTCAGCCTCTGCCCGATTATATTAATCCTAGGGCTGACGTCATAATCTATGTTTTCCTTTAGAAAAATAATTCGTGCTGAGGTTATAAATCCTTTTCGGTTTAAAAATAAATCCAGAAAATACCCTTTTTCTTTTATTTTGAATTCAAACTTTGGAAGGCTATAACTTTTGCATTTTAACTCCAAATTCAAAATACCCTTGCGATCGTCCCGATCAGCGCCGCAGTTGTAGCATCGCCTCTACCGAGGTTCACACGTCTAGAGAGGGAACACCGTGCGTCGGTGTACTAGCACCAGTGCGCACGGCAGGGGTTATGAGAGGTGGCGGCTAGGGTTTTTTGGGATGTCGCCCTCAGCCCCCGTACCTCTCATTATATAGCCTCCAATCGGATTCTTATCCGATACGAATGGAGATCGAATCCCACTCGGAAACTATCATCCGAACTCTTATCGTTCCAGCCCATTAAGTATGTGACCCTGTAGGTTTATGTATATTTTACCATAGGTCGAAAACTCCTTTCCGGTCCATAGGTCGGTAACAGTCTCTAGCAGGACATAACGACCCCCAAATATACATAAAAATCATATCGGATGAACCTATATAATCTTCATGTACCGACCCCTTTGCCTCACAATACTAAATCGAACTCAAGACGAGAAGCGTGCCATCCTATGATAGCTCGATCCTTCACTCCAACCTGTGATAGATTACTCAGTTGTGATTGACTCTTCAACCACATTTGTCATGACCATACACTTCCTTAATCCAACCACATCGACGGCCCCAGAGATATCTCTCATGTTACATAGGAGGGGCAAATTCTATCTTATCTCTCATATTCCTCCACATGTTTTATAATAAACCCGAAAGCTACCTTTATGACCACCTAGTTACGGAGTAGTGTTTGATAACCCCTAAGTAAACTATTACACATGTAGGAAATAATGACGATCTCAGATCTAAGGATCCTACATACATTATATATGAGACTAACTGATGACACTTAAGAATATAACAATTCCCGCAGTGTCTCATGGTGGGTCAATCCAACATCATTTTCTTTAACATGTATCCATCTTATTGATTTGATATCCCATATTCATGATCCGTGAAACATGATCATCAATTAATACATGTGCTGATTTGTAAATCATAATTGTCCCATATAATAATATAAGATTAGGGATAATTTAGAATAATATCAAAAACATAAATAAAGAGTTTCACGAATAAGTCATATACTTGTTGATCAATACGAAAGATATTTATTCAAGGGACAAAATAATATATTATTCAAATGATCATAAATATAGAAGTGATACAATCATCTCCATGATTGCCTCTAGGGCATATCACTAACAAATAAGAGATTGAGTTAGATGTTATTGTAAGGAGTGTTGTCTATTTAAAGGACAAGAAGTATTTGCTAATGGAGGAGGCTAAGAATTACATACATTATCTCAACCGTATCTGTTCTACCCTTGTCTTGCGCATGTTCCTTCTCCCTATGCTTTCTTTCTTTTTCTCTTCTCCAGGTCACGTACTAGGCACGACTCCAGCTGCAGGTCACTGGCATAGACTGCTAGTATTCCACTCCTACAACCTATGTTTGGGCATCGACTGTGACAACTTAGTATTAGAGCATATGGCTAACGATCAAGCTACCATCAATACGGTCCTGGAGTAGATAGCCACACTGATCACGAACATTGCGAAGCAGATGGATGATCTAAAGGAGCACTTCGACTAACAACAAATTCGGTCTGAGGAGCTTGGGGATCTCCTCACTGCCTTGGAGAAACGATCGACAGGTGATGGCCTGCTGCTAACTCGTAGTGGGGCGATTCCACCGGTGGCCAATCACAGGAACGGAGGATGGCCAGCAATGGAGAAGCCACCCTATTTCCATCAGCTTGAGTTTCCAATTTATGAAGGGAAGGAAGACCCCCTTGGATGGCTTCAAAGGTACGAGCAATTTTTTCGAGGGCAGAAGACATCGAAAAGCAAGAAGGTGTGGCTAGCATTGTACCATCTCATCGGAGCAGCACAACAGTGGTACTTCCAACTGGAGCAATACGAGGGCGAACCCAACTAGCATCACTTCAAGGAGTATGTCAATTTATGGTTTGGGCTCTCCATTCATCACAATCCTATGGGCGAGCTCAAAGAATTGACACAAATTAGCACCATTGAGGAGTATCAAGAGAAGTTCTTAGCTATTCTCTGTCGGGCGGATCATCTCCAATCACAGCAGCAAGTCCAATTATTCACACCTGGCCTTAGGGAGCCCATCCGGACTGACGATGAGCTATATAACCCTGCGAGTCTATAGATGGCCATGGCGCTCGCCCGGGCATATGAATGCCATGCTTAGGTCTCAGGCCAAGTTGTGGTCCAATGACCTATGTGTGTCAGCTGTGATGCCCTCCTATATGGCACCAATGGCACCTACGGTTCCATCCTTCTAGCTCTTCCTACATCATAGACCCCCTTGCGCCACATGGAAATCAGCAACCATGTTCATTACAATAGCGAGATTGAAATTAAAATATCCTAAATTAATCAGCCAAGTCTATCCCATACTAGACATGTGGTTTGCACGGTAAGGATCAGATCAATGACGCACAAAGTTATGTCCTTAATATTACTCAGGAGAGACTTCTACATCCCTCGAAATGAATCCACATTTCCCCCTTTATTGCACGATCACTCGTCCAAGTGAAAATCAATTTTGTATAACCAATACAAATAACACACTAATGTCATGGCACACAAATTTTATCACTGTGGCTCCAACCATGATTCAATATCTCATTAAGTCAAATTAGTAAATTGATCATATGTGATGATGAACCCGTCGAACTAACCATGGATGAGCATATTAATCGTACTACCCATGTGACAACTAGTATGATATCACTAAATAATTTTTCAACCTATGATGACAATAGCATCATGGTGTTCAAATTATCAAAGAGAGATTAATTAAGTGGAACGGTGACTACCAAGTACAAGGGTTTTTGGGTACTATTCAGCAGGCTTAAGATGGCTAGGAATGTGTTTTGGTTGGCATCTGAAACAGGCAAACAGCCAACCCAAATTTTATGTCTACCGGACTTTGCCATTGCTTGCTTCATGGCTAAAAATTAGCATGGCAACAAAAGTTGGCTTCCTTTTTTCCCAAGAGAAAAGTTCAAATCAAACTTAAAAAACCACCTTCCAATTGTTAGAACTAATCTTGATATTTTGCAAGGAATCACTTAGACGTGGTCGTAAGAGAGACATGGTCGTAAGCATTTAGTAATTGTCATAAGTGGCTTAGACATGTTTGTAAGTGACATAGACATGGTTGTATGCATATTTGTTTAGTCATGGTCATAAGAGTTCAGCAGCAGTTGTAGTCATAAGACTACTGTAGCAGTCCTAAAGTTACTGTAGCAGTCGTAAAGTCACTATAGCAGTCATAGTGGGTACTGTAGTAGTCGTACTTGGAAGAGTGCTCAGAAGTGCCATGGTCGAAGTGGTATAGTCGAGAAGCTATTGTCGAAGTTGGGCGTCCGAGTAATGGCTGAGTCAATAAGTTGAGCGAGTCTTTCGGGTAGTGTGTGATGTGCGCAAGTTGTAGAGTCGTGGCCGATAGAACCGGATCACAAAGTGTCTATTTATATATCGTTGTAATCAATCTATTAAGGGTAAGAAGTGAATAATAAAGAAAAGTGACACAAGTCGATTTCGTGTCAAAAAAATACTGTAATGTTCATCGTTTTCCCCATGTAGTGTGCATCCACAGGCAAATCAAGTGTGTTGATGGGTGATATATTTTTGAACTACAAGAGAACAACCAATGTTGATGACTAGTTGACTACATGAGAAAGGTTTGCAACTTCTGAACTAAATATGGAAAGAGCATGATATGCAATACATAACAGAATAGTAATAATGTAGTACAAGTCTTCCACGTTCACTTCTTCATTACTTGCTACTGCATTCGAACTACCAACACATGAAACGGAAGGATGTGTGTTATCACCATCTCTATCTTCGAGTTCATTGTTTTGTTTGTCTTCATTGGCAGCATCACTGGCTTCATTATCAGCTTCATCTCCATTGAAATCATAGATGAAATTGTACTCTTGATCATCCAATCCAAGTTCCTGACCACCTGAATGGATAATTGGATATAGAAATCAATGTTTGACCAGGAAATCAATGTATGAAATTGTATAATAGGCTCAGGAAATCAATGTATGAAATTGTATAATAGGCCTAGGAAATCAATGTATGAAATTGTATAATAGGTTCAGGAAATCAATGTATGAAATTGTATAATAGGTTCAGGAAATCAATGTATGAAATTGTACTCTTGATCATCCAATCCAATGTCTGATATACAATCCAAGAGAAATTGTACACAATGTCCCATTCTAAAATAACAAAAACAAAGGGCATAACTCAAGGTTAGACAGAATTTAATCATGGACAAAAAAATATCCCAAGTATCATATTCTTCACACTGAACTACTCAACTACAAATAGTTCATAGTTCACACCTACAATGCAAATGCATATAGCCATCCAAACATAAATATTCAACTACAAACCATCATATAGACTAATCCATTACCCATGAATAGAAATCAGTATGTGAATATATCATGAAAACAATTATTGCTCATTTTCATATTGTTGACTGAACTTTTAATCTCAGCTAGTCATAAAAGTAGTGAACGAACATTTTCTCATCCTACCTCCCAGATTAACAAACAGTCAACACCACTAAGCAACAGACAAATGTAATAAGTACAATTACATGTATGATTTAAGTTTTTTTGCTATGATTTCAGCTTCACGGTCACTATTTTCAACATTTCCTCCATGCGCTTCCTTTCGTGTAATCCTTTCAAGAGAGTAGAGCCAATCTTTATTTGTAGGAAGCACTGGATCTTCCTTTTTGTGATCCATTCATCATCTGATGCAATATCATCCAATCCAAGGGTTGCCTTGGCATCCCTTCTCATTTGCCTTTCTCTAAGTTTCATGTTATACATCCCAAAGACAAGATTATTCATCTTTTGTTGATGCAGCGGTTTCTTCTTTTGGTGCGTACCTTCATGAAGCATAATATATTAGAAGTTGTCAGTTTTTAATGGAAAATATAAAATATGGTGGTTCTAGTTATTCAATAAAGGACATACATATTCTTACCAATTGAAAGGCGCTCTAATTCCGTTCACATCCTGAAGAACTACATGTTAGACTTAAGACTCTAATTGCGAACCTTTGTAGTTCTGGACATTCATCTCCATATGAATCCCACCAATCTTGCATTTTATGGATTTATTTACAGTTCTTTATTCTCGTATTTCGTAGTTGCTTCGTTGATCTTTTAGCTTCGTTTACCTGCTTTGAACTGGGAATCATCTCAAGGCATTTTGGCTAGCACATTCCCGAGAGCAAAGTCATTTTGTGTCTTAGATTCTCGAGTTTCTTTTGGGCAGGTTGAATTGTTGCTCTGATTTGGGAACATCATCAAAACCATGTTGGTTATCTATTTCCCAAGAGCAAGCAAGAATCCTTGGATAGTTTTTCTTTGATGTGCATTTATTTTCGGTAGAAAGTTCTAGTCTTTCTTCTTTTTTCTGCTATTTTGGGACACCTCTATTCCTGGATAGCAGTCTTCTTATTTTTTGTAGTTCTTGGCTGCTTGTAGTAGTAGTTTCTTTCGGCCTTTGCTAAGTGCAGAAATTCGGTTCTCAGTTCAAGCAATCAGTGTTGTGATTTCGGTTCAAGTTTTCTTTGTAAGTAGTGCTTGTGTTCAAGTGTTATCTCAACTATTTTCTGTTGTTCTGTGCTGATTAGTACTTGCAGTCAATATGCTCCTTAATCGGTTCTAAAATGCTGTTTTTCTTGTTGTGTTTGGCAAAGTAGCAGGTTGTTCTTTTTCGGTTGTGCAGCAACAACAGCAGTCTGTCCCCTTGCTATTTGCTTTCGGCCAGAAGGGTGCAGGATCTGTTTTTGTGTTGTTTGGCTGCAGTTCTTGTGATTCTCGGTCCAGGTGCTCTCTCTGCTAGCAGACAAGGTTAAGCCACAAGTGCTGCTGTCCCATCTGTAGATTTTTGTGCTGTTGGAAGCTTCGGCCAGCATCTTTTCTCTACAATTCGGTTGGTAGAGGTTCTGTTCGGGAAGGCTGGTGTTTGTAATTATCGTTTCATGTTGTCTTGCAAACACAATGCAGATGGTTTCATCTTGCTTCCTTTAATCTGCTCTTTCTTCTTTCGGTTAAAGCTGCAGACTGCTTTATGCTGCCAAGCAGGACTAGTGTTTGGGTATGTTCAATGTCTTTTTTGCTTACGGTTTGTAGACAGCTGCTTGTGTTTCTTTGGTCTGGTTTCCAGTCAGTTTGGTAGGTCAACTGTAGTCATCTTTGGGCAGTATAGTTGCTAGTTGTTTTGTAGTTCGGTCAGTAGGATTGCATGCATTCATCTGCAATTTGTTCCACCTGCCGTTCGGCTGTAGTAAGTAGCTGCTGTTCGGATATAGTAGGAATAGTTTTTCATTCCCTCTTTATTATCTCACTTTTGTTCTGACCTTAGTTTCATTTAAGCGTTTTAGTGACTTGCTTCATAGCTTCTAATAGCTATCGGAGAAGAAGAAATTTGTGAGAATACTTTGGGATAATTTTTAGGCACCATTCACCCCCGCTCTGTTGCCATTTCTGATCCTTCAATTGGTATCAGAACCGGTTAGTTCTCATCTATAGATCTTAACCGGTCTGCGAGCCATGGCAACAGACAGGTATTCCACCAAGCCTCCTATCTTCGATGGGGTCGACTATCCCTTTTGGAAGTGTAGGATGGAGTCTTCCGTACAGGCTCAGGGCTATACGATTTGGCAAAAAGTAAAGACTCGTTTTACTGTTCCTGCCAATGAGAACATCACTATTAATAACATGCCTGTTGTTGAGGCAAATGCTAAGGCAAGGAACATCATAATTCAGGGTCTGAGCTGGAACGAGTTCGATCATATCTCTCATCACTCGTCGGCCTACGACATCTGGGTGACTTTCGATGCATACCAGTTCAAGAGAGATTACAACAAGTTTGAAATGCTCGCTGGTAAGTCCTTGGATGAGTGTTTTGCGAGATTTCACAAGATTGTGAGCAACCTCCGAGCCGTCGGTCTCACATACTCCGACTTGGACAACGCTCGTCAGATGCTCTCGGCCTTGGATTTGCGAGTTTGGGAGATAAAAGTAACCACCATCAAGGACACCACTAACCTTTCGACATTGACTCTTGATGCGTTGTACTCACGCCTCAAGACTCACGAGATTGACATTGTCTCTCGCAAGTCGCGGTCTCAGTCGATGGCTTTGGTTGCCGATCCCAGTTTTGCTTCTGGTGTTTTCTCGGATAGTGCTACTGGTTTTTCCCTAACTGCCCTTTGTGAAGTAACCGATGATCAATTAGAGCAGCTACCAGAGGACCAGCTAGCCCTTTTAGCCAGAAAGTTTTCGCATGCCTACAAGAGAGTAAGGGATAGAAAGAGGAGTGGGCGATAATTTGTTTCGAGTGTGATGGCCCCAACCACATTCGGGCAAATTACCCCAAGGTGAAGAAGGGCAAGAACGACTACGGCGGTGTGAGCAAGAACGACTACATCGACAAGAACCGCAACAAGAAACCCCCAGCTCACGCTCAAGGCAAGAAGAAGTTTCGCAACTTTGGCAAAGCTAAGAAACTCTTCCACCGCGTCCTCACCGCCTTCGACGACATCGACTTCAGCGACGTGGAGGGGTGGAGCGACGACGACGGCAAGGATGATCAAGATCCCAAGGACGGCGACGACTTCATCGGCATATGCTTCATGGCCAACGACAACGACGACGTCAGCGACAGCGAGCTCTACAACGACTCCGATGAGGTAGATCCCGCCTACGACCAGCTCTATGATGCATTTTTGAAGCTAGAAAAGTTCTATGCTAGATCTAGAGCTAGAGTTGTAGATCTTGAGAAGAAAGTAGAGAGATTGTCACGGGAGCATACTTCACTTATATCTGCTCCCTCCATGATAAATGTGATGTATGTTCTTCTCTACTTGGAGATATGGAGAAGTTAAGGACCTCTCATGATAGTTTGACTTCTGAGCTTGATTTGCTTAAGGTGAAGAATGTTAGTCTGCTTGCTGAACTAGAGATGAGTAGGTTTGCTTCTATTTCCTCTACTGTTCAGACTACTTCTTGCACCTCATGTGAGGATAAGGACAATACTTTTAGAGGTCTTTACACTATGCTTATTGATCTGCCTGAAACTTGTGAAAATTCCAATAACTTGAAAATAAACTTAAAAAGAGCAGATCATAAAATTGCTGAATTGCATGCTTCTTTGTTTGAGCCTATTGTTTCATGCTTGAATTGTCCCAAATTGACTGCTGAGCTTGAATCTGTCTCAAAACAGTTTCAAGAAATGATTGATCAAAATAAGAAAATAGCTCAATATGCGTCTAAGGACCATGTTAGCTCACCATGCAATAATTGTGAAAAACTAAAATTTGAACTCGTTGCTTTGGATGAAAAATGTGTGAAGCTAACTAAGGACCTTCTAGAGAAGCAACCATCTGCTTATAATGTCGTTGCTTTGGATGAAAAATGTGTGAAGCTAACTAAGGACCTTCTAGGGTAGCAACCATCTGCATGTAATGTGTGTGCTGGTGTTGGGGAGAAGCCCAAGGGTAAGGTAAAGACGCCTAGCGACGTGAACCAAATGGCTAGCAGTAGGACTGTCCCTTCTGAGGCGGCTGTGCGTGCACATGCCATTCGTTCCTCTGCTGTTGGTTCGTCTTTTACTCCCTTACCTTCTGCTGTCTCTCCTTCCCCCTGCTCTTCTTGCACCTCTCTCTTTCGAGAGTGTCAGTATCTTATGAACACTCTCGAGAGATTTGTAGGAGGCAAGAAGAAACTCAATCTTATTATAAACCAATCTAAGATCTGCAGATTTAATCAGGGTCTAGGATATGATTTCTATGAGGACATAAGGAAGCATCCACCTGCCGTGTTCAGACCCATAGCACCAGGTGTGATCGAGACTGAGCTCAGGACTGAGAAAGTCCAATTTAAGTCTGCGGGCTTTGTCCAAGGGATTTCTGACAGCAAGGTGATTCCACCTGCAACTTCGGCCTCTCAGAAGGTGAAATCATCTCGTGCTACTTCAGCCTCTCAGAAGGCGAAATATCATTGCACCTTCTATCAGAAGGATGGACATACGATCGATCGATACTTCAGGCGCGCCAGGATCGCGCAGAGAGACTGTGTTGCAGCTCTTAGGCGTATTCAGGGTCAGCCCCAGACCTTGAGTGCATCTAAGACCAACACGAGGTCTAGGTTTGCTTCAGATGCTTCTGATGGTTTTGGGCAGCATCGAGGACTTAGTTTTTCGAGGTTTCTGGTTTTCATCCTCATGCTCCCTTTGGTCGTGACTTCCGCCGTCCTGAGGGTAGATCTCGTTTCCCCCGTCGAGATAGCTACCCGCGGCGTGATCAGCATGTTGTTGGTGTTTTGACTCGCTCCTCTGTAACAGTAATGCCCAACAACAGCTTTAGGTCTACACATAGATCATCTTTAAGTGAGAGAGAGCGTAGGGTAGTTAGAGGTCAGTCATGTGTGACTACTTCTTTGCTCGTGTGACTCAGTATTGGGTTCCAAAATCTCTTTTGATTTATCCCAGTACTAAGCCATTTCTCTCTCGTTGACTCAGGTTCGCGAGCAGGGAAGGGAGAGGTTTGGCTCGTAGACTCCGGGTGTTCTCGACACATGACCGGAGATTCCCGTTGGTTTTCTTCTCTAACTCGAGCTCCAGGTGATGAGACGATCACCTTCGGAGACGCTTCGTCTGGGCGCGTCATCGCCAAAGGTACTGTGCGCATTAATGATTCTTTTGTTTTAAAAAATATTGCCTTGGTTAGTAAGTTGAAGTATAATTTGCTGTCAGTTTTCCAGCTTACCGATGACGATTTCGAGGTGAGGTTTAAGAAAAACAATTGCAAAATTCTTGATTCTTCAGGGAGTCTGGTTTGCGGGACTTCTAGATATGGGAGGATTTTTCGTGCTGATTTTGTTGAGTCTTCTGCTGATCCTCTCAGGTGTTTAGTTGCTTCTGAGTCCCGTGACCTCATGTTCTGGCATAGGAGACTTGGTCATATCGGTTTTGACCATTTGAACCGAGTTAGCGGCCACGATCTCATTTGTGGTCTGCCTAAACTCAAGATGGTCAAAGATCTACTTTGCGCTCCCTACCGGCACGGCAAGATGGTTGCCGCTTCTCATCCTCCGGTCACAGTAACTATGACCGATGCACCAGGACAGCTGCTCCACATGGACACAGTTGGACCAGCTAGAGTGCAGTTAGTAGGAGGGAAGTGGTATGTTCTTATCGTGGTCGATGACTTCTCGAGGTACTCTTGGGTATTTTTCTTAGCCTCGAAGGATGAGACATTTATCCATTTTTGGGGTCTTTTTAGCAGGCTTTCTGTTGAGCATCCAGGTGCCTTACGAGCGATCCGCAGTGATAATGGCACGGAGTTCAAGAATTCCTACTTTGAGAGGTTTTGCGATGAGACAGGTGTAGAGCACTAGTTCTCTTCTCCATGCGTCCCTAGCAAAATGGCGTTGTGGAGAAGAAGAACCGTACATTGGTCGAGATGGCCAGGACGATGCTTAATGAGTATTCTACACCTAGGAAGTTTTGGGCTGAGGTGATAGCCACCGCGTGCCATGTTTCAAACAGAGTTTTTCTGAGGGCACACTTGCATCGCACTTTTATGAGTTGAGATATGGGCGAAAGCCCAGCGTCTCACATTTTCGCGTGTTTGGTTGCAAGTGTTTTATTCTGAAGTCTGTGAACCTAGATAAGTTCAAGTCACGATCTTGTGATGGAATTTTTCTGGGTTACTCGACTTCTCCGCGGGCGTATAGGGTCTGGAACTGTGAGTCTAGCAAAATGGTAGAGACCTGCGAGGTGACTTTCGATGAGGCCAGTCTGGGGACTAGGCCCGATATCTTAGGTTCAGTAGAGCAGTCTAAGCCCATCTTTGTGGATGATGAAGAGAACGAAGATGAGGGTTGTCTACCCGATCCAATTTCTCCTCCTTTTGACGTGCCTGCTTCTTCCATCGCACCTCAAGGAGATCAACCCATTACTTCCACATCCTCAGGAGCTAGTGGCTCTGTTCCTACCTCATCAGCTTATGAGGTAGAGGCCACTACTTCTCATCCAGTCCTCCCCATCATATCCAGAAAGATCATCCTTCAAAGCAGATAATAGATCTCTTTGAGCGCGTCACACTTTCAAAGTCTGGCATGTCTCACTTTTATCTTCACTCTACCTTCGTTGACTCGTTTGAGCCCAAGGATGTCAGTCATGCTCTTTCTGACAAGTCTTGGGTCAATGCCATGCATGAGGAGTTGAAAATTTTTGAGAGAAACAAGGTTTGGTCGCTTGTCGAGCCCCTAGAGGTCATAATGTCATAGGTACCAAGTGGGTGTTCAAAAATAAGCAGAGTGAGGATGGGGTAGTTATTCGAAATAAGGCTAGATTGGTAGCTCAGAGTTTCTCCCAGGTTGAGGGTTTAGATTTTGAGGAGACCTTTACCCCTGTAGCTAGGCTAGAAGCCAATAGAATTTTGCTTTCTTTCGTGGCGTTTAAAGGCTTCAAGTTTTACCAGATGGATGTCAAGAGTGCCTTCCTTAATGGGTATATTGAGGAAGAGATCTATGTTAGGCAGCCTCAGGGTTTGAGAACTCCAAATACCCAAACCATATCTACAACCTTTCCAGAACCCTGTATGGACTTAAGCAAGCCCCTAGAGCTTGGTATGAGAGGCTTAAGTCCTATCTGTTGAGTCATAGATTTGAGATGGGTAAGGTAGACAAGACCTTGTTCATTCGTAGGCATGGCAATGACTTTCTACTCGTCCAGATTTATGTGGATGATATCATCTTTGGCGGCTCCTCTTATGCTCTTGTTTCCCAGTTCTCTGCTGTCATGAACTCAGAGTTTGAGATGAGCATGATGGGCGAGTTGAGCTTCTTTCTTGGCTTCCAGATCAAGCAGACTCGGGAGGATACTTTCTTACATCAGTGCAAGTACACTCGAGACCACCTGAAGCACTTTGACATGAGTGATGGCAAGCCAGTGTCAACTCCGATGACGTCAATGACTTCACTTGATCCAGATGAGGATGGCGAGCCAGTTGATCAGAAGGAGTTCAGAAGCATGATTGGGTCCCTCTTGTACCTCACCTCCTCGAGACCGGACATACACTTCTCTGTGTGTCTGTGTGCTCGATTTCTGGCTTCACCTCGCGTATCTCACCGCCAGATGGTGAAACGCATCTTCCGGTACCTTCGAGCTACCATAGACTATGGTATCTGGTACTCTTCCTCGTCCTGTCTTTCCCTCAGAGCCTACTCCAACGCAGACTTTGCTGGCTGTAGGATAGACAGGAAGAGCATTTCTAGCACCTGCCAATTCATTGGGACTTCACTTGTTTCTTGGTCTTCTAGGAAGCAGTCCGGTGTTGCACAGTCCACCGCAGAGGCCGAGTACGTTGTCTTTGCCGATTGTTGCAGCCAGTACTGGATGGCCGACCTGCGAGACTTTGGGTTAGTTATAGACAGTGTTCCACTCTTTTGTGATAACACCTCTGCTATTAACATTGCTAAGAACCCAGTGCAGCACTCTCGGACCAAGCACATCGATATCAGATGTCATTTTCTTAGAGACCATGTGGAGAAGGGTGACATAGTGCTCCAGTTTGTAGAGAGTGACCACCAGTTGGCTGATATCTTCACCAAGCCTTTGGATAGCTCTAGGTTTTCAGCCTTACGGGGAGAGCTTGGGGTGGTTTGTCCTTATGGACTGTTGTGAGGGGGAGCTTTGTGCGTTTTGCTCTATCATATTTGCATGCTTCTATCCTTTTTCATTGCTTTTGCATAAGGGTGTATTCGGGTTAGTACTTCCAGCGTAGATTTGAGTGGTTCTCTCGTCTAGTTGCTCAGTCTCCTTCCTCTCATCTTGTGACGCTAGGATGCTGCTTATTAGCTATCTCTCTTCTCATTAGGTTGAGTTCACTCACTTCTTATAGGTCTAGCGAGGATTGGGCCACCCTTGGGTAGACAGGGAACGTGTTTACTCCCGAGTGTGTAAGGAGACCAGCTAATAGTCCTAGAGTCATTTGGGGTAGATGAGAGTCAGTCTGAGCCATCGTATCCTCTATATCTTGTCTATGCTTTAAGGACTGCCTTTTCTGATTTTCTTGCCAGCTTCTCGTTTTATTGCTTTGGTTCAGGGGGAGTTCATTTAGGTATGCTAGGATTTAATTTTGACATAACTCAACTTGAACTAAAAGCACATCTCATGTTGAGGAGGAGCTGGATTTTCTTGTATTTCATTCTGCATTGTAATATAACTACATGGAGCCATGATTATTATCTTTTTATGACTTGTCTACAATGCTTTACATCTTGCCATGATCTTTGCTTCATTGCTAGATTTATAATGACTTTATATGTGTAGTCTAGTCTTTGCCATGATAGGTTAAAAAAATTTGCACAACTTGAATTAAATCATGTCATGCTAGCTCTTGATACTAGTCTGTCTTTAGTTATCCTATTATGATTCATGCCATGTCAAATAGGCTGAGTTGAGTCTTGAATCTTTGTTTAGTTTTAGATTGAGCTATGTTAGTTCATTTGTGAAACATGAGTTATTCCTAATCTCTTGTACTTGAACTAAATGTAGCAAAAGCAAAATGATCTCTTTTGTGCGAAAAAACTGATCTCACCAACTCTTTCTCATAAGACTGCTTGCCATTGCACTAGGCATGAACTTAGGGGGAGTCTTGGTTGACCAAGATCATCTTCTTAAGCTTCTTGCTTGGAGTAATCGCATAAGGCTTGAGATCTAGCACATGGCTAAGAAATTAAAATTTGTGAAAATGGTTGAAGTTTAGGAGGCAGTTATGGATGGCTCCAAGTCCAGGACTTGCTTTGCTAGGATAAAACCAAATATGATTTTCAGAAAAAGTCATTTGTGTTAAATGTGCTTATTTACAAAAAGACTAAGTACTTGAACAATTGAATCATTCTTGAACTTGTAGCACTCTAAACTGGCTCAATATTAGCTTCTTGATTTCACTTAGATTATTTGACATGGCTTGCATCATCCTTGGATACCTCTAGCTAGACAAAAATCATGTTTAACTTGACATGCCAAAAAAAATTGAACTAATTCACAGATTATGACTTATCTGGTTTAGCTTTTCTATACATAAATCGTCATGATCTTGATAGCATTCTTATGAATTATGGCTTGGTGTAATACTCGAAAAATTATTATGAATAATCTTCATGGCTCCAATTGCTTAAAATAAATAACATGAATTCATTCTATCTCGTGCATCTTGATGATTTTATTGCCAAAAGGGGAGAGAGTTTTGGAGAAAAAGTCTTCTAGAGCTTTGCAGAAAAATTTGCTCTTTCAGTTTCTGCTCCAGTTTTCTCTTTTGTCGATATGATCTTAGTTATCTTGATTTTTTTTAGACCATGTTTGACTCTCAAACTCAACTTTATACTTTTTCTGTGTTTGTCAATATACTCATCAAGGGGGAGATTGTGAGACCATGTGGAGGTAACCCCGGTTGTGTGATGAGTAATTGATACGTGTTCTAAGAAGTCTGAGTTTGTTCTAGGCATTTTTGTGCTAATTACTGATGCGGATATTTAATTATAATATCTTGTGTGGTGTTACGTAATGTGTTTTCTTGTCGGTGATGACTGGAGGACTTTGAAACGGAGTCGTGGCAAGACACTGGGTGACTGGACTAAGCACAGGTGGTGCTGAGGTCAGAGCAGTCGGGACGTGTCGAAGACGGCGAGGACTCGAAGTGGTTGCGAGGTGTGCGTG
The DNA here is from genome assembly GCA_036346265.1 of Melocanna baccifera. Classification (NCBI taxonomy): domain Eukaryota; kingdom Viridiplantae; phylum Streptophyta; class Magnoliopsida; order Poales; family Poaceae; genus Melocanna; species Melocanna baccifera. The sequence continues at coordinate 14,151,931 of CM070688.1, read as the reverse complement.
GCAAGAAACGAGGAAGCTTCCCGGAAGGTGCAGGAGTGGCATTTTGGTAAATGCGCAGGGCTGCACAAAAGGAAGTGGATCTGGTTAGGAAAAATCTATTAGTGGAGAGTTGTTGTGACCTAATGGGTAAAATGGTGTGTAAACCCATTAGTGGAGAGTTGGTGTGACCTAATGGGTAAAGTGTTTGTAAACCCATTAGTGGAGGCTATAAATAGAGGTGATCTCTAGTGGGAGAAGTGCACTTGAGAAATTGAGAGAGAGATGGGTGTGAGTGTTAAGGTTTCCTAATGCTTGTGCTCTAGGAAAGAGTGTGATGTGCAAGAGTTACGGTTTTCTAGCTCTCTCCTTGTGTGTGTTTTGAGGGAGACATGGAAGAGTTGATGTAAACATTCCTCTATTATAATCCTTCATCGCTCTTCGTCTCGATATGAAGTTCTTGTGTTTTATGGATTTATTTACTATTCTTTATTCTCGTATTTCATAGTTGCTTCGTTGATCTTTTAGCTTCGTTTACCTGCTTTCAACTGGGAATCATCTCAAGGCATTTTGGCTAGCACATTCCTGAAAGCAAAGTCATTTTGTGTCTTAGATTCTCGAGTTTCTTTTGGGTAGGTTGAATGGTTGCTCTGATTTGGGAACATCCTCAAAACCATGTTGGTTATCTATTTCCTAAGAGCAAGCAAGAATCCTTGGATAGTTTTTCTTTGATGTGCATTTATTTTCGGTAGAAAGTTCCAGTCTTTCTTCTTTTTTTCTGCTATTTTGGGACACCTCTATTCCCTGGATAGCAGTCTTCTTATTTTTTGTAGTTCTTGGCTGCCTGCAGTAGTAGTTTCTTTCGGCCTTTGCTAAGTGCAGAAATTCGATTCTCGGTTCAAGCAATCAGTGCTGTGATTTCGATTCAAGTTTTCTTTGTAAGCAGTGCTTGTGTTCAAGTGTTATCTCAACTATTTTCTGTTGTTCTGTGCTGATTAGTACTTGCGGTCAATATGCTCCTTAATCGGTTCTAAAATGCTGTTTTTTTGTTGTGTTTGGCTAAGTAGCAGGTTGTTCTTTTTCGGTTGTGCAGCAACAACAGCAGTCTGTCCCCTTGCTGTTTGCTTTCGGCCAGAAGGGTGCAGGATCTGTTTTTGTGTTGTTCGGCTGCAGTTCTTGTGATTCTCGGTCCAGGTGCTCTCTCTGCAATTCATCTGCAATTTGTTCCACCTGCTGTTCGGCTGTAGTAAGTAGCTGCTGTTCGGATAGAGTAGGAATAGTTTTTCATTCCCTCTTTATTATCTCACTGTTGGTCTGACCTTAGTTTCATTTAAGCGTTTTAGTGACTTGCTTCATAGCTTCTAATAGCTATCGGAGAAGAAGAAATTTGTGAGAATACTTTGGGATAATTTTTAGGCACCATTCACCCCCACCCCCCCTCTGTTGCCATTTACGATCCTTCACCCTGTATTTAGTTGAACTAAACATGTTGATCAATCCACCCTTATGTTGATGAAGAGAAGATAATGTCAAGTAGGCAGTAGCAAATCTTGTGACTGCTGGCCTAATCAAATCCTTTCCTTCTATAAATTCTCTCAACCAAGAAATAAGCATGGTCCTTGAATAGATGAAAGTAGTGATTCAACGGCTCTTTGCAATTGTTGTTTTATGCATTGCAATATTCTTCTCCAAATCCTCAAGCATCAAGTCAATGCAATGTGCAGCACAAGGTGTCCAATAGAGCTTTGTTCTCATTGCCATTAAGAGATCACCAGCTGCTTTGTAGTTAGATGCATTGTCAGTAACAACTTAGACAACATTTTTCCTCTCCAACTTTCTCAACTATCTCATCTAACATCTCAAACACCTTATCAGTTATCTTGCTAATGTCAGAGGTATCGATTGAAGTCAAGAAAATAGTACCTTTTGGGCTATTCACCAAGAAATTGCATAATGATCTTCTCTTTGCATCTGTCCAACCATCTGACATGATAGTGTAACCAGTTTTTTTCCATTCTTCTTTGTAGTTATCAATCAAGTGGATCATTTTCTGAACTTCTTTCTCCAGGAATGTAACTCTGGCTTCATGATATGATGGAGGCTTCACCTATACCATACTTCTTGATCATATCAACCATCTTGATAAATTCTGGATTCTTAACAACATTAAAAGAGATAGCACTGGTGTACAAGAACCGGCAAATCTGTGTACAAACCTGCTCCCTCTCTTCTTTCTTGAAATGTTGGTTCATGGTTCCTTGAGCAGTTTTTTTGCCTATTAACAAAATGGTCCATCACATGTTGTTTGCATTTTTGTACTTCTTGTTCTTCATCTTGAGAGGATGCAGCTTCTTACTCTAAATAATTTAGCCTTCTCTTCTTAGAATCTTTTTCTTGTGCTTGAGCTCCCAAAAGTTTCAAAAACATTTCTTGAACATCACTTGGAACTTGAGTACAAGGTTCAACATGGAATTTAGTGCCCACCAAATGATGCTTCAATCTATAGATGCCACCACTTCTAGTTACTTTACAAAACTTGCATTTCACTGTTTTTGCCTTGGTGTCAATCTCCTCACCATACTCCCAACCTGGATCACTCCGGTTGCCTACTTCATTCTTTCTTTTGGTTTGTTAAATTTACTACTACTTGCAGTCGACATGCCCTGTTCAGTGGCAAAATAGAGGATTCAAAAATAGAGAAAAATTGTAGGAAGGAGCGTTGGGAATGCAAGAATGAAATTCTATTTTTCTGTCTAATCAGCAGTAGTAGCACCCATTACAGTCAGGATGTTTATTGTTATTGTCATTGCCATTCTCAGTTAGTCCAATTGTTCTTTCAAAGACAAGTACAAGACACCTTCTAGTGTTTGCTCCCCTCATGCTATATATTTCTTAATGCTAGTCTTACCAGTGCTACTAATAATTACACACAGAAGTACATACTACATACCCTGAGTCTTGGCAACATCAACAATTAGTTGCTTGCTTCTTATGTACTGATTGTTACAGAAATTTTAGTCCTAACAATATCAACAATTCAACAATTATCCTGACAACATCAACAATTCAACATGAAATTTTAGTTGCTTGCTTCTTCTGTATTGATTGTTACAGAAATTTTAGTCCTGACAACATCAACAATTCAACAATTGTCCTCACAACATCAACAATTCAACATGACATTTTAGTTGCTTGCTTCTTCTGTACCTTCTAGTGTTTATGAAGTGACCTTATTCCTTTGAGATATATGCTAGAATCAACTGATTGTTTTTATCCTCTGCAGCAAAAAAATCTCCAATGGATGTAGATGGGAAGATTATTTGAATGGAAAGTACCTCACATAAGTCGTCCTATGAGCACCACGTAGGACTTCTCAGTGGCTACTATTGCGTCAGATCCAGGGCAATCACACATTCACACGGCTGGGCCATGGACACCCTCGAGCCACGCCATCAATGCCTCCTGTAGCCACTGCCTCTTGGCCGCCCGCCGCCATATCTAGTCACATCTGAGTTGGGAAAGCTGGATCCAGTCGTCTTCAAGGTTGGCGAGAGGCGAGACCGCGAGAGGCGAGGTAGTGGCGGAGAGGCGAGAGGCGAGGGGAAAGGTAGTGGCGGAGAGTTGAGAGGCGAGGGGCGACTGGTGAGGCCACGAGAGGCGAAAGGCGACTCAAGCGAGGTGAGTCTAGGGTTTTCGGGGGAGAGAGCAAATACGGCTGAGTGCGGATGTCTAGGGGGAGGGGGCAAATGCGGCTGAGGCACTGAGCGCTCGCCTGCTCGAAACCAAACGCAGGATCGGTTACATTTGCTAAATAATCACGATTCTAAACGATTCTACGCTTCGGAGCGCGATTCTACCATGATTCAATCTGATTCCGATTCTCAGTGTGATCTGGATTGACAACCTGCCGTAGGTTCGTAGAATCGTACGACTCTATGAGTAGGATCATGACTCTGACTACCTTGGTAGTCCCTGCTAAGTTTCTATTGGTAGTCTCTCCAGTCGAGTAGTTTGGTGACCTCAAGATAATGATGATCGAAAAGTTGATCAGCCGCTTGAAGGCATATAAAGAACGGTGGGTATCTTATGTTGTAGGCACGGGATATCAGCACTTGCTATTGACAAGAAGCGAGTGGGAGGTCCGATCTAAGAAGAGCTATGGCTTCGGCAAGAAGAAGAGCGCCTTTAATAAGGCGAAGGTACGCTGCTACAACTGCCAGAAATACAAGCATTTTGCAAAGGAGTACCGCGAGCCAAAGAAGGAGGTGGCTCTTCTTGATCCAATAGGTGCAGAGGACGAGCCAACGTTGCTTTAAAACCAACAAGAAGTCTTCATCATTTTTTCTTTCCTACATGTAGTTGAGTCCGTGTACGAATATTAGTGTATGATTGCATTTTTGAGTCATTTGTGTATATGGCATAGTGGGAGTGTTGCATGTGTCATTTATTTGGTCATGCACGTAAGAGGTGTGTTACATATGTGCGCATAGTTATGTCATGGTTGTGCACGTAGATGAGTTAGTGCATGACGTATGTGTGTGTGTGTGTGAGTTTTTGTAGTTATGTCCAAGTTCTCATGTATGTAAGCTCTAATGAGAGTCTCCGTCATCGTCAAGATGTGTCACCGGCGAAAGACAATTGGAGCTAAGAAAGATGATGTAAAAGACACCGGCAAAATGTGTTACCAGCAGCATAGTCAGCAAGAAGGCAAAACTCTTTGGAGACGCGTCAGGAGATCGGACTTCATCTTATGAGTCAAGTGTCAAGATTAAGGGGGAGAATGACTCTCCTTCAAAAAAGTTTGGTTAATTTTCTCTATTGGCTTCAAGCCAAACAACCCAACTTGGCTTTATGCCACTACCAAATATTGACTTAGCATTGGTGGCCAACTACCAAACACAACCTACATAGCTATACTTTTGTGGAACTTGTTTTCCAGGGAAAAAAAATGGGATTACTAGAAAGTAGATATTGTCGACTGTACTAGACCTTCCCATGCAAAATTGTAACTAGACAAGATTGAAGATCTTGTGCTGGAGGGTCCAGGATTGCTGATGGAATTTATCTCCGATATATTCCTCTGATTCCACATCTATATAGATTATTTCCAAATGTCATGAAAGCTATCAGTGGCATAGGATTTCTTGTTTGCAGGGGGTGTGCACCAATCTGCATGGAATTCATGGGAGAAACTACCCTACTGTAAATGCTTCCAATTCTGATTCTACCTATGATGAGCCTTATAATGGGGTTGCTGGGACACCAAATGTCCCCCCAAGGTCACCAGCAGGCAATGTAGATGCACCAACAGATATAGAACCTGCGCTCCCCCGACATCCCTCTGATGTTGAATGGAATCCACCAGAACACATTCCATCACCTCAGCCAGTGCCTGAGCCATCTCCGTTTCCATTCAACGAAGAATCTGATGAAGATAACCTGTGGAGAGATGTCAGGTGCAGGTGCTGGGGGCACAGAATTGGGAAGCATGTCTGCTAGGACAAGGTAATGCAATTCGTCATGGTAGTGCTCTATTTCGAGTGAAGATTACTTCATCTTGTTCAGTTGCACAGTTTGATTTTTTTTTTTCCTGTCATATTGCCTTGCAGGACTCTGGCACAGTACTTTAAAGATCAATCCGGAAAGCTCAGATTGAACAGAATATTAGAAGGGGGGGTCAAGAAAACACGATGCGCGGATATTTTTCGAAACATTGGTAACTTTGATAACTGAAGCTAGTGTCTTCTTCTGACATATCACTGCTATATAGTTAGTTTGCACAGCTGCAGGCCTACTCTTTTCTGGGGCTGGCGTTGGGTTTCTATTTTAATGGCAATTTGATTCTTCATGCAGGCCTTGAAGAGTTATTATTACATTGATGTACAACAAGAAGCAGCGTATGGTGATATTTCAGTTTTAGTTAAAACCGTGAACTCAGCAGCCAAATTGTGAATGTCTCGGTTGCTTAGAATTGTAGGAAAAGAGGGGTATGCCTCCTGTGTTATAACATTGGCTGAATGGCAGTCATTTTATGCCAATAGATATGGGTTCCTCATATGTCTTACCCTTGATGCTTTCTTGCTTCTTTTTAATTGAGGAATTGATGCTTCGCTGCAAGTTATACACTGATTTTCCCCCCACCTGAAGAAAAATTGTGTATCAAAAGTGGTAAATTTTCTTGGCTTTACTTCAAAAAATCTGAGCCATTTCATCAATGCATATCTCGGCAATGTACCAGGTGCAACCCGCCTTTCTGGTGTAATCGTGCAATCCAGCTTCAATCTTGGCACGAAATTAACATTAAAAATTACGAAAAATCGACGATGTAGTAGAGTGTTATAGAACCCCTTAAACTTTCAACTCAAAGCGTGTTAGAAAAAAACCAAAAATATAAGTTTGTTGTGAATAGTAACATGTCTTTTTACTTTTTGTCATTTTCCCTTTGATTTATCATTTGTCATAATTTCCTCCTTTTCTTACTCATAGCCTGGAATGAATTTACGATTAAGATCAGCTTTTGACGGCGCTTTTCATGGGGAGACTGGCTCGGGAGGCTGAGGTTTTTCGTCGTAAGAAATGAAGCCGGTGGTCCGGGTATGGGCCGAGTAGCGCTGGAAGAAGACGCTTTATAAGCAAACCCAAAATCAGCCTTGCAGAGCTCGGACTTGGACCGGGCGGTGTGTGGCATGCGACAATGGCTCTGTTTTCTTACTGCCCCCGAGGGTGTGTTCCAAGGTGACGTGTTTTTTTTTTTGGCTAAAATGATAGGTAGGATTGCTAGTTTTTCTGATGTATTTAATTAAAAAATAGGATAAATAAAAAACACTACTATAGGAAAAAAGAAAAATATGAAGAAAAAAAAGCTGAGTTAAGAAACTAATGTGTTTCAAACGGCTTTTGGTTGTTAGAAACCAGAAACTATCAATGTTTGGAACGAGGCCTTTGACTGTGGCTGATAGTTTTTGTCTATATTTTTTTAGATAATGATAGACGATGGAGACACCAATATGGATAGTGTACATAATTTTAGGTTCAATAAGCTGTTTGAAGACCATCTTGTTTGTTTCAACTTTTAGAGAAATTAAAACTAAAAATCATAAATAAAAAAGCCACAAAGAACGGCGCAAATATTTGAGGGTACTGTTTCAACAATGCTTGCCAGAGTATGCTACAATGTTTTTGTCATTGTTCTCGCACAAAGTTGGCTTCCCTTCACAAAGGCAATATGGCATGAATGTCCGCTACGGCCCAGACAATGGATTTTTTTTTACTTTTCTCTCCCTCCCCGTGGGGTAAAATTTTTACTTTTTAGTCTAAAATTTGAAAGATTCTTACAAATAGACCCTGAAAAAGATTTACAAAAATAGATCCTTAGCACGACGCCAAAGCATATAACGCCCAGCGTACATATCACGGCGCCATGTGTTTTGGCGCTGTGAGTGGCCACGTAGGAGCCACGGTGGCACAGTACGGCGCCAAAGCACATGGCGCCGTGCTGTGTATACACGGCGCTAAAGGGCGTGGCGTCGTGCTCTGGGACTTAAGCTCGAGCACCATGTGCTACAGAGACCATCATCTTTAGAGGATGAGGTGCCCGCTGATCTGCTTGTACGCTGTGGAGATTCACCTCCCCCACAGAGTCGCGCGGCAGTTTGGCCTCGCACAGTCCCACCCCCTGAGTGGGTGTCCACTTCTATTGATTTCCACAAGTAAGTTACAATTTTTTATTCATTTAGAATTGTATTGGTTCTTACTCTAACACATATTATTGACATGTGCTATATGTACAGGTTCAACAGGGTCCGCCAAAGAAAGGTCACAGACTTTGCTCATTACCACCGAGACCACATCCAGTGGTGGAGGAGGATGGATGACAATTGCGAGTTGGACGCTACCCCCCACACCAACGCCAGCTTCCGGGATTACTTGTCCTGGTACCACAGTGCCACCCGCTACAGGCTGAGGCAGCGATGGATCGATGTCGACTATGCGGACCTCGCTTCATCCGAGGATGAGGACACCGCGTACGACAGGCGTGCGAGGGAGGGCAGAGTGGTCAGGGCCGCTCCGATTATCGATCGAGTGGTATGAAAAGCATAATATTTGCAATACTTTGGTTCAATACGTTTGTTTCGCACTTACTTATGTTTCCTTATTTCTTTAGGGGACTTCTTTTCGAACCACTGTGCATGAGATCGATCGAGTTACGAGCTATCGGTTAGCGTATGAGATGACGCCACCACTTTGAGGGAGTTCTTGCAGGTACGAACATAATTCGTTAAGTTAGAGCTATTTAGTATGATACTATTCTAACATATCATTACTTGCAGAGACTTAAACATCGCATCAGTAAGGCGCCTAGTCGTCTAGGTTGCCACGCACGCTCGTCGACCGACGTGATCGTACCGGCTGCCTCCTAGCGCTCGGGTGCCTCAGCCGCTGCAGCCTCGTCATCGCATCGTAGCAGGCGCTAGTCGATGAGGAGCTCGTCACGCACTCCGACTTTCGCTCAGGGCGATGACGAGGTGGAGCAGGAGGAGCACGAGGTCGAGGAGGAGCACGAGGACGAGGAGGCACCTACCCATGACGAGATTGGACTGTTGCAGATGCCTGACGTACCATCTACTCAGGCTTCGCAGCGGCCTCGTCGTTCGCCTGTCCCCTGAGCACGTATACTCCAGGGACTGATTCTCTGGCCAAGAGCAAGGGAAGGGCCAAGAGGCAGCGAGACTGACTCTAGTTTGTGCGCTGAGAGTTACTAAGAGCTATGTCATGTTTTTAGACTTATTGAGAGTTATGTGATGTTGTTATACGTTATTGAGTCTTATTGAGAGTTATGTAATGTTGTTTTACGTTATTGAGACTTACGTGATGTTGTTATTGAGGTATTCAGCTGTTTTGTATGTGTATATGTGTATGTGCATGTGTTTCAGAGAAGACAGCAGTTAGCTGTTTTTTGTAGGCTCAGGCAGCACAGCGCCAAAGGATCTGGCGCCGGATATACATAGTACGGCGCCAGAACCTTTGGCGCCGTGTTATATATCTATGGCGCCAGAGCCTTTGGCGCCGTGATGTCTGACCCTGCAAAAAACAGCTAAGTACTGCCTTTTCCGAAGCACATGCACATACACATATATTCACATATACACATACACAATAGCTGAAAACCTCAATAACATCACATGCGACGATATTTCCGTTCGAACTCGTCATTGTCGTTATATGTCATATTATTTGACACATGTTGACCAGGGTCTTTTGGCGCCGTGCTACCTGAACATACAGAAAAAAAATTGTTAAGTGCTGTCTTTTCTGCATGTACAAAACACATGCACATACACATACATTCACACATACAAGTACTGTTGCGTTGTATTTCAACTGAAACGTGAGGTTGCAAATGAAAATAGTGCCAACGCCACACCATAAACACAACAACGAACACATGACAATGTGGCCTACTAGTAAAAGGTACAACCATACATCTCGTTGCCTATATGCCAAACGAGCCTCGTGGCACCCACATGGAGTATTGCTCAGGGGGACGCCTCGGACTTGGCTGGCCGTCGTTATAGTGGCACGCACATATGCAGTTAGGATTCGCGCAGCAACATGCGGGATCATACGAGCTTCCTATGTTTACGATCTCCTCGTTGCCCCTCTCGCATTGCAACTGTTGGCGGAGGTCGTTGTTCTCCTTGTTGAGAGTCTCGATTCGCTCCTCCAACTCAAATATTCGATACCATAATGTATTCATGTAGTTGGCAATATACAGTTGATGAGGAGGGTCGATCCAGCGGGAGAAATCGCATTTCGCCATCTGCGGGAAAGGACGGTTAACATGGAGACTCCATAAGCAGTAACGAAAAATATACTATTAGCAATTTATACCCCGGAGTGTGGGCATCAGAAGAAATGTCGACTGCCATCCAATGGGCAGTCCACGACCTGCACGACCGCGTCCTCATTATGCTTGCATTTTGGCCTTACGGGTTGAGCACGCCGACTTGGTATCAGGCGGTAGTGTGGACCGAATGTCTCCCTTCTTTCCAAGAGAAGGTCTTCCTTCGGTGATCCAGATCCGACTGGTTCCTCGGCTCGACATGGTATATTTCTGCACGATGGAGAAGGTGGCAAACGGGTGAAACCCATGACAACCTAAAATGCAAAATGAATAAGAACTACTATTCTTCAATAGCTCTAAGCCTAGATTAGCCATATCTATCATAGTTACCCAAATCAAACCCTAAAAACAAATCTACACATACAACTACTCTTATATTACGCATACTTAACGCTAATCCAACCTAAAATCGAGCCAAATCGAACTAATTTCATCTAAGGTTTCAAATATTGCCCCATAAAATGTACCTCAAATACACCATATCTATTGGAAAAAATCAAGGGTAGGGAGCTCACCTTGTTTGGTCGGTTTGCAAGCAAAATCACGAGAAAAAACAACAGATTGGAGTGGATTTGGAGAGGGAGAGCTGGGAGGCGAAGGGCGTCTGTCTATGTTTGCTCAGGCTGAAGAGAGGAGTGAGGGGTGGGGGGCCGTGCTCGGGCTTAAGTCCCAGAGCACAGCGCCACGCCCTTTAGCGCCATGTATAGACAGCACGACGCCATGTGATTTGGTGCCGTGCTGTACCACCGTGGCCACTCACGGTGCCAAAGCATATGGCGCCGTGCTGTGCACACTGGGCGCCATATGCTTTGGCGCCGTGCTAAGGGTTTATTTTTGCAAATCTTTCCTCCGAGTCTATATGTAAAAACTTTCAAATTTTGAACTAAAAAGAAAAAATTTTAGCCCCCCTCCCCGGTATGGTTTTTTTGGCATATCTGCCCCCTTGGCCTTTTTTATGGATTTGGTGCTCTCCCATGTGGATTAAATAATATGCGACACATGGCACCTTCTATGGCCTGGAGCACAGAAGCTCACGTGGGAGGGCATGGGCGGCGCGTGATGTGTGGGGCCCACTGATTTCATGCGGTACCAAAATGCATGAAGTATCATTTCATGCGGGCCCATGGACTTCATGTGGTGCATGAAGTCGGTAGGCCCATGTGTCCCGTGCCCGCCCACACCCTTCGTGCTTGCTGTGCTCGGTGCTAGGTTTTTGTGCTCCGGGGCCGTAGAAGATGCCACGTGTCGAATGCCACATAATTCGTGCTTAGGAAAAGACCAAATTCGAAAAAAAAGGCTAATGGGACCAGATGTGCAAAACAACCCCACAAGTGGACCAGAAAAGCAAAAAAAAGTCCAGACAATGGGCCTACAGAGCACTAGCAATTTGAAAAATCACATAATACACCCTCCACTAAATATAACTCGTTTTTCACTTCTCGCCGTCTCTGGTGCATGATTTTTTTAGCATAATGTACCAGAAAAACTAAGAAAAATTATATATTATCAAGTTATTTTCTAAGAAAAATACAATGCTATTAATTATTTTCATGCTATACACACATACATACATACATACATATATATATATATATATATATATATATATATATATATATATATATATATATAAAAGTACACAAATATTTTCTCAGTCCTTTGAAACGAACAAAAAGTAGGGGTTGTTAAACCAAAATAAAAAGGCATGTAGAACCCCTACTTGTTTGGGCTTAAATTTTTAGCTTCTTAGTTTTGTCTTTTCTAGCTTTTTAGTTTTTTTGGGTTTTTTTGTATTTTCTTATTTTTTTACATTATCTGTGATGACGTAACTTTTTTCTTTTTTAATTTTTTTAAAAAAATTAATTACATCGAAAAATCTTACAACAACTATAATATCAAAGAAGTATCACAAAAACTAAAAGTTTTAAGCCCAATGAGTATGTCTTCACCTTATAGAGTCATTCTAGTCGGTATGCATCTCATGAGTACCCTGACGCTTTGTCACCACTAACTTCAATTCTAAGGCTTCTAGCACCTACTGCGTATGATGCATCATATATGGTGCTTGTTTTATGCTAATGGGTCATTAGTCATGATAGCTAACTCCACATATTTTTAAGTGAAAAATATGAACACTAGAGCATGCAGACGACTTGTACTTTCTGTGGCCTTTATATAATGGTAATGGTACTTATGATGCTAACTCCGGAGTGACCCTTTTAGGTCATAACTGGTCTACCACAGGCTCACACGCGGCCCTCGGTCACGATTCCACTCAAAGAGATCAATGCAGGGTGAGTGTGGTATCTTCCTATATCACAATTCTAACGCAGGTACGTGCACTCAGTGATTTAAATATATATATATATATATACACTTTATAAGATTTTAGGGTTTTTATCTTATCTGTATATATACGTTGGATACACCTACTTGAGTGTATAAGTACGGGTAGTGTAGTGTATATGGGTATGAGTACGTCTTTATTATACTCACTTAAAAAAACACTTCACAAGGTACCGTCAAGTTCGGCCAAGGTTTCTATATTTTCAGCAGAAAAATTCTTTTGCTAAGTGAAACTCCTTCATACGCCAGTGAAAAATGCACTCTCTTGATTTTGCCACTTGCCCAGTACAGTGTTATTTGTTTCCGCCACCACCGTCCAATTCTATCCATCAAGAAAGTTATCGAAAAAGACCATTCTACCCCTCTCTCCTCTTTCATCTTCAACAAGATTACGAGAAAAAGAACAATAATAGTGGTGGCTACTGTTAGAAAACCTGGTCCTGTAGACCTTGGTTTATAGTGGATATCTCATCTTATAGTGTATAAATAGAGGATTTCAATGATTATTTCTAATCTAGATTGTTTTAAATTATGCAAATTTTCCTTTCTAAATTATTTTCTACAGTGCAAATTCGCTCTAATCTACCACGAACAGACTTGAAGTCATCGACATAATATTGATCGGTAAATTATATGAAAACAGTAGATGATAATTGCACAATTCTTGCATGAAAAAAAAACAAAACCACATCACCAGCCGCCCGCATGTCGCCCACCGCACACTGCTTAGGCCATATGAATAGTAATAGATCCAACCCATTACTGTTTCTAGGATTTTTTGGGTTTTCTATTTTCAGAAATTCAAATAAAAACAAATAAACTCTAGAAAATAGCAAATAAATCCGAACAATTCATAGAAAATTCCTTGAGACAATACAAATCCAAATAAAATATTTTTAGTAAATATTAATATTTATTTAAGTTATATTAAATACTTTTAATTTATAAAAATTCAATTTAACTTGTATTAAATTCAGAAAAATTCAAATGATGAATTTTCTTTTAAAAGCTTCAATTAAACTCTAAAAATCGGGATATTACAAATCTCCCCTCATAAACAAAATCTCGACCCCAAGATTCTAGCTTACTAAGAGAATAGGTTTAGAAACTCGGATCTGAGATCCTCCTCGCGCTCCTAGGTGGCTTTCCCCTTAGGATGGTTGCTCCACTGAATCTTGCAAAAATGGACGACCTTGCTCTTGGGCATATGCTCTGACACTTCCAAGATTTTGATAGGGTGCTCCTTATACGATAGATCCTCTTGAAGATCAACGACTTTCACTGGTATTGCTTCCTTTGGTACTCGCAGACACTTTTTCAACTGAGATACATGGAAGACATCGTGTATCCCACTAAAGGTCATAGGTAGCTCCAACTGATAAGCAACCTCTCCCCTGCGCTTTAATATCTTGAACAGACCAACATACCTCGGCGCAAACTTTTCTTTCATTTGAAACCTCTTGACACCTTTGAACGGCGTAATCCTGATATACACATAATCATTTGGTTCAAAGCTTAACTCTTGATGATAGGTATCCGCATAGCTTTTCTGTCTAGCATGGGCAGTTTTTAATATCTCCTGGATTAATCAAACCTTTTTCTCCGCTTCTTTCAAACAATCTGGCCTAAAGACTTGACCTTCCCTCATCTCTTTCCAAATGAGAGGTCCTGCACTTTCTGCCATACAGAGCTTCAAACGGTGACATTTGTAAACTAGCATGATAATTGTTGTTGTATGAGAATTCTGCGAAAGGCAAACAACTATCCTACTTGACTCCGTGATCTAACACATAAGCTCTTAGCATATCCTCAAGAATTTAATTTACACGTTCAGTTTGACCATTGGTTTGGGGATTGTATGCTATACTAAAATTCAGATGAGTACCCATAGCTTCATGGAAACTCACCTAAAATCACGAAGTAAACCACAATCCACGATCTAATACTATCTTTTTAGGTACTCCATGGAGACTCACAATTCTCGGCATATATATCTCTGCCAACTTGTCATCTACATAGGTTGTCTTGACCTAAATAAAATGAGTAACCTTTGTCAAACGATCTACAATTACCCAAATTAAATCAAAATCTTTCTTGATCTTAAGTAATCATGTAATAAAATTCATACTAACTTCTTCCCACTTTTGCTCAGAGATTTTCAGCGGTTGTAGCAAACCTACTAGCCTCTTATGCTCAGCTTTCACTATGACATATATCACAAAGTGCAACATACTCTGCTATCTCACGCTTCATACTTGGCCACCAATATTTTTCTTTAATATCCTGATATATCTTGTTACTGCTTGGATGGATTGAGTACAACGACTCATAAGCTTCCTTAAGCAATATCTCTTTTAGCTCTTTTTTGTTTGGTACACACAAGCGCTCATTAAACTACAAGGTACTTTTTCCATCCTCTGTAAAACCTGAGTCCATAATTCACTGAAATACTTTTATCCTTTCCTTAAGTTTGACGAATCTGACTATCCAAAGTTGGCTACAACACCTTTGTAGGTAAGAACATTCCTCAACTAAATTCAGGCTAAGCTTATGAAATTTCTTATGCAAAGTTGGTTAACTCTTCTTGATCCATACTGTATTGCAATAATCCTTTGTACTTAAAGCATCTGCCACCGCATTAGCCTTTTTGGGGTGGTAATATATTCTGACATTATAGTCTTTTATCAATTCTAACCACCTTTTTTTGCTTGAGATTAAGATCGGCTTGGGTGAAAATATACTTTAACCTCTTGTGATCCGTGTAAACCTCACATAAATTATCCATAAGATAATGACGCCAAATTTTCAGGGCATGCCCTACGGCTATTAGCTCCAAATTATATGTAGGATAATTCTCTTTATGTGGTCTTAACTAACACGAGCATAAGGTACCACTCTTTTGTCTTACATCAATACACATCATAAACCTTTGCGAAAAACATCACAAAAGATCTCGAAATCCTTGTTAATATTTGGCAATACTAGCACCAGGGCTATAGTCAAGCACTCCTTTAGCTTCTGAAAACTTTTCTCATATTTTGGTATCCAAACAAATTCCTTTTCCTTCTTTAGCAATTGCATAGACGGCCTTGCCACGCTAGAAAAATCTTCAATGAAACAACGATGATAACCTGCTATTCTAAGGAAACTTCTGACTTGTGTTACTGACAACAGTGACTTCCAATCAAGCACATCCTTTACTTTTTTAGGGTCAACTTCAACTCCCCCTTCTGACATGACATAGCCTAGGAAAGCAACTTCTTTCATCCAAAATTCACATTTACTGAACATGGCATGTAGCTTATGCTCTCTTAGTTTCTGCAACATTAGTCTCAAATGCTCATTATGCTCTTTCTCATCCTTGAGTAAATTAGAATGTCATCAACAAATACAATGGTAAACTTGCCCAAATACTCCATGAACATATTGTTCATTAGGTACATGAAATAAACTAAGTCATTGGACAAACCAAATGACATCACTGTGAACTCGTACAGGCCATATCGAGTTGAGAATGTTGTCTTAGGTATATCCTCCTGCTGAATTTTTATCTAATGATATTTTGACCTCAAGTCAATATTGGAGAAAATTTTGGCTCCTTTAAGCTGGTCAAACAAATCATCAATTCTGGGTAAAAGATACTTATTCTTGATAGTGACCTCATTGAGTGCAGATAATTCACACACATGCGCTGACTACCATTCTTGTTTTTGACAAACAATACTGGCGCTCCCCACAAGGATGAGCTAGGTCTAATATAACTTTTGCCCAACAGCTCTTGAATTTACTTCTTCAACTCTGTCAACTCATTAGTAGGCATTTGGTACGACCTCTTAAAAATTGGCGAAGTACTATGTACTAGCTCAATCAAAAACAAAACCTCCCGGTCATGTGGCAGTCCAGGTAGATCATCTGGAAACACATCAGGATACTTCCTGAAAACTAGCATATTCTCTAACATGATCCCTTTGCTCTGGCAAACTATAATCTTCTCTGGCTAACTCATGCTAGCTTCAAATTTCACTTTTCTTTTATCTGAACTAGTCAAGGTAATAGCTCTGCTTCCACAATCTAATACTGCTTGATACCTCTTAAGCCAATCTATTCCAAAAATCACATCTAAAGATTGGATATCCAACGCAATAAAATCGGCAAAAAAAACTATACTCCTTAAATGGCTATATGGACTCTGGGACAACTTAGGTTTGCTCAGAGCCTAGGGATTGAACCAAAAGAACATATCCAAGTGCAATGTTTTCAACCGTTGCTTTAAGGTAAAACTCTGAGAAATAAATAAATGCGAAGCTTCAGAATAAAATAGAAATGTAGTAGGAACTAAATTGACTAGGAACTTACCAATCACAACCTCTAGCACTGCTTGGGCCTCCTTTGTAGTGACATGGTTCACGTGTCTTCACATGATTGATGGCGGCGCTCGACTGGCTTGGCCTGACACTTGGGGCGCTCCATGACCTATCCAGAACCAAGGGTCTGTTTTGGTGTGGCTCCCAGATTGAAATAAACTGGCATTGGGGCTTGCCTCTGAGGGCACTTGATGGTATAGTGTCCTTAGTCATGATACTTGTAACAGGTGACTGATGCTGTAGGGTTGGCACTCTTTTGTTGCTAATTTCTTGTACGAATAGGGAATGGTCCTGATTGAAACTGACGGGTGCTAGTGCAGGAGTCTTGAATCCTAACTGCTGTGGCACTGTCAAGACCCGAATATGCAAATTCAAACTCCTGTGTATTCTGCACTAGTCCCAGGATCATGCTAGTGCACACAGTCAAACATAGATGTCATCACAACCATATACACGATAAAATAAAGGAAAAGCTCAGATATCAATAAATCTCAAAAGGTACGACCTTATGGTCAAGTTTACAATAGACTGGCCCAAAGGCTTAACAAAATAGCAGCGGAAATCCAAAATAAAGCATAGTGGCCAATCGACAAGCCCACGGGCTATCGAGTGGAGAACGAAGCCTAATCCGCGAAGTCGTTGAAGTACTCTCCTTCTGGAACCTCCTGCTGGTGATACTCCTCTTCCTCAACTGAGCAACATTAGGTATAAAGCCATGAGTACATTGGTACTTAGCAAGTCGTTTGTAACAAATGAATGCAATATAGTATGCAAGGCTTACCAAAGGAAGGCTAAAAGGTTAATTTGCATAAAACGACATTTAAAGGTAAATACAGTAAATAGATTAAAAGCGAACTTTAAGTAAAATAATAATAAATAAATAATCAAAGGAATTGACATAACCACTTGCAGACCCCCCATCTCACAAGCTAAACCAACCGCTTATGGACCTCCCATCCATAAGCTAAACCAACCGCTTATGGACCTCTCATCCATAAGTTAAACCAACAGTAGATTAACCATCCACTGTCCAACAACAATACACAAGTTTTCAGAAATAACTACCCCTCGTGTGAAATCACTGAGCATTGTCCATGACCGAGGATGCGGCTATTCGAATAGTTTTACACTTTGTAGAGGTTACACAACTATACCCACACGATGTGATTAGCCCCGGCTTAAGGTAATCACAACAAGGCCTTTACAAAGTTCAGTTATAACTCAATCCACCCGCTAGGGTTTCGCATCACACCCCCCCTTGCGCCACATGAAAATCAGCAACCATGTTCATCTCAATGGCAAGATTAAAGTTGAAACATCCCAAATTAGTCAGCTAGGTCCCTCCCATACCAGACATGTGGTTTGCACGATAAACCTCAGATCAATGGCGCACAAAGTTAAGTCCTTAAGTCTACCCAGGCGAGACTACCTCATCCCTCGAAGTGCTCCAACACTTCCCCCTTTACTGCACAATCACTCGCCCGAGTGCAAAACCAGTTTTGTATAACCACGCCAATGACACACCAATGACATGGCCCAAATTTTAATACTGTGACACCAACCACGATCTACTGTGGCTCCAACCACAGTTCAATATCTCATTAAATCAAATTGATAATTCACATGTGATGATAAACTCAATCGGAACTATAAGCAAAGTTAAGCAGTCTATCGTACCAGCTCATGTGAGAAATAACCTAGTGTCACTAGTATGTTTCCCAACCTATGGTGACAATGGTATCATGGCATTCCAAATTATCAAGGAGGGGTGAATTCAATTGGGACGATAACTACCAATACAAGGGTTTGAATAAAAATAGCGATGCAATGTAATTTAAAACAAAATAATTAAATAATACATCGCAAACTGGGTTCAAC
Organism: Melocanna baccifera; assembly: GCA_036346265.1. Taxonomy (NCBI): domain Eukaryota; kingdom Viridiplantae; phylum Streptophyta; class Magnoliopsida; order Poales; family Poaceae; genus Melocanna; species Melocanna baccifera. Next base: position 14,133,463 of record CM070688.1, on the reverse strand, counting down.
ATGATCAAAGGACACGACTTGCCTTGGTTATGCTCAATGAGGTATTCCTGATCTTGAGCGTAGATCCTGCTCATCCGGAATCTGAATCTAACGAGAGAGAAAATGACCAAAATAAGAAAAATACATAAAATAATAAACAAATGAACTTCAAAAATCATGAAACTAGAATCAAAAGCTAGAGCTCGATTTTAGATGAATTTAGAAAAAAGAACGGGATCAATCGGAGCTAGGACGGAGGAGAACGGGCTCTCGGAAAATAAACCCTAAAGAAAATATAGAAAAATACGAAATCGCACTGTGCTGTGAACCGGGCGCATGGGGAACTCGGTCCACGGTGGACGCGGTGCACGGAACAGTGCACGGGAGGAGGGCGCTGACGCGATGGGGCTGTGCTGACGTGGCAGCTGCTGATGCTGCCACGTGGCTAGGGCTGACGTGGCATGCTGACGTGGCTGCCACGTGGCTCGGGGGACGGCTTCCGGCTGATGTGGTGCTGACGTGGCTGACACGTGGCTGCCACGTGGCGGGTAGGGCTGACGTGGCTGGCCACGTGGGTAGGGCTGAGGCGGCATGGCTCGGGCGCGAGCGCCGGCGGCGGCGGGATCGGGCCACGAGGGAGGCGACGCGGGAGACCGGGGTGACGCAGCGGCGGTGAGGGGGTGGAGGGGCTCACCGGCGACGGGGACGACGGCAGCAGGGACGGCGGAGGGTTCCGGCGACGGCGAGGACGCGCGGGACGACGGCGGAGGCACTGGCAACGGCGGCGGCGTGGCTCCGGAGCGGCGGTGCGAGGCGAGAGAGCGGAGGCGTGGGCGGCGGCGATGCATTGGTACGCGAACTGAGGACGGCGGCGTTTAAAAGGCACGCGAACCGAGGTGATTCGATCCGGGGATGGCGCGGGGCTGGTGCGGACTCGGTACGAGGTAATAAAATAGCAATACATGATAATTTAAAATAAAATAATAAATAGATTAATTAAAAACTAGGTTCAACATAATCAAAAGACACAACTTGCCTTGGTCTTACTCAGTTATGAATTCTTGATCTTCTAATGGTGCTCCCGCGCCTTCAAAAACGTGATCTAACAGGAGAGGAACGAATAAGGTATAAAATAAATTCAAATAAACTTCAAAAACTTTAAAACCAGAACTAAACGTTAGATCTTGATTTTAGATGAATTTAGAAAAAAAACATGGTCAATTGGACAGAACAGAACAGACTCTTGAAAATTTTAATCTAAAGAAAATACTAAAAAAATAAAAAATTTACTGTGTTGTGGACCCGGTGCATGGAATAGCTTGTCTACAGTGGACTCAGCTTATAGAACAGTGAACTGCAGTGGCTGGCTGATGACGTGGTGGCTAGGGCTGAGGTGGCATGACACGTGGCAGACAAGTGGCATATAGGGCTGACGTGGCATGACATATGGCACTAATGTGGCATGCTGTTGTGTCTGCTGATGTGGCATCTGGAACGGTTCAGAACTAACGTGGCATAGACGTGGCTGACACGTGGATGGACATGTGGACATTAGGGCTAGTGTGGCTTTGACTTAGCTAGCTGGCTCACGAGTCCATGGAATAGTACTCTCTGACGTGTGAGACCCATCTATCAAACACTCTGTGCATGTGGACTCAGCTCATAGAGAATTCAAAGGGTCGCAGAGGTACGGTGTGGGGTGACGTCAACGTGGTGCGAGCTTCGGGCGGTGCTCCGGTGCGCGAGGGGTCGTGACGGTGGACTAGCATCACGTAGAGCAGGGCATCGGGGTCGGTCGACGGCTGGACAGTGGCTAAATGGGGGACTCAGCGGGGTTGGCCGGTGACAACTGACTAGCGACGAGCTCGGTGGACGACGGCAAGACGATCGGAGTAGAAGACGATGGCAAGCGAGCGACAGTGTTAGAGAAAGCTGTGGAGGTGTCAGTGCACGGGAGAGCTCAGCGAGGGCAGGCGTCTCAGCGGCGGTGGCAACGAGGTGTCTTGAAACACAGAAGCCATGGGGCGGCTCCACCTTTTAAACATGGACGCCTAGGAATCTCGGATGAAGACTACGGCGAATTTTGCTCGAGCACGAGAACCAAGACGGCTGCGCAATTCATGAGGAAAACGACGATGAACAATAGTTGCAGCGGCGATGGGTGACATGTGGTGAGGCGTGGATTGGACCGCGATGGGAGAAAACAAAGTAAACAGTGCACAACCTCCCCGATGGTGACACGTGTTCAACGGATGGCGGATGGAGATGGTGGGGTGGGCGGCTCGGATACAGATGGTGGCGGTCGATTGTCGACACGTGGCAAGGTGGGAGGGGTGAAGCTAGGCCGGATGAATAGTAATGGCCCCAGCCTATTACTGTTTCTTGGATTTTTACGGTTTTCTATTTTCAGAAATTCAAATAAAAAATAAGCTCTAGAAAATAGCAAATAAGTCTAAAAATTCACAAAAATTCAAAAAATTTCTTTAGACACAAGAAACCTAAATAAAATATTTTTAACAAATATTAATATTTATTTTAATCACATTAAATCTTTTTAATTTATAAAAAAATTAATTTAATCTTATATTAAATCTAAAAAAATCAAATGGTGAATTTTCTTATAAAAACTTCAAATAAACTTTGAAAATAAGGATGTTACATGGTAATGGCATACTTTTATAGAAACTTAAATTCAGACATTTATATGAACGTGCCTGAGGGTATCCTTGTCCCGAACTTAGATAGAGCAAATAGAAATATGTATAGAGTGAAACTCAGAAAATCATTGTACGGATTTAAGCAATCAGGTAGGATGTGGTATAATCAATTAAGTGACTTTCTATGCAAGAAAGGCTACACGAACAATAAAGATTATTTATATGTATTTATATGATGATCTCAGAATGGATTTTATATAATCTTAGTGTATGTAGATGATCTGAATATCATCGAAACCCTGGAAGATATAAAAGAAGCGAGCTCTTACCTAGAGTCAGAGTTCGAAATGGAAGATATGAACCAAATATTGCTTAGGTTTGCAGATCGAGCATGTCCTTAAAGGGATATTAGTGTATGAATCAGCCTACACTTAGAAGGTGTTAGAAAGATTTAGCTTTAAAAAGGCATATCTATCGAAAGTACCAATGGTCGAGAGATTTTTGCAGCAAGATAAGGATCCATACAGACTTAAAGAAGAGGGGGAGGAAGTCCTAGTACCGAAATCCCCATACGTAAGTGCAGTAGGAGCACTTATGTATTTAGCAAATTACACTAGACTAGATATTGCATTTATTATAAAACTATTAGCAAGGTATAGTACAGAACCTACCAAAAGTATTGGTAAGGAATAAAGGACATCTTCCGATACCTCTAAGAAAGCAAAGATCTTAGACTATTCTACAAAAAGAACCAAGATCTAAATATAACTGGCTATGCAGATGCCGGGTACCTGTCGGACCTACATACAGCTAGATCATAAATATGTTATGTATTCCTGTGTGGTGGAACTATAATTTCATGAAAATCATCTAAGTAAAGTTTTGTATCGACTTCGATGAACTATTCAAAAATCATAGTATTGTACGAAGCTGCACAAAAATATGCTTAGCTTCGACGGATGATTGAACACATCCAGCAGTTATATGGATTGAATATTGTACAACATCTCACAATTATCTATGAAGATAATATAGTTTGTGTTGCACAAGTGTAGATAGGTTACGTGAAGAGTCATCTCACAAAGCATATCAACCTCAAATTCTTCTATTCTTACACATTGCAACAGATAGATGAAATTAATATACTGCATACTAAGTCATATGATAATCATATAGATTTATTCACTAAGTCACTTCCAGCATCTAACTTTGAAAGATGTATACGTGGAATTGGAATGATGAGATTTAGAGAAGTACAGAAGTCAGAGGGAGATTCTTCTCAAGCTCACTATTAAAATTTGATCACGAAGATCGAGTATTCAAAGAATAAATCCTGTAAATTAAATAAAATTAGATGAATTATGCTCTTTCTCACTTAACGAGTTTTTTGAAAGTTTCTTGATAAGGCATTTCTCACTTGGTTTTTATGGAGTTTTTAATGAGGCAATTCGTACAACACAGCATAACATGTATCATGCACTCTTTCTTTAAAATTTTTCTCACTTGGTTTTTATGGAGTTTTGATAAGGCATGAACATGTCGGATGAGTATCTAAGGTGGAGTATTAGGAAACCTAAGCATTGGCCTATGGTGAGCACCTCACCCTGTAGTCTATAAATAGAAGGTCCGAATGATTGTACCTCATGCCTCTTAGAGGAGGAAAATAATAATGAAAGAAGTTTTCCTCTATCTCTCTGTATTCAATCTATTCATTTTTGTATTATTACGTGTTTGATCATTCTTCTATATAGAAGATAATTATTTAAATTGAACTCATTAGCGATAGTTCCTCACCAGCAACTGCTGGCAAAACCCTTGTACCACCTTGAATAGGATGGCGAGCACTGACACCCGCCATCAAGCCCTTAGCCACATAAGGGTACTTTGGACGTTGTGATACGACTCAATTTGTAAATACTAGTTGACACGCGTACAATGGTTCCGATCTTTCTCGGGACCATCTCCGAACCGCAGCCTCCTCCTCGCAATACGCAGCCTCCAATCGAATCCAATCCACCAAGGCAGACTCCACAACCGTTCACGTCCTAGGTGCTGACCGACATGCGCCACCGCGCGCGGCATGCCAACGAGCCCGCGTGCTCCATGGCACGTCTCCCGTGCGCCACTCGAACCCCGTCGTGCAGTACCTCCATGCACTCGAGTACCACCATGCATGCACTGGCCACAACATGCGCCATATACCATCTTTTAGCTCGCTTTGCCATGCGCAAAGCCATGCTTTTAGCACGCTTAGTCTGGGGTTCCTTTCTAACTCACGGAGACACCATTTCTTTTCCCAAGACACTTTTATTTTCAATTTGTTTATAGTTTTTCGAATAAATAAATAGAACGATTTCTCTGTTAACTTTTTGAAACGATTTATTGAGACAGTCTTTTTGAAGTAGCTTATTAGTTTACTAACATTAGATTCATTCGCAAAAACACTCATATTAGAACTAAAATATATCTATTATAGTCCGAAAAGATCCACCCTAATTCTTCCGTTAAGTATTCCAAAAGCTGCCTGATCTCCGGATCTCATCTAATGATGAAGATATAACACCGAGAGACATTGCGATGTTAATATATCACATCCACCAACACCTCTCTCTCGATCGGCACTACTTTTGAAAAGCAGAAGTATCACAAATTCACAATATGTACGAGTGCACTCTGTTCTCAACAAAAGTAGGGTTGGCGAACTAACTGTGTTTGGTTTGAGTAGCCTTTCACTGCTTAATTTGCACGTTTACCTTGAATAAACGGCATCAAATTTGTAGGGTGATTTGATGGTGAAATGACCATTGAGATGTGGGTCGATGGCATCTGATAATTGGCCTCCTCCAGCCCTGGCATTCCGGGCAACATACAGGAATGGGCAGGTCAGCCCAGGCGGTCCAGGCGGCAGCACTTGTCATGGACCTCTTGTTAGGTACCTATTCAACAGCGTGCTCTCTCTCTCTAGCTAGCCATCTCGTTCTCAGACCTATTCAAGTTAATAATGATTTCTAACTTCTACTTTTTTTCACTATTCTTTAATTTTATTTTTTTTCTAATTTTTTGTTTTTTTTATCTTTTTTTCGTATTTTTTTACATTGTTTATGATGAGCTAATATATTTTTTCTTCTATTTTTAAAATTTAATTACATCAAATAAATTATAGTGATAAATAAGTTATCTATGGTGAACACCCCTCAACAGTTTGCCATGTGCAGTCGTATAGTAATTAAAAGTGCCTACTAATTAACGCTAGCTACGGAAGATTAGAGGTCGCTGGCATCGATTTGCGCTAATGGCCGAGCGCAATGATCCTTTCACGAGACTAGATTAGCCCCACCATGCATTACTGATATTTTTTGAACGGGCGCGCATGTGCACAGGTTAATCAGGCCAGTGATGGTAGATGATGGCTTTCTGTCGTCCACGTGTGGATGCGTCCTGCAGTGTACCGGACGAGAGGATCATACCAAAAAAATGTCAATCGGGCGTATGGGCCAAATTATATTGCCGAAAGCCTCTTTTAGCTGGGACATGCCAGGGTAAGCAGGTTCGATGCTTTTCACACTTTGTGTGCCCTAATGTGATAGCTCAGCTGTTAATTCTTGCGTGAGAGACCAAATATACGCAGATTTGAATCCTGCCACCTTTTTTTGTTCACCGGAAAGAAGCCAAACATGGATGGAAAAAAGTGATGGATCCAAAAGCTAGGGGTCAAATAACTATCGTATTCATTTGTATGGCATGGGGCAATATATATCTTCAAAGTTTCATATAGCCTCATGCACTTTTCTATAATTTTCCTACAGCAAATTGGAGATCGGGTCTGCTCTACCGCTATATATCTACTCCACTCCACTACTAACCGCACTGCTAAAAAAATATTGCGATTTAGTTTTCAAAAGAAAAGAAGTTCTGCTACTACAGATGTTTGAAGAGAAACGATCGATGTTTCCAGCCCGGGAGATCTCATTGTATGAAACCAATCTCGAAAGATCTCACGGAAGAACGGGACTGGTGTCTAGGCTCTGCTTAAAACGTGGGAATTTTACCAAGAAAATAGCGTAGAAATTTCATAGAAAACAGTTGGATTCCAGGAAAAGATGCCCGCATCGGGGCCCCTCTCCCGTGTAATTCGCTTGCCATGAGCCACTGCACGATCGATCGGGGGAGGCAGAGAACAGCGAGGAAACGGCTGGATCGATTTGCTGTCCTGGACCCAGCCGGTTTCCCCCGCTTAGGTTGGTGTCCCCCGAACAAACAGCACCGGCGACCCACCCTCCTCACCACCATTCCAGTGATCCACTCTGAGCACCACGCACGCCACCAGCACCAAGTGGAGAGATCCTATTGGGAATGACGGGATGCGAGCTTTCCGTGTAGCCAAGCACTGGTTGACAATGCCAATGCCTGAAAACGTAGTCCCATGAAATCGAAGGACAGGGACCAGGTGAGACAGGGACAGCGGGGCTGTAATATTCGAGGAGTCGACTACTATGCTTGCTAGCTAGCTATGCATGGCTGCTTGGTGAGGGCCTGTTTGGATCGCGGGAATAGAAAACAGAGGAATAGTGAAAACACAGAAAAATCATGGGAACGTAATGGTAAAACAAAGAATTAGAAAACACAGGAAAAATATCAGGAGAGGTGTTTGGAACGTAGGAACTAAACAATACCTTAGAAAACTTTAAAAATCATTTATGTGTGTGAGAGAGAGAAAGAGGGAGACTGCGTTGGAGCTTTCAAAGGAAAATTTTTCCACACACTCCCACCTTTTTTTTTCTTTTCCTCCAAAACCGTACGAAGATGCAACTTTCCAAAGGAAATAAATGAGACAAATTCTCCATTCTAAACACACCTAAAGTCAAACTTTTCTTTGGAATGCATTTCCTCTATTTTTCCTTTACTTTTCCTTTGACCCAAACAGGTCCTAAGTATGCTTTGCTTGCTGATGCAATCGTTGTGTTTTGAACACCAGGGCTGCAATTCTAGTGTTATGTGAGTTTGACACATGGACCAATCTATATAATTAAAAATAACTGATAAGATTCAAGCCTTCTCCTTTGTTATGAAGGCAAGAAAATCACACAATAATTCTAAAAGAAAAATTATAAAAATTCTCATATTAATGGAGAAAAAAGAGAAACATCTCCACTACTTATTTTGGTAAGACCATATTATAACGGTGCAAATTAATCATATATTTATATTACAATTGTATAGCAAACACAATTATATTTTAATTATAAGCAGTAGAATTATATACCAAAGATAATTATATCATAATATCTAGCAACACAATTGTGTGGGTAAATCCTCTAATTTATATAAATATGAACAACCGGTGAGATTAGAGATTGAGGTTTTATCTCTAGCCCCCGTATTTTTAGGAGTGTGCTTATGGGGCGCATTTTTGTATGTGCACGTGGAGGTGGTGGTGTATGTGAATATGCGTTTTCCTTGTAATCATGAAAAATGGCATGTCCTTAATTAGCTTTGAGAACTAGAAATTCCCACAATGAAGACAATATCCAAGATTTCTTTTGTTAATTGAGAGAAAAAGAGAAAGGTCTACACCATTATTTTGATGAGGTTATATTATATCGGTGTAGATTAATTAAATATAGGCATTACAACTATTAAAAATTTATAACGAATAGAACTATATTTCCAACCGTAGTCATTAGACTTATTCAAATCTAGTCACACAACTGCAAACGCCAGTCGCCTAGTTCACCTGGAATGTTTAGTTGCGAGGAAGAAGCAGTCTACTATTTAACGTGGCCCCGTCCTAATCTACCTTGGAATCCCTAGCATTCAAATGTCACAGTGTGACCGCTAGACCATCGTGCAAAATTTCTACTTTATCTTAAATTCACCAGTCATATATTGAATTCAATACATTTAAGCTCTAACGCGATGTTAGGTTTCATCAACAACCCGCTCACTTCACAGCGGTGTAGGTAAAAATATGCAATTTACACGTTGTTGCACAGATATGGACAGACCCACAACACACAGTATAGTAAACAATAGTTACAACTTACGACACTAACCAGTATTTAGCACTAGTGCTAAAATGATGCTGTTGACTTTTGAATTAGAACATTACTTTTTAAAAACTTTTTATATTAGTATAAACTAATAAATTATAATATTACGAAGTCTTTTTAAAGACAAATATACTATATAATTTTTATATGTCTAATTTAGATTAAACTTCAGAAAGGCTGGCTGCAGAGAAGTCAACTGCATGGATTCTAAGATCATATGAAAGCCCTTTTATTGTTGTCTGAAATCGCAGATGCAAGCGCACTTACTGCCTTCACAAATTGGTCCACCGGCCACAGCATGCTTGCCAAATTAGTTAGTGCACAGTAGCTCTTGTATCTATACTGCCCTCCTGGCCATGTGTATGTATACATCTACTACCGTAGAAAGCAGTTGCTAGCTCATGTCACCAGAGAGAGAGCCTCCGTATAGTAGCACCCACGGGAGTAAGCCCCTGCTCTATAAATAAAGCCAGAGGGTGGAATCTGAGGAGCTCAGGAGGTATGCAGTGCATATGTCCAACTCGCTTTCTTGGCTCGTCCTGGCAATGGAGACAAACAGAGAGATTAGATGGTGGCTGTGCATGGTGGAGAAGCAGGGCACGTGCATTACCATCCAATGGCGTCGCCATGCTCCTCCTCTGATGAGCTAGCTCGTACCTGGATGGATGGTTCTTCATGTGCCCGTCTTCTCCACCGAGCACAAACTGTCTGAACATATATACCTCAGGCCATGCGCGATCGGCCGCGAGCCGGCTTCTCTGATCGGCGGTGTTCAGTTTGCAAAGATCCATGCTCGTGCTAGGATGAGGTTTGCCTGATTATTCCTCTTTCATCTCTGTGTTTGTTTTGTTCTCTGCAAGTGAAATACTAGTTGTTTTATTGAGGTATGCTTAGTGACGTTCCTATTTAGTGATTCTTTCAAGAATAGATACAGGGTAGAATTCAGGTAACCCTTCGGAAGGATCAGCTTAAACTGTTCTTGGTGAGACCGATTTCTGATTCGTCGAGCAACTCTCGAACGCTGTAACATCGTTTTCGCAGCGAGAATACAGGCACCCACCGGAATACACTGGTTAGCACTAATAAGCAGTCAGCAGTAGCACACTGTTTTTACTGTACTAATCAGCAGTCAGCACACTGTTTTACTGTGTGATTGATGTAATATTGTCGGTTGGAACGGTGGTTCTCGCACGCAATTGTCCCCGAGCTTGTGATCGGCATGCCACCGTGCTCTTCTGTTCAACTGCCTCGGTTCGGGAGTCTCGTCATCCTTGTCAGCATCAGTCGGCTGACAGCAATGCACTGCATATCCTATGCATTTCTGCCGTACAAACAACAAACGGTTATGAAAGGAACAATCGTAGCGTGTTGCTGTCCTTCCTGAAAGTAGCATTGGAGAAGAAAGGGAGTTCAATTTGATCCGTGCCCATGACATGCGTTGTTAATTTCATCTTTGTTAAAGAAATGAGCTCGATCACAGCGTTGTTGATTTGCTGTAGTAGTTTTGGTCCTGAGATCATGTGCAGGGTGCAAAGGCGAAGCGGAGGCGCAAAGCTATGGGGCACTAGAAACCTACTTCGAAAGTATAAAAGCACTGCTGCTATTAACAGTAAGTTCTTAGGGCATCTCCAATGCACTGCTGCTATTAAATCTAGTGGAGGAAAGTTCTTAGGATGGACTTGTTAGTATCAAATAGCTATCTCGTGCATGATGCACAAAAGATGCACAGTGCACAAAAGCACTCCTTCGTGTAGACCCTGTACATTTGACTTCAAAATTTATTGGCGAGCTAATCGTATTATCAGCCTAGGATCTCTTCCCGTGTGTTAGACCATGAACGATCCTACACCGTGCCTTTCCCTTTGAATTCCATGTGTTAATAACCTGGACCAAAATGGTAGGCATCTAGGGAATAATGGATGGCACTGGTACCCTATGTTTGGTGGCATGCTGATTAATCACTCTGGATCTAACACCTAATGCGTCGGTGGTCCCCTCTACATAACGTAGGAGAAATGGATTGCTATAGCCATTGGACAAAGTGGTCCTCCTGCATGTCAGTCGATTCATTGTGTGGCCTTAATCCTTCTGCGTCCTTTCCATGTAGCGAATCATGTCTACACAAACTGCGGCATATACCTGGTGCTGTGAGCTCATTTCCAGCAAGGTTGCTGAGTTGCTTCCAGATCTAGAGAAGTGTTGGATCGGGGTGAGAAACTATCTTATTTTTAAGTTAGATCCATTGCTTTTCCTCAACCAATGTGAACTATTCCAATAATTTCTCTCTTCACACGTTGGTGTCCCTCAGCTGTTCACCACTCCCTTTACCGTATACCGATGGTCCCCTAGAGTCACGATCCATTGGGCATTCATACAGTAGTATTCATTGGGCCAGAGATGTTAAAACCGGACTCTGATACCATTTATTGGATCGTAAGAGTCTTTTTATTCCCAAAAGCTAGTTTGTGAGGTGAAAAACTCTTTTATTTTTAAGTTAGGTTCATTATCTTTCCACAAGCAATGCGGGGCTATTCCAACAATTGTGAGACATGTGATCACTCCATGGTGTATGATGAGTATTTGACTTTGTTATGCAAATATTGTCGAAGTTTGAGTTTGGTTTTCAGAGTTTGCAATATTCAGAATTGCTGTTAGGTTTCAAGCGATCTGACCGGACCTGGGATGATGGTCAAATCGGCCTTGACCTGTTCATTAGGTCTAGTACTCCTGTGGTTTGATCGTCAAGTGTATAGAAGTTATGCTCAATTTGGTTACTTGGTCTTTAGATGTGCAGGTGGCTTGAAGAACACTAGCGGTCAACAGTAAAAGACCAGGACTAGGCGGGAGCTGAGGTCTAGCGGTCGGGTAACTATGGGTGAGACTACGTGGCTCAAGTAAGAAGTATAGAGAAAACAATGATCGTGAAGAGGCGAGTTGATGCATATAGTGCTCTGAGTGACGAAGCTGATACATGTAGAGACAATTCGGGGTCCGAATGCGTGAAGACGTGATGGCTAATCATTGGGCACTACAGACTATATGTCAAAGTATACAAAGATGATTTAAGGTGAATGTAAAGATTTTTAGCTCATCAATTGTGTCAATTGGGGATTTTTATGTTGTACAGTACTACGTGATGGTTTACTTGTTGTTGTTGGTTGTAGGACTTCAGAGCTAACTCATGGTGAGGCGGACGGGACCGAGACTAAGCTAGAAGAGTTTATGACTAGACGGTAAGCAAAGTAGTTACAACCTTGGAAGATAAGAAACCAAAGCAGAAGCTAACAGGTGGTAGACATGACGAGCAATAGCAAGGTGGATTAGGAATAAGCTTAGGGAGGAGCTAAGATCTAGAACATTCAGGGAAGCCTAGTGCCATCAAGGTGGATTGAGAGGCGTTGTGGCATGACAATTGAATTGTGCTCGTTTGCAAGTGAGGTGGTTTCGGTGGCTCTTTGTCTTGAGCTTTTTGTCATTCTTAGGTTTTATGAGTAGCTAGAGAGTAGCTGTAAATATTTATCTCTGAGTATTAGTAGATATCCAAAATTCATCTAAGTATTTCTCCTCTTTTATCAAGTGTTAAATTTTTTGATTTGATTTGATTTTTGGTGTTTCCTTTCTCCCCTCTTGATATTGCTATGATTTATGATGTGTAAGAGGTAGAAGATGAGCCTACTGATCAATCTTCACCTATCTAGATTACTTATATAGCAAGATTCGAGATTAAGCTCATTTTGCTTATTTTTGGCTTAAATTTGGGTTTTTGTGGTCAAGATAGTTTTATCCTGAATCCATGCCTAGATTGGCTTACTATGATATGTAGGAGTAGATATAGATCATCCTCTTAATTAGAAACTTTTCGAGTAAGAACTAATTTGGATTTTAGGGTTTTGGTTGATTTTCTCCAAATTAGTGAACCTGAGCCTGAGAGCCATGTGATTCTTGATTAGTTTATGTTCCTAATGCCTTGACCATGTCTCATACAAAATTTGGGGTGTTTGGATGAGATTTGAGTAATTTCTTTATATTTGAATTTTGACCTAAAAGTCTTTTTAATATAGGAACAAGGGACCGATTAGATTGGGCCTACATATGCTGTCAGATTGGTGATTGATCAAACTGGCCCTAGATCAGCAGCCAGACCGCTCAGGCCTATTCTAATCGGTCTTAAGCCTACGGTCAGATCAGCTTAGTGAGGTTTTGGCCTGCTCATTGCTTTTTCTATTTTTTTGACTTGTTGGCATCTATTTTGTCCATGTTTTGACTGTGCATATGATCTTATTAGCTTGTTATAACTAACTGAGTGAAAAAGTCAAAGGAGCTTCATTTTATTGAAGTTGAAGGAGGCAAAGATCATTTACCCTCTTTGATCTCCGCCATTGGTCTAAAAAAGGAAAATGGTGCAGAGCGCAGTGCTTGAGTGGCCAGGCAAACCTCACCAAATCTTTCTGTGATCTTCCTTTAGGGCAGTAAGGTGCTAAAATCTGCAGCCTTTGTTTTTTTATAACCCTTGTGGGCGCAAGAATGGAGACAAGGCTGAGTTGGATATTTTCTTTCCATTGTGTGGAGAATAGCTCACCCCATACAATCCCAAAGATTCTTCACGTTGTGGAAGTCGACATGGAAGAATTGAACTTGATTTTCAGTTCCGGTGAATAATAGACTGATGACAGAATCATCCACCGAAACACTCAGATCCCGAGAGCACCCAACGTGACGCGCGTGCGCCGTTTCGCGTTGCGCGAAAGGAACACGTCGCTGTCTCAGCATGGCCAAACCTAGGAGCAGGGTTGTGCCAGGAATTCAGGGATCAGGTCCTCGGTTCCCAGGACACACCTCCTGCTCTGCTGTCAGCTCAGTTCCAGTCAGGACAGCATCAATGGCAACAGGCAAAGTTTGGCACGCTCAATCATTTGATATTTTTCGCACGACGTTCTTCGCTACCGGATCGCCAGGAAAGCTGCAGAGTGACTGTGCCCGGGGAAGCTTGGGATTGCTTGGTGCTGTTCTGCCACTATAAGTTGTAACAGCTGCTGACACTGGCTTGCCACTACTGAGATACGTTGTATGTGTGCTTCTGCGATCCTTATCCAAGTTCCCTAGCCAACTTTGCCTCCTGATCTCCTGCAGACGGATTGAAACGCCCCATGTTCTCTTTCCCCTTTTTCCTCTTGTTTATTCAAACTGTTGTTTATGTTTCCTGGGTTTGTTTACTCAAACTTTTGCTGGGTTGAATGAAAAGGCGCAAACAAAACAATCTTTTATTTTTGATGGATGATTAAATTTTCTGATCATGATTACGCATTTTGTTCTTTCCTTGTTTCAGTCAAGAATTGGGCAAACATGCTACAACATTAATTTCAAAACATAACATTGTTTTTTATCTGTTCCACGCATGCATAGTTGGTCGTTCCCATCATCATCATTAACACGAAGCGTATGCGCTTTGTAGACTGAGGACATTAACTCGACCCCTTATCGTTTGATCAGTAAGTTTGCCTTGCCAAAACATTCCAAGCATATTGTCCAAATAAGTAGTAGATGTAAAATGTAAAGGCTAGATCAGATTGCGTAAAATTTCAAGCAATACAGTTAGTAGTATAGTACTAGTAGGTAGATGCAAATCACATCCTTGTTATGCTTTAAAAGTTGCGCAGTTCAATCTTTTGAAAGCATTGAAGCGCTTCCCAATACTGTTAGGTCTGCTGAGAACATAAGATTCCAAAAGAGTAATCACTGCACTGTAGTCATCGTCGTCTCCATGAGCAATTTCAGTACAAAAAGGGCTTTATCTAAACTTACATCTCAATCTGAGACAGATCAACAGGACAGTGACAACGCCGAAGTAATCGAAGGTTCTGGTAATGTGCTTTCAAATGATCGCACATACTGTTGAAAAGTACACCACTGCCTGTCCAGGGAAATATAGTAAGGCACTAAACAAGTATAACACATAGTATGAACAGATTGCTCTGATCATTTCATTTCATTCCATCCCATACATACATCAAGATGCTAAGTATACTATTTATTCATTTCATCCCACTTGCTTCTATAAGCCTGAAAAAGAGCTCCACGTGCTAACTCTATGCAGTGATGTTGATTGATTCCATCAGGTTAGTCAAAACAACACATTTCTGATCAAAATCATACATTTGATCATAGCGATAACTGGACACAAAACATTGAGGTGTTGTCTGGATGCTTGTACTGAACTTTTATCCTATAGAATTTCATTGAACATCATACACAGGTTCTCAGAAGATTCCAGATATGCAAATTCTTTTTTTATCAAACAATGTTTCTTATGCATGAGCTCAAGGGCCGGGGGGGGGCAATTTGCTGATGTATGAGATGTAAATATCCTGTTCTGAAGATGTGAGGTTCATTAGGAACTGCATAGAAAGTTCACTCGTTCAGTACAATATTTGAGCTTAGGACATGCTTGCTCCATGTCTCCGCCCTTCATAACAGGTAGAACAAAAAACATATATTCCAAGAATCATCATAAAAACTTAAGAAGGAATACAACCTATGCAAACTAGACAGGGAAAATAGCTATAGTAAACAGTTATGCAACGATCTGTTAAAAAAAACAATTATGCAACGAATGCTGTATAACAGACTATCTACTCAGAAGGTAAAGCTGGGTTTCATATTAGCGTGTGCGTCCCTTGATCATCGAGGCTTGATGCTGATGAAAGTGAAAAAACAAGTAGTCAAAGTGCTGCAACATTGTAACAAGGGCACATGTAGTTATCTAGCCAAACAAAAACAAAAACCACACAAGATTGAAATATTCACAACACCAGTGGGTTCAGTAAGAGCAATTGGTGAGTGACAGAAAAATGAAATAGTCATCAATTTTCTGAAACCGTGGTGGGCACTCATCCCTTTCGTCATTTTTCTACAAAGAAGGTCATAATCATTGCCATGATGAGAATGTGATCGTTTCCTGGGTAAATAGTCACTCTAAACTTGCGCCTTGAATAGACGACCTTCTTGAGTTTATACAGGAGATTTGTCTGCACAAAGAAATGATTCACGGTTGTAGTGATAGTCTGATAGAAGTGTGTTCAAAGTTCAAACCAGAGGACTGACCCAAGACAATTGACAACAAATACGGATCATCAACGGATCATGCTAATCCAATTTCTCCATATTACCTGAGCAACAATGGAGTTCCCCTTTATAATTGTGCATGCTCTTCGGAATGGATTTCCTATGAGCCTGTAGCTTGGTTTTGGATCTTCAAAAGTGCTTCTTGGTGGGAAGAATACATGTACCTCCTTTCGATTTGAAGAAACAGATATTACTTTTGCTGTGAAAATGATGTCTCTCTGTTCCAAACTAATTCCTCTGAATGATTGCCACTCACCCTAGAAAGACAGTATGCCACTCAGTAACATGCTTTAAGATATGCATTATGTACAACGAGAGATATATGGCAAATTATTAAGGCAAACATTACAAATGTAGCATCATGTTCAGAAAGCTGAAAGAAAGTGCCATCCTTAAATATGTCAAGTATTGCACATCAACACTACATGGATCACCTTGTATTATAGTAGCACTGTAGTATACTAATTGTTTGTTTTCTTTTATATGTCTATGCAATTCTCCACTGAAAATTGAGAAGTGTAAGTTTGTCATGATCAAACACTAGGCAGTGATATTTGACAGAAATGCTTCTATGCTCTCCTAGGAAGAAAACTTCTGTGGTTTCTAAACAATCAAATGGCAATTTTAGGCTCTGATTTGCACCTATTAGGTTATTAATAACAAAAGGTAATCTATGATCTATACAATTTTCATCCACATTGTAAGCCTGGTTGGGGCTTCTTCCGTTCTTCCCCTTCTCTTCGGCAGCATGCTTTGGCTAAACTGCCCATTTCCATATATGCATTTATCTCAGCAAACCAGAGGTTCTTAT
This sequence comes from Melocanna baccifera, assembly GCA_036346265.1. Taxonomy (NCBI): domain Eukaryota; kingdom Viridiplantae; phylum Streptophyta; class Magnoliopsida; order Poales; family Poaceae; genus Melocanna; species Melocanna baccifera. The sequence continues at coordinate 14,116,844 of CM070688.1, read as the reverse complement.
TCATATTTTTTTTGGCAAGCCCTCTTATTCGTATGGATAGACTTTGTTGCAAACATCTCGCACTCCGTTGATCCTAAACTCTCATGCAAGTGTACCATTTGTACAGCAATCCAATTAAGAAGAATCAGTTCTGGACAAGTAAATTCCAATCTAATGTATTAGCAGTTCAGTATAACGTGTCGCATAATTGAAGTTGAGATTCCCAGTCTAGCCATTTTAACCAACACAGACCAAAATTGATCCAATTAAGAAACCAAGTTAACTTTGTTCCTGAACTCGGAGCAAACCAAACCAAACACCCAAGCTGGAATCATCACCTCGCTGCTCCTAACGGTGACCAGAGCACCCCGGCGGCGTCGAGGAGCGCCCTCCCTCCGGCGCCGCCATCCGCCGCCGCCGCGACACGGAACGCGAGGCCGCCGGACGCGTCGTGCACCACCATGTCGCCGCCCCCGAGGCGCTTCTTGACGACCATGAAATCTACCGGGACGACGGCCCCCGCCACGGGCACCGGTGCCGGAGGCGGGACAGCGTAAGTGCCGGCGGCCGTGGCGCCCGCCCCATTTGGTCGGTCCATGGCAAGAATCAAGAAGGAGGAAACAAGGCAAGAAACAAGCAAGCGAGGGGGAGAGGCGTTTCTTGGGGAAAGGTACGGGAGCGCGTGAGGTGGTGGTGGTCAGGGTAGGAAGGAAAGACGACGAAGGATTCAAGGAAGATGCGAAGAAGAGGAAGAGGAGGAGATGAAAAGAACTTGGCGCTCCGGCGGCCGGTGCTTGGAAGCTAGTTAGCATTTGGGTTCTTCTGTCCGGCCGCGCGAGCCGACCAGCTGACTCTGACTGACAGCGACCTCGTGTTTTTCTTCCTCGGGCGGAACAGCACGCGCGCACCTCCTCCTCAACCACCCTTGTCTGGAGAGCAAAAATTCCATAGCAAACGCTTCGATTCCTGTGGAAATCTGACAATTTCAAGCGTTTTTAAATAGAGCATGAAGTGTGGCACGCACCAGCCTGGTGAGGAGATGGATGCTCAATCTTGAGAGCGCACCGTCGACAACTCGCTGGTGAAGACAGTTCGTGATTGGTAGATTGGATTTTGATACGAGGAAGCCAACCATGGACTTCGGCCTGCTGCAAAGGCAACAAGGAACCCATCCACAGAAGAATTCGGAAGAAGAAATAGCTCTAATCTTTTCCGGAAAATAAAAAAAGTCCCAAATCTGATTCGTGTTCTGAAAAGTTAGCCCATCTGAAATCTCTGGGACAAAATTGCTCCCTAGCACAGTGGTAATTCAGATTTACTATAGTTTTTCAGGTGTTGTTTCATTTTGAGACATTATGTTTCAGGTCTTGCGAGACTTTTTTAAAGAGCTTTAAAACCTTTCGCTAGGGGCTAAAACATAGTTCAGCTAATGTGTTGAAGCTGCAAATGATCGAATCAAGTTGGATGACAAGTCCCGTCTTGCGACTCTTGCGCCAAATATCCACCAGTGGAACTAATGCTAATGCTCTGCTAGCTTTCTTTTATAGAGATTAAAATAATGTTCTGTTAATTATATACCGTCTCCACCTTTGCAGAGCCCCGCCCCGGTACGCCGCCTCAAACTTTGCCATCATTGTTGTGTGGTGCTTATTGACTTAAAATCCCTTATTTTAGCTTATAAGCTTAGGTTTATGACTTTTTTAAGCTGTAATAACCGAAAATACACTGTAGCTACTGATAGTTTTTTTAGTGTAATTAAATTTATAAAAATAAAAAAATATATCATTACGGACAATGCAAAGAAATAAAAGAAAAAGAAAAGGAAAAAGTCTAAAAATAATTAGATAACTAAAAAGATGAAATTAAGAAGTTAGAAGCTAGAAGCAAAAGCTCAAATAAATAGGGCCTTCTAAGGAACCTCTATTGGCTCTGACCCACTGTGGCTACTGGTAGTTTTTTTAGCGTAATTAATTTTATAAAAAACAAAAAATATATATCATCACGGACAATGCAAAGGAATAAAAGAAAAAAATTCTAAAAATAATTAGATAACTAAAAAGATAAAATTAAGAAGTTAGAACCTAGAAGCAAAAGCTCAAATAAATAGGGCCTTCTAAGCAACCTCTAACGGCTCTGACCCATTCAATTGTAGCTTAGTATTGTCGCTGCCACTCAGTGACTCTCTATGTAGCTTTTGTCACCGCTAATGGAACCTACACTATCTCGATAGCACACCCACACATTGACCCCGCCTACCACAACATCATCCTATATTACACCTAGGGGAAGCACCCTTAGGAGCACTGCCACCTTAGAATTTTTACAGAAAGCCCCTCCAGTATTTGCAAATTTGTGTACAAGCCCTTGATTCTTGCAAAATGCCCGTGCCACCTCAGTTTTTTTTGCAAAAACCCCTCTGCTCCTCTGAAATTGCATATGAGTCCTCGGTTTTTCATGGAGGCTCCTCCTTTTGCTGGATAATATCCCACGGTTTACTAGAAATTACGCACGAGTGCTTTTTTATGCAGAAAAACCCTTCGCTTCTTCTGAAAATACGTACGAGTCCACCTTTTTTTTTCCAGAAAATCCGTCTTATGAATTTTTATCTCTTTTACTTTGGTCTATAAGGTAACTAGTGCGGCGTGGCGTCGCGCTTATGCTGCTAGTATATTTAATTCTCGTGAGATTGAAGACTTTAAACTCACGACCTCAACTACCATAAAATTGTTCAATTACCTAGCTAGTATCGGAATTTTGAATTTTGACTTCACAGGGCATCATTTTCGGCCTACTTTGATTGCATATCGTGGGCCCGATCCACCTTCAAACCCTGGCCAACCAAAGAAATTCAGACTACGCGCTTTGCCCTTTAAGGCCCGTTCTTGATTTTGCTTATAAATAATAACAGTTTGTAGAGATATACTTATGTGTGATTTTAGTTGATATAAATAGAGTCACTATAATATGTACTACAATTGACTAATGAACCCTGTCTTAAAAAGATACTATGTTTAAAAGTTAGATACTGTAGAAAAGTTATTGTTAGACCATGTGGCACTACTACAGAAATACTAATAGTAGACGCCAAATCACGGATGATTTTGTGAAATCGTCTATGATGTATACTATCATAAACAGTTTTAATTTAGAGATCGTTTGTGTTACTGCCGTTGGTAAAACCGTCTGTGAAGAGTTAATATCACAAATAGTTCACGGTAAGAACCGTTTGTGAAGTATCATAGACGTTTTTTTGCCAAAAATTGTCTATGATAATCTGTGAATTATCATAGATAGTTTTTAATAAAAACCGTCTGTAATAACCCAGTATACATTCATTGCACCGCTCAGAACCGCATCCGTCTTTATTTTGATCTAGATCTAGCCGGTGCTGCACCTGGAGGAGGCAGGCTTTCAGGCCATTTAATTTGGTGGAAGGAGACTAGCTATTTGGCAGGAGAGTTTTGAAAATTCATCAAGTTCTTAGTTTTCATAATATAGTTAATAATAAAATTTATTTTTTGTTGCATCAAAATTTAGATCCACCTTTTGGTGACTGTTATTGAAGATGGTTTGCATCTACTTGACCATACATGATTAGTTCCCATCATGTGGGAGGCCAAATTTGTCAAAATTATTGGTTATAATTGGTTCTTCGATCGCTGAGAAAATAGCTATTGTGTTAATATTAATTAAGCTAGTAAAGCCTCAATGCATGTGGTATATATGTAGTACTAATTAATTAATTTAATTTTTAATACTAAAATGTTATATATATATATATGCATAACATAGGACCAAAGCCGGATATATTCCGCGAACCGTGTGAGTGAAAGGTATATTAATGGCGTGTCTGCTTTTAGAAGAGCTGCCGAGGAGGATATGTTGAATAAGAGGGTGGAATATATGTATTGTCCATGTATTGATTGTGAGAATTTAAAAATATTTAAGAACCGAGAGCAGATTGAAGCGTACTTGATTCGGAGGGATTTCAAAAAGGAGTACATGTGTTGGACCAGTCATGGTGAAGTGAATAATATGCCGCCGGATGACATCGCCGGTGAAGTCAATGATATGCCACCGGATGATATCGATTGTGGTTCGAATTCGGATAGGCTGTACGATGACAATTTGGATCAGATGCTTCGCAATGTAGAAGAGAACTATGATGAGAGAGAGTATGTTAAATTCCGAGGCTTGATGGAGGACTCGTAGAAACCTTTATTCACATGCTGCAAGTCAAAGTACATGAAGTTGTCAGACATGCTTGAACTGTTGAAATTGAAGGTAAGTAACGTTTGGTCCGACAAGAGTTTCACGGCATTGCTAGGTCTTTTAACGGACATGCTTCCGGAGGAAAATGAGTTGTCTAAAACCACGTATAAAGCCAAGAAGCTTCTTTGTCCATTGGGAATGGAAATAGAAAGAATACATGCATGTCCGAACGACTATATCTTCTACCGTATAGAGTATGTAAACATGCATGTATGTTCGGTGTGCAACGCATCCCAATACAATCAATCAGATGACGGCGAGGGAACAGAGGTGAAGAAAGGACCTCCTGCTAATGTGGCATGATATCTTTCTATAATTCCCCGTTTGAAGCGGTTTTGCGAATCCAAAGGAGGCAAAATTGCTGTGTTGGCACTCGGAGGAGCGCAAGAAGGTTTGCAGATTTTAGTGCAGAACTAATGAATATAAGGTTTGGATTGAGTACAGATAGAATAAATTCTTTCAGTAGTATGAGCAGCCGACATAGCACTTGGCCCGTGACTCTCTACATCTATAACCTTCCTTCTTGGTTGTGTAATGAAGCGAAAGTATATTTTGCTGTCGATACTTATCCAAGGGCCAAAACAACCCATGAATCATATTGATGTGTACCTAATGCCGTTGGTGGAATATCTAAAAGTATTATGGAACGAAAGGTATATGTATGGGATGCATTCAAACGAGAGAACTTCACTTTGCGCTCCTTGTTGTTCTACACCATAAATGATTATCCTGCCCTTGCTAACCTGTCGGGCCAGAGTATAAAAGGTGCCAAAGCTTGTGCTCACTGCTTAGATGGTACCGAGAGTGTGTGGCTGAAACACTCACGTAAAACCGTGTACATGCGTCACCGCCGGTTCCTTCAGAGGGCTCACTCATACCGCAAGATGAAAAAATAATTTGATAGAGAGAAGGAGGATGGTTCAGTTCCAAGGCATTTAAGCGGAAAAGAGGTGTATAATATGGTTAAGAATTTAGATGTTGTCTTGAGAAGAACATCTGGAAGAAGTGATCAATATTTTAGGACTTACCTTATTGGAAGTACCTAGATATTCGACACTGCATTGATGTCATGCACGTTGAAAAGAATGTATGTGACAGCTTGATTGGTCTTTTACTGAACATTCGTGATAAAACAAAGGACGACGTCAATGCACGGCTTGACTTGATTGATATGAACATCAGGTTTGAGTTAGCATCGACAAAAATAGATAATGGATGAATGTACCTTCCCCCTGCGTGTTACACTCTGTCCAAGATCGAGAAAACAGAACTGTGCCAGTGCTTGCATGATGTCAAAGTTCCATCTGGTTACTCCGGCAACTTGAAGAAACTTATTTCGATGCAAGATTGGAAGTTAAATGACATGAAGTCTCATGATTTTCATGTACTGATGACATAGATGCTCTCTATTACAATTAGAAATATTTTACCGATCAAAGTTCGAGAGACAATCATGAGGTTGTGTTATTTTTTTAACACAATTGCTTAGAAGGTCATCTATCCCGAAGGACAAGATGCTCTGCAGGACGAGGTGGTGATGACTCTGTGTCATCTTGAGATGTATTTCCCTCCTTCATTTTTTGAAATCATGGTCCATCTTATTGTTCACGTTTTGTGGAAGATAAAACTGTACGGACCCATTCTTACGTAGCATGTACCCGTTTGAGAGGTTCATTGGAATTCTCAAGTGCTATGTATAGAATCGATTTCGGCTAGAGGGCAACATCGTCGAAGGTTATGCTAGCAAAAAGTCATTGAGTTTTATATCGATTATATGGCTCAGATTGAACCGATAGGTATGCTTTAATCTCGTCATGAGGGGAGGCTTAAGGGTATCGAAACTATCGGAAGAAAAGCAATCACTCCAGATATGGACACGTATGCTCAAGCTCATTTCACGGTCTTGCAATACATGACTAAAGTGATTCCTTATGTCGACCGACACAAGGATGTACTTCGGCAATAGAATTCGGAGCGGTCAGATGTTTGGATCATAAGACAATACAACAGTTGGTTCAACCAATGGTTGAAAGAGCAAATCACTAGGAGCTCGTTAAGTGAGATTCTAACATAGTTGGCAAAAGGGCCAATATTTACAGTTGTGACATGGCAATGATATGACATAAATGGGTACACATTCTATACACAGGCTCATGATGAGGACATCACTTCTAATGATGGGTAAGGTTCAATTACTCGGGCACGTGTTCGTCAACTCAACTATCAGATAAACTCGTTTTTAGGAGTCAATAATATTTTCGTTGAGAATTCGATATTCCTAAGACTTGTGATTTTTTGTTATTAGGAATCATGGAAAGGAAGAGACAACTCACGGCAAGAGGAACACATTAAGGACTTCACCTAATTCATCCATTTCCACCAATTTGGCTGCATTCATGCATTCATCAAGTCTACTCATCGGACTGATGAATTTAGATTTATTATCCACGGTGCAGCGGCACCTTTTGGGCCGAGGGCCTTGTACCACCAAACAATGGACGCGAGTATGATCACGATGCAGGCCAAGATCTTGAGGAGGGAGATGATAATGAGCGACAAAACCGCGACACTGGCGCTATTTTTGTTGCCCAAAATGCACGTCAACGACACCGCCTACATCAAAACCGTCACGGTATGGGAGGTAATAATTTTTAGCACCACAATGCTCATGCTAATAATGACCCATTTGCTAAAGTTAAATTTACCATACCATCTTTTGCGGATGTTTATGATGCTGAAATTTATTTAGATTGGGTGATGGCAATTGAACAAAAATTTAATGCCCATCTAATTCCTGAAGTACATAGAGTCAGACAAGCTACTAGTGAATTTAAAGATTTTGCTATTCTTTGGTAGAGTCAAGTAGTTAATTCCGGTTTAGCACCTGATACAGGATAGATTGAGGTAGCACATGATGCTGATTTTAAAGATGTGTTGCTCAATTGTAAGGAGGGAAAGGGTTGGAATAAATTTGTGGTGCATGTTGGTTTCTTGTACCGTGCTAACAAGGTATGCATTCCAGCTAACTCGTTCGTCTTTTGTTGTTACAGGAGGCGCATGGAGGAGGATTAATGAGTCACTTCGGCGTGAAGAAGACCGAGGATATTCTGACCCACCACTTTTATTGGCCAATGATGAGGCGCGACGTCAAACACTTCATTGCCCGCTGCACCACGTGCCAAAAAGCTAAGTTACAACTTAATCCTCATGGTTTATACATGCCTCTTCCTGTACCAAGCACACATTGGAAAGATATTTCTATGGACTTTGTTTTAGGTCTGCCTAGAACAAAGAAGGGGAGTGATAGTATTTTTGTTGTTGTGGATAGATTTTCTAAGATGGCTCATTTTATACTATGTCATAAAAGTGATGATGCTACAAATGTTGCTGATTTGTTCTTTAAGAAAATTGTTCGCTTGCATGGTATTCTGAATACGATAGTTTCAGATCATGATGCTAAATTTCTTAGTCATTTTTGGAGAACCTTGTGGGCTAAATTGGGGACTAAGTTGTTATTTTTCACTACTTGTCATCTCTAAACCGATGGACAAATTGAGGTAGTTAATAGAATCTTGTCTACTATACTTAGGGCTGTGTTTAAAAAGAACTTAAAAATGTGGGAATAATGTTTGCCTCATGGAATTTGTTTATAATCGCTCGCCGTATTCTACCACAAAGGCATGCCCTTTAAGATTATTTATGGCTTCATCCCTCGTGCACTTATCGACTTGTTGCCTCTTCCCGCTTCAGAGAAGGTAAATCTTGATGCTCAACAACGTGCTGATTTGATACTTAAGATGCATGAGACAATTAAAGAGAAAATTGAGCTTATGAATACTAAATATAAAGTTGTCGGTAGTCGAGACGCAAGCATGTTACTTTTGAGCCTAGTGATCTTGGGTGGTTACACTTGCGTAAAGAGCGATTCCCTAAATTGAGAAAGTCTAAACTCATGCCTCGTGTAGATAGTCCTTTTAAAGTGCTTGCACGTATTAATGATAATGCATATAAGTTAGACTTGCTTGTAGATTTTGGGGTTAGCCCCACCTTTAACATTGCAGATCTACGACCATTCTTTGGCGCTAAAGATGAGCTTGAGTAGATGATGACTTTAATTCAAGAAGGGGAGGATGATAAGGACATCACTTTTACTGATATGAACACTCCTTTTACTTCTTCCATAAATGATGGGTAAGATCTAATTATTCGGGCATGTACTCATCAACTCAACTATCAGGTAAACTCGTTTTTAGGAGTCAATAATATTTCCGCTGAGAATTTGATACTTCCTAAGATTTGTGATTTTCTTGTTATTAGAAATCAAGGAAAGGAGGAGACAATTCACAGCAAGAGGAACACATTAAGGACTTCACCTTATTCGTCCATTTTCACCAATTTGGTTGCATTCATCAAGTCTACTTCATCGGACTGACGAATTTAGATTTATTATCCATGGTGTTGTGACACCTTTTGGTTGAGGGCCTTATACCACCACTTAGGCTATTTGGGCCAGGTTATTTGGGCTGGTACTGTTCACGTGAACAGTATCACGGCCGTACTGTTACATGAACAGTAACCATGAATAGTACCACACCCATTTTCATTAGATAAGTGCGGCTTCCCCCTTCCCTATTTAAGGAGGTCACACCCCTTTAGTTTTTCTCGGGTTTTTCTTAAGAGAATATTCTGCTTAGCAGTTTCACCGCACGTCCGGTTGAGGAACCCCAACTTGTGAACTTAATCTTTATTCGCAATACAATTTCAGATTGCATCTTGTACTCTCTTGCTTGTGTTCTCGATTCGCTTGCAGGAGATAGCCTTCTTGGCGAGGTCAACTGCGTTCAGCACGGTTGATAACCATCGGAGCAGTGGTGTAGTGATTGTGTTCTCCACAATCGACTTATCAGTACCTTTCGGAAGATCGGGCCATCGTCACATTACATTCTATACACAGGCTCAGGATGTAAAGAGCACTAATCTAGAATAGTGGTGTCTGCATAGATGCGTTCAATACCAATGGGTTGAGAAACTCGTACTATAGGTTCATAGAAGAGATTTGGGAGCTCGATTACATGGTTTTCAACATCTCCTTATTTCGGTGCCATTGGGTCCATCTCCTATAAGTGAAGGTTAACAAGTACAGTGTCACTACCGTGGACCTTTAACGTGTCAGATACATAGACGAGTCATTCGTACTTGTTAACCAAGTTGTTCAAGTTTTCTATGTAACCGACCAGGCAAATAAGAAGTGCCATGTAGTTCTTCATGAAAAAAGGAGAATTGTCGTAGTAGAGAATGTAGTGGACGAGGAAGAATATAATTAACTTGATGAGTTAATTCTTTTCGGAAATGGCATAAGGGTCCACGATGAACAACGTGACGAAACTAGTTACATACATGTTGATCATCATGAAGGGCTAATTTTTAAAGGAAATAACCAAGTGGAATGAGAATGTGCGATATATATGTGTGAATTTGCATATATTTGTATAATAACGCATGTGTGTGATGTATATGTGAATTTGCATAGGGTAAGTGAAGAGGAGAGGCCAAGATTTCATCCGGCAAATGGGGCTTAATCTGGGCCGTTGGGGTCTCGGGCGATGGGTTAAGTGGCTGTGGACGCGTGGGATCGAATCCGGCAACAGCGGACGGCACGGATCTCTCCACGCGTCGGCCGGAGAGAGAGGGAGGGTGGGCGAAGTGGTAAGTTGGCGCGGGCGGCCGAGATTGAATTGGCGGAAGGGGGTGGCCGGTTCGATGAGCGATAGGTGTCGGCGCGAGGGGAGGGGAAGGCGGGTTGAAGGGGTAAGTGGGATTAGACGGCTGGGAAAGGATCCGCAGCGCAGACTGAGCCGATGGGTGACAAGTGTCGGCCCCGGGGAGGGTTTTGGGTTTTAAATTCTTTTTGAATTTCAGAAATGGTTTGAAGGCTTTAAAATACTCAGAAAAATACCAAATAAACTTTGAAAATTCCAGAAAAATTCAGAGAACCTTCTGGGACTATTTTAGACTTAATAAAAATATTTTCAACCCATCTTCATTATTGATTTTCACACAAACACAAATTGACTTTAATGGGAGGGTTTTAAACCTTTATAATTTCCTGAAAATTAAAGTAATTGCATATTTGACTTTAGAAAAAAGAAATATATTTATTTTGACTTTCATGAGATGCAGTAAATTCATTTTGGCCTTTATGAAATATTATTTTTGATTTTCGCAAATCAAGGCATGGAATAAAATCCAGGAAAACCAATAAATTCTAGAAAACACTTTAATAAAGGAATAAAATTTTTGGGTTGTTACATTTCAGATAAACAATTAGAGGAGATTCCAGAAGAGCAGCTTGTACTTCTCTCCAATCGGGTGACCAAGGCAATTAACAACATCAGATCAAGACAAAGAGGAGGTCTAATTAGATGTTATGATGTGGTGAGCTAAATCACATCAAGATGAATTGTTCCAAACTGAGGAGCAAGGAGGTCAAGGATGACAAGGTACCAACTCGTCGTTCTTAATTTAAGATTGACTCATGCAAAAAGCGCAATTATCGTATAGTCGTCAACAAAGTATTTTCAGCACTTAGAGAGATTGATTTGAGCGATGTTGATTCTCAAAATGATGATGAGAACAATGGCAAGAAGGCAAAGGATGTGGACTTCACAGGAATGTGTTTATTGCAAAGAGTGAGGAGCTCAATGATAATGATCTTTACAACGATCCTGATGAAGTAAAACCTTCTAATACTGATTTGTCTCATGCTGTGCTCAAATTGACAGATGAGCTCACAAAGTATAAAAAGAAAATTAAAGATCATGATTTTGTTGTGGAGAGCTTAAATTCTTAAATCAATAAACTTAGAGATTCTATTCTTGATGATTAATCTTGTGAGTCATGCCAAGTTTTATATTCTAAGTTAGAAAATGTTAGAACAATCAATACATCAAACTTAGTTTAACTTAATGATGTAACTGCTAAATTTGATGAATTAAGATTGGCACATAATTCTTGTGATGAAAAGTTAAAACTTACAAATGATGAAATTGAAAAATTCAAGTCTAGTTCTTCTATATATTTAGAGTCAAGTAATTCAAATGCTCAATCTAAAATTTGCTCTAAGTGTGAATTGTTAGAAGTTAGAATTAATTCATCTCAGGAAGCAATTCAATAGATGCTTTATCATGAGGTATCTTCTTACTCTAATTGTTGTAAGCTTAATACAGAAATAGAAGCATTGACTAGACAATTTAATGATTTTACTGAAAAAGAAAAATTGGCTTAGTCTAGTGCTTCTAAGAATCTTGTGAATGAACCTTTTAATTGCTCAACCTGTCTCACTTTAGCTAAAGAAAATGAATACCTTAAGGACACTCTAGAGATATTCTCTTTTTGGCAAGAAAAATCTGAATATGATTCTAGACAAGTCAAATTTAAGTGTGAAAAATCATGGTATAGGATTTAATTATGTTGAGCATACCAAGAATAATCCTCTTAAGATTGTTAAACTTCTTGAACCTAGAAAAATTAAAGTAAAATCTGAACCAAAACAAACTGTGTTGGAATCTGCTGGCTTTGTGCAAAGTTTAGTTATTAATGTTGTAGGTGCTAGCTTATCATCTCGAAAGACTTCTAATTGTGTTAAATTTCATTACACCTACTGTAGAAAAGATGGTCACTTATATGAATTTTGTTTTAGGCATGCTAAGAAAGAGAAGAGAGAAAGATTGAGTGCTTTAAGATAAAAACATGCAACATCTCTTGTTCCTAGAACTTATGCGAAAACTAGATTTTTAGAGAATTCTTATGGTGATTTTAAATCTACTTCATGTGTTGGAGTGGGATATAATTTATGTTCTTTTTGGAATTCTGAACGCTCACATGCATGTGATTTTGGCGCTAGCTTTGTTGCCATTCTTCCATGTTGTGCATCTCAATACTAGATTTCTAGATCTTATTTCACTAACCCTAGTACTATGACACCGATATTTCCTATGATGTAGATACAACTGATGAGGAAGGGGAACACGTGGCTAGTGGATTTAGGTTATTCGAGACATATGACCAGTGATTTAAGATGGTTCTCCTCCCTTACTAAGGTATCTAGTGATGAATTGATCACTTTTGGGGATACTTCAACAGGCATTGTGATGGCTAAAGGTACAGTGCGTGTTAATGATAAATTCATTCTCAAGGACGTTGCTCTGGTAAGTAAATTGAAGAATAATTTGCTCACTGTTTCACAGTTGATAGACGATAACCTTGAAGTGAGCTTTAGGAAATATGTGTGTAGAGTTTTGGATACTTCTAAAGATCTTATTTTCAAAATATCTCGATTTAGGAAAGTCTTTAAAGCTTATTTTAATCATACTTTTTTACCTAATGTTAGATGTTTGGCAGGTTCTGAATTTAGAGATATATTCTTTTGGCACCGTAGATTGGGACACATTGGTTTTGATCATTTTACACGGATTAGTGGAATGGATCTCATTAGGGGGTTACTTAAGCTAAAGGGTTGCAACATCCCAAAAATTTTATTCCTTTATTAAAGTGCTTTCTGGAATTTATTGAAGTTTCTGGATTTTGTTCCAAGCCCTGAATTGAGAAAATTAAAATTTTCATTTTATAGAGGCCAAAATGAATTTATTGCATTTCATGAAAATCAAAATAATTGCATTTCATTTCCTAAAGTCAAATCTGCAATCTTAATAATTTTTGGAAATTTATAAAGACTTAAAATCCTCCCTTTAAAGTTGAATTGTGTTTTTGTAAAAATCAATTATCAAAATGGGTTGAAAATATTTTTACTAAGTCTAAAATAGTCCCAGAAAGTTCTCTGAATTTTTCTGGAATTTTCAAAGTTTATTTGGTATTTTTGAGTATTTTAAAGCCTTCAAACCATTTCTGAAAATGAAAAAGAAAATAAAAACCAAAACCTCTCCCCGGCCACCAAGTGTTAGTCATTGGAGCCTCCCTTATCGCTGGGTTCCTTCTCGGCCGTCCGATCTCACTTAACCCCTTTGCCTCGCCTTCCTTCTCCCCCTGGCCGACGCGTGTCGCGCATCCGACCACCCACCTCGCCGCCTGATCCAATCCCCGCCGTTCGCGGCCACTTACCACTTTGCTCGCTTTCCTTTCCCCTCCCTCCGACGCGTGGCTCAATCCAAGCCATCGCTTGTTGTCGCACTAGATCTCAGCCGCCTCCTTCCACTTAATGCACCAATCGACCCTAATTTAATCTCTGTTGTCGGATGAAATCTCGGCCGTCCCCGTTCACTTACCCCTCCGCACAGCACCCTACGGCCCCGATCTTCCCTCCTTGCCACCCGTCACGAATCCGACCATCGCCTCGCCTCATTCCTTTTCTCCTCTCTCGTTGACCGGTGGGCCCCACTGTCAGATCCGTCTCCCCCGCGGCTTTCCTTTCTTCCCCGCGCGATCACCGCCCTGCTGCAGCCATTGAAGCCGAAACCGAAGCTTTTAAAGCTTCGGTTTCCTTCCCAATTGATCCCGCGCCAATTGCAAATTGAAATTTCCCCTCCGCCGCATCTGCTTCTGGCATTATCTCCTCATTTAAGCCCCTGATCGCCGTCGCATTGCCTCTCCGGCCGTTTCACCTCCGGCGTGAATGCGCTCACCCGTTACCCCCTCCCCTCGCCCTATATAAGCCCTCCCCGAGGATCCCCTCTCCATACCGCCTCTCCCTCGCCTCTCAATTCAAGTCCCGGAGCCCGCAGCGCCTCCCTGTGCTCATTTCCTCTCCACGGCTTCCACAACTCCGGCGAGCAATCGCCGCCGCCTCAGGCCTCCCCATGCCTCACCGACGCCACTCCGATCTTCCTCGCGCCTCAGCGAATGTCGGCCACCCCTTCCCCGAGCACGTGCGCCACCGGAACCCCTCCGCCGCCGTGAGACCTTCTCCGACCGCCACCCCTCTTCGCCGTTAATCCGCTCCGGCCATCCTCAACCTTCATGGAAGGTACTCGAGTGCTCCCCTCACTCCCCTCGTCATTTCCCGCACCTTAGCCGGCGCCGCCGCTCGCCGGAATGCCGGCGACCATTGGTCCCCTTGCGCCACCGCCGGCCGGCCTGCCACGTCAGCTTGACGGGCCGAGCTGGCAGCCGACGTGGTCGCCACCGAAGCCACCTTGGCCTCGGGCAGCCAAGCCAGCGCCACATCCATTCCCCGTCACCCGCCTGCCACCTCACCCTTCTCTCGGGTCCATGGACTCAGTCCACTAAACCCGGGCCCCACCTGTCAGTCTCGTTAATTCTAGGGCTGACGTCATGATGACGCATTAAATCCGATTTTTCAGTATAAAAATAATTCGATCAAAATTAAATCCCTGTGCTGACATCATAACCTTTTATTTACTTTAGAAAAATAAATCTTGCTGACGTCATAAATGCTTTTCGGTTTAAAAATAATTCCATAAATTGGGTATTTTCTTTTTATTTGTATTAAAACTTTGGAATGCTATAACTTCTTCATTTTAACTCCAAATTGACCTGTTCCAATTTCTAAATTTTTCTAAAATCATGATATATCCATTTCTGGCATTCTTTTGAAATTTTGATTTTATTTGAATTTTATTTTTGAATTTCTTTTCAATTAGCTCTTCACGTTAGATTTTGACGATTCCAAAGAGTTCGACTTCGACGATTCTCAACAGGACTTCGAGTAAGGCAAGTTACACCTTTGACCATGTTGAACCTAATATTTAAAATTTATTTATATTGTATTACTGTATATGCATGCGTATTTCTATTCAAACTTAATTTAAATTCAGTTTTAACTTTAGTTATACCCATAGTCCTTTTATTATAGCCCATTTGAATATCAAATTCATATACCTTGTCACCCTAGCTAAAAACTAGTTAGTACCATAGTATTGACTAAAAATTTTGTAGAAATGCTTAGCCTAGCTTAGTATAATTTTAGGTGGGATCAATCTTTCACATGAAATGATAGACTTTGAAAGTTGATATTTTGACTTCGGTGAGTCAAGGATGGTTTGTGAAAATTTTTAAAAATAAAAATAGAAACTTATGATTTGGACTTAGGCTATTGGTTAGGTGGTGGGTGCCGCAATGCCTCGTGTTTGGTGACACCTGGTTGATTGTCGTGCATATGGGTATGTGGTTGAGCCTAAATCAACTCACCTGGTTGATTGTCGTGCATATGGGTATGTGGTCGAGCCTAAATCAACTTAAGGACCGTTTCTGTGAATCATTTTACGAAGTCACTTCGTACTACCACAAGTCCGGTATGGGACGGACCTAGCTAAGTAATTTGTGAAGTTCCAAATATAGTTTCGCTATAGGCTGAATGTGAGCGTGGTGTAGGCCGCGAGAAGTCTCACAGGGCACCAGAGGGGGCTCCAACTCGTGGATTCGAGTTGTGGTGAAACCTTAGTGGCGGCGTGATTATTTTGGCTATGGATCATCGGAACAGTCTTGTAATGAACTTTTCGCCGCACACCTAAGGCAGTGTGTTTATCGCGTAGGTCAAGTGAGAGGGAATGTCTTGTGGGTAAAGTTGTACACCTCTGCAGAGTTAAAACCTATCTGGATAGCCATGTTCACGGTCATGAACATGCTGAGTAGAGTCTTCACAGATTAGACTTGGTTTTTATAAAATTTGGTTTTCGGACAAATATCAGTGGTTTTGATAATGGTCCGGGTGAATTCCCGTGGTTAGGTCAGTGTAGGTCGGAGCCTACACTAACAGTATTACTTGTTTCAAAGATTATTTCATATATGGTATTAAATTCAGCTTTCATACTTACATGATTATATTTAAAATTCAATTACTGCATTTCGCACAAATAACTTGTTAAGCCTTCTTTTGTTATCCCTATGCATGCGTCTACTCTGTTAAAATTCCTGGTGTAACTTGCGTAAGCACTTAGTGTGCTTATCTTGGGAGTACTTTATGTGCTCACCTTGCTAAATCTGTTGTAGCGGCGACTACGACGGTGAGGACTATTTCAGCGAGTAGAATGCGTCTTACAGTCATTCGCCTGTGGGAGGCTGGATGAGCTGATCTACTACCTTTATGTTTTCCGCTGCTTTTATTTTCAGTTGGCCTTTGCCACATTATTGTAAGTCTTGGCCATAAGGCCGTACCTTCGATTAATAATATTCTGTGGTGATTTTTGCATGATATACATTACTGTGACCCTGTGTGCACTAGCTTTTCCTGGGATAGTGCGATTTACACAGAGGGACTTGGAGTTGTTATTCCAGGTCCCAACAGAAATGGTATCAGAGTAATAATAACCCTAAGACGTGACCTTAGCTAGAGACCAACCTTAAGGATATATCTTTATAAGAAATACCTCTTTCAAAAATCACTTCTTCCTTTGCTTAGTCCCTTACCAAAATTGTTTACTAACTCCTTCTCCTCTTCAAAATTTTAGATGGAGCAACCTACCCGCGTCTCTCGCAGAACCCTTGCTAGACTCTTCACTGACGACCTTTACAACCTCATGCGGAGCTGAACTTCCGACCTCGTCCCCTCTACCAAGGATACTTAGGCTTGTACGGAGACAAGGAGCGTTGGAGAGTCGAAGTGAAGATCTTCGATCATTTCGCAGCTGAAGCGGCCATCCACATCTTCGACACCCCCATAACACGATGCAACCCGAGAGGCTATTCGCCAATTAAGGAACGTCTACGCTCGAGACCTACAACGCACAGACTTTCACTACTTCCCCATGAAGACTCCTCTTGGTGCCGCCAGCGACTTCTCATCCATGGAATACGAGAGTAACCCCCGTCTCATACGACAGGTGGAATTCACTAAGTGTATGGATCACATGTACCAGACCACCTTGGACGAGCTGCACACAGCGACTCAGAAGCTCCGCGCAGTAGAAGAAGAACTAGCCAACTTTCGCGCCGAGGACGAAGACTCCAGTACCTCCAGGCCACCCCCGAAGAAGTTCAAGCATAGCGCCAGTGTTTAGGGAACCCTGAGTCTTAGTTTTAAAATGTTATCCGCGAGCTGTAGTCCTTTGTTAACAGCCACGAGACTATTATAAATAAAATAAAGAAAGTTTTATTTGACTCTTATTTGTGTTTTACATTGCTTTTTGTGTATTTTGTTTGTGGGATTGTTACAAGAAAACCTCTCCTTTAGTTCTCTCTCTCCTCTAAATCTGGAAGCTTTGGCAGATGGTGAACACGAGGAGGAACCCCAGCGAAAATGCCAACCTCGGAGCTCAAGGAAGCCAGTCTGCTCCCATTCCTCCACCTCCGCCAGCAGCAGGGCCAGATTGGGCGCAATTGATGGCCAATCAGAACCAGTTGATCTAGTTGTTAGCTCAGACCATCAACAACCCCGCTCCTCAAGCTCATCATCAACCTGCCCAAGCCCCTCCCAATCGGCTTTAGGAGTTCCTAAGGATCAAGCCACCAACTTTTGCCGGTAGTGTCAAACCAATGAACGCCGACGACTGGTTAAGGTCGATCGGCAAGAAACTAGACATTTTGTAGTGCACTGATCGAGAGCGAGTCCTGTTTGCCTCTCATAAGCTAAATGGACCCGCGTCTCAGTTGTGGGACACCTTCACCGCCTCACATGCCAACCCACAGGCCGTGATGTAGAACGAGTACGAGCAGAGTTTCCGCAAAGCTCACATCCCTACCGGCACCATGGCTCTAAAAAGGAGTTCAGAGCCCTGCGTCAAGGAAGTCGTACCGTCAATGAGTATGTGCAGAAGTTTAACCAGCTGGCCCGCTATGCGCCAGAAGATGTGGCCTCCAACGAAGCCAAGCATGAAAGGTTCATGGAGGGCCTAAATGACAACATCTCAGTACAGCTGATATCGGGTGACTACGCTGACTTCCATCAGCTAGTCAGCAAGGCCATTTGCCAAGAGGGCAAACATATGGAGACGGAGGCCCGAAAATGAGGATGGCAGATCAAAGAAATAGCTCTGGGGGTTCTCACAAGGTTCACAGCATTCCTCCGCACGCAAACAAGTTCAGACCTCAAGGCAGCAACTTCAAGACCCAATCAGGCAAGTTCAAATCATCAGCCAGCCGCCAGCAGTTCCAGGCCACCCGCACCCCAACTACCAGTGGCCAAGTGCAAAAAAGCAGTCCCCTGTCGGACGGAGTGACTGTTTCTACTGCAAAGAAACAGGGCACTATACCAAGGCGTGCCCCAAGAAGATGCAAGCAACAGCAACTCCAGGAGCCTCCGAAAGTCAGAACCAGGGGCAACTGAAGCCGTAGATTTTCATCAAGGGGAGAGTGAACCATGTGACGGATGAAGAAGCTCAGGCTGTACCGGACGTCGTGCTGGGTATGTTCCTTGTTAACTCAATACCAGCATCAGTTCTTTTCGATTCTGAAGCATTGCATTCTTTTGTGTCAAAAGCTTTTGTGGATAAGCATGGGTTGGGCATGGTGACTCTTAGCAACCCTATGATAGTTCCCTCCTGGAGCAGAAATGAGAGCAGTGATCTTGTGCTCAAAAGTAGAATTGCTCATAGATGGGACCCTATTCCTAGCTGACCTTTTGGTTTTGGAATCGCAAGGGTTAGACGTTATTCTCGGAATGAACTGGTTAGCCAAGAATCAAGGCCAGATCAATTGTGCTAACAGATCCATCGCCCTCACCAATAACCAAGGCATAGAAGTGATCTTCTCTCCTCAAATTCTGGAAGCAGAAGAATGTGCCCTCTATCACCTTCAAGTCTTAAAAGAAGTGCCCGTAGTGCGGGAATACCCAGATGTATTTCCCGAGGAGTTACCCGGAATGCCGCCGGATAGGGAAATCGAGTTTGTGATTGACCTAGTTCCTAGGCATCGCCCCAATCTCTAAGAGATCGTATTGGATGCCAGCTAACGAGTTAGCTGAATTAAAGAAGCAGCTTAAGGAATTGCAGGAAAAGGGATACATCCGACTTAGTTCGTCGCATTGGGGAGCACCTATCCTATTCATCAAGAAGAAGGATGAAAGTTTGAGGCTATGTGTGGATTACAGAGCACTCAATGATGTCACTATCAAGAATAAGTACCCTCTGCCCAGGATCGACGACCTGTTTGATCAGTTAAAAGGAGCTGGTATCTTCTCCAAGATTGACCTACATTCAGGATATCACCAGTTGAAGATCTGTGAAGAAGACATTCCTAAGACTATATTCTCCACCCGATACGGATATTATGAGTTCACTATCATGTCATTTAGACTGACCAATGCACCAGCCTATTTCATGAGTATGATGAACAGTGTATTCATGAAATACTTTGACAAGTTTGTGGTGATATTCATCGATGATATCCTCATCTACTCCAAGAACGAAGAAGAGCACGAGAAGCATCTCAGGATAACTTTGGAAAAACTTCGAGAGCATCAGCTTTTCGCCAAGTTCAGTAAATATGAATTTTGACTAAAAGAGGTTGCTTTCCTTGGACATATTGTGACAGCTGAAGGAATAGCTGTGGATCCTTCCAAGATAGAAGCAGTAATGGAGTGGAAGCAACCGAAGTCCATGACCGAAGTAAGGAGTTTCCTTGGACTTGCGGGTTATTACCGCGGTTCATAGCAGGATTTTCAGAATTGGCCAAGCCCATGACTCAGTTGTTGAAAAAGGAAAAGAAGTTCGAATGGACGAAGGCTTATGAGCAGAGTTTTCAGACTCTCAAGAAAAGGTTAGTCTCAGCACCCGTGCTTGTTTTGCCGAACGTGCATAAAGGCTTTGAGGTTTTCTATGATGCCTCTCGCCTTGGCTTAGGCTGTCTTGATGCAAGAAGGCAAGGTAGTAGCCAATGCATCACGCCAGCTCAAGCCTCATGAATGCAATTATCCTACTCATGATTTAGAATTAGCAGCCATAGTGCATGCTTTGAAAATCTAGCGCCACTATCTTATCGGTAACCACTGTGAAGTATACACGGACCATAAGAGCTTGAAATATATCTTCACCCAGGCAAAACTCAACCTGAGGCAGTGAAGGTGGTTAGAGTTGATAAAAGACTATAACATTGGTATACATTACCATCTCGGAAAAGCAAATGTTGTGGCCGATGCCTTGTGCAGAAAGTCTTATGCAAATATGGTTTTATCGAGAGAAGACCAGACCCGACTTCAGGAGGGAGTCGCCTGTCTAAGCCTAAACCCGATCAATCTGAGCATTCTATCCACTCTGGAAATACAACCTGCCTTGCCTGATCAGATTAAGGAAGCTCAAAAGGTTGACGAGGATATTCAGAAAATCAAAAAGAATATGAGAAGAGGCAAAGCACCAGGATTCAGTGAAGATGAGCATGGCACTGTTTGGTTTGAGAACCGCATATGTGTGCCAAATAATCAGGAGATCAAAACCTTGATTCTGAAAGAAGTTCATGACACCCCATACTCCATTCACCCAGGTCGTATCAAGATGTACCAGGACCTGAGGGAAAGATATTGGTGGGTTAGTATGAAAAGGGAAATAGCAGAGTATATTGAGGCCTGTGACACCTATCAACGAGTTAAAGCAGAACATCATAGACCTGCTGGGTTGTTGCAACCATTACAAATTCTGAATGGAAGTGGGAGGAAATCGGTATGGATTTCATAACCGAACTTTCGAGGATGCAATTGGGTTATGATTCAATCTGGGTAATCATAGACCGATTGACTAAAGTGGCTCACTTTATACCAGTCAAGACCACTTATTCCGGAAATAAGTTAGCCGAGCTGTACATGTCCCGGATTGTGTGCCTACATGGCGTTCCCAAGAAGATAGTGTCAGATCGAGGTAGTCAGTTCACTTCTCGATTCTAGCAAAAACTACATGAAGAGTTAGGGAGCAAGCTCAGTTTCAGTACAGCTTACCATCCCCAGACAGATGGTCAAACCGAAAGAGTAAACCAAATACTCAAGGATATGCTAAGAGCTTGTACTCTGGATTTCGGGAATAGGTGAGACCATTCATTACCCTATGCAGAGTTCTCGTACAACAATAGCTACCAGGGCTAGTCTGCAGATGGAACCTTTCGAAGCCTTGTATGGCCGAAAGTGTAGGACACCCTTGCTTTGGGAACAGCAGGGAGAACTTCAAGAAGCGGGACCAAATCTGCTTCAAGACGCAGAAGATAAGGTTAGAAGGATCAGAGACAGTCTAAAGATAGCTCAATCTCAACAGAAGAGTTATGCAGACAACCGCCGTTGAGACTTGACCTTTGAGGTCGGGGACTACGTCTATCTCAGAGTGTCCCCACTCAGAGAAGTTAAAAGGTTTCAAGTCAGAGGAAAACTAGCACCGAGATATGTGGGACCATTCAAGATCCTGAACCGAAGAGGTGAAGTCACCTATCAGTTGGACTTGCCTCCAAGCATGTCAGGAGTGCACAACGTCTTCCATGTCTTTCAGCTGAAGAA
Organism: Melocanna baccifera; assembly: GCA_036346265.1. Taxonomy (NCBI): domain Eukaryota; kingdom Viridiplantae; phylum Streptophyta; class Magnoliopsida; order Poales; family Poaceae; genus Melocanna; species Melocanna baccifera. Next base: position 14,095,213 of record CM070688.1, on the reverse strand, counting down.
ATGCCTCCTAGTACCGCAGAGCAAGCCGCATTGGAAACCTTGGATCTTCAAGATGACCTTACCTATCAAGAGCAGCCGATCAAGATCCTCGAGACCGCAGAACGTCAGACTAGAAGTAAGACCATCAGATTCTGCAAGGTTTAGTGGAGCAACCACACCGAAGACGAAGCCACCTGGGAGCGAGAAGAGGATTTGAAGGCCATCCACCACCATCTCTCTTACTAGCCAGTGCCCGTTCACTTACCCCTCCGCACAGCACCCTACGGCCCCGATCTTCCCTCCTTGCCACCGTCACGAATCCGACCGTCGCCTCGCCTCATTCTTTTTCTCCTCTCTCGACCGGTGGGCCCTACCTATCAGATCCGTCTCCCCTACGGCTTTCCTTTCTTCTCCACGCGATCCCCGCCCCGCTGCCGCCATTGAAGCCGAAACCAAAGCTTTTAAAGCTTCGGTTTCCTTCCCAATTGATTCCCCACACCAATTGCAAATTGAAATTCCCCCTCCGCCACATCCGCTTCTGGCATTATCTCCTCATTTAAGCCCTTGATCGTCGTCGCATTGCCTCTCTAGCCGTTTCACCTCCGGCGTGAATGCGCTCACCCGTTACCCCCTCCCTTGGCCTATATAAGCCCTCCCCGAGGATCCCCTCTCCACACCGCCTCTCTCTCGCCTCTCAATTCAAGTCCCAGAGCCCGCAGCGCCTCCCTGTGCTCATTTCCTCTCCGCAGCTTCGACAACTCCGGTGAGCAATCGCCGCCGCCTCAGGCCTCCCCATGCCTCACCGACGCCACTCCGATCTTCCTCGTGCCTCAGCGAGCGTTGGCCACCCCTTCCCTGAGCACGTGCGCCACCGGAACCCCTTCGCCGCCGTGAGACCTTCTCCGACCGCCGCCCCTCTTCGCCATTAATCTACTCCAGCCATCGTCGAGCTTCGTGGAAGGTACCCGAGTGCTCCCCTCACTGGCCGGCCTACCACGTTAGCTCAACGGGTCGAGCTGGCAGCCGACGTGGGCCGCCACCCGGAAGCCACCTCGGCCTCGGGTAGCCAAGCCAGCGCCACCTCCCCTCCCCATCACCCGCCTGCCACCTCACCCTTCTCTCGGGTCCATGGACTTACTCCACTAAACCCGGGCCCCACCTGTCAGTCTCGTTAATTCCAGGGCTGACGTCATGATGACGCATTAAATCCGATTTTTCAGTATAAAAATAATTCAGCCGAAATTAAATCCCTGTGCTGACATCATAACCTTTTATTTCCTATAGAAAAATAATTCTTGCTGACGTCATAAATGCTTTTCGGTTTAAAATAATTTCAGAAATTGGGTATTTTCTTTTTATTTGTATTAAAACTTTGGAAGGCTATAACTTCTTCATTTTAACTCCAAATTGACCCGTTTGAATTTCTAAATTTTTATAAAATCATGATCTATCAATTTCTGGCATTCTTTTGAAATTTTATTTTATTTGAATTTTGTTTTTGAATTTCTTTTGAATTGGCTCTTTACGTTAGATTTTGACGATTCCGGAGAGTTCGTCTTCGACGATTCTCAACAGGACTTCGAGCAAGGTAAGTTACATCTTTGACCATGTTGAACCTAATATTTTAAATTTATTTATGTTGTTTTACTGTATATGCATGCGTATTTCTATTCAAACTTAATTTAAATTCAGTTTTAACTTTAGTTATACCCATAGTCCTTTGATTATAGCCCATTTGAATCTCAAATTCATATACCTTGTCATCCTAGCTAAAAACTAGTTAGTACCATAGTATTAACTAGAAATTTTGTAGAAATGCTTAGCTTGGCTTAGTATAATTTTAGGTGGGATCAATCTTTCACATGAAATGATAGACTTTGAAAGTTGATATCTTGACTTCGGTGAGTCAAGGATGGTTTGTGAAAATTTATAAAAATAAAAATAGAAACTTATGATTTGGACTTAGACTATTGGTTAGGTAGTGGGTGCCGGCATGCCTCGTGTTTGGTGACAACTGGTTGATTGTCGAGCATATGGGTATGTGGTTGAGCCTAAATGAACTTAAGGACCGTTTCTGTGAATCATTTTATGAAGTCACTTCGTACTACCACAAGTCCGGTATGGGACGGACCTGGCTAAGTAATTTATGAAGTTCCAAATATAGTTTCGCTATAGGCTGAATGTGAGCGTGGCGTAGGCCGCGAGAAGTCTCACAGGGCACCAGTGGGGACTCCAACTCGTGGATTCGAGTTGTGGTGAAACTTTAGTGGCGACGTGATTATTTTGGCTATGGATAATCGGAACAGCCTTGTCATGAACTCTCCGCCGCACACCTAAGACAGTGTGTTTATCGCGTGGCTCAAGTGAGAGGGAATGTCTTGTGGGTAAAGTTGTACACCTCTGCAGAGTTAAAACCTATCCTGGATAGCCGTGTTCACGGTCATGAACATGCTGAATAGAGTCTTCACAGATTAGACTTGGTTTTTATAAAACTTGGTTTTCGGACAAATATCAGTGGTTTTGATAATAGTCCGGGTGGATTCCTATGGTTAGGTTAGTGTAGGTCGGAGCCTACACTAACAGTATTACTTGTTTCAAAGATTATTTCGTATATGGTATTAAATTCAGCTTTCATACTTATATGGTTATATTTAAAATTCAATTACTGCATGTCGCACAAATAACTTGTTAAGCCTTCTTTTGTTATCCCTATGCATCCATCTACTCTGTTAAAATCTCTGGTGTAACTTGCGTAAGCACTTAGTGTGCTTACCTTGAGAGTACTTTATGTGCTCACCTTGCTAAATCTGTTGCCAGACTTCAACGGCGACTACGGCGGTGAGGACTATTTCAGCGAGTAGGATGCGTCTTACAGTCATTCGCCTGCGGAAGGCTGGATGGGCTGATCTGCTACCTTTATGTTTTCGCTGTTTTTATTTTCAGTTGGCCTTTACCAAATTATTGTAAGATTTGGCCATAAGGCCGTACCTTTGATTAATAATATTCTATGGTAATTTTTGCATGATATACATTACTGTGACCCTATGTGCGCTAGCTTTTCCTAGGATAGTGCGATTTACACAGAGGGACTTGGAGTTGTTGTTCCAGATCCCGACAAGGGTGGAAAAGATTTAGTTTATTCCCCTTATAGACATGGTAAGATGGAAGCTGCTCCACATCCACCTCTTTCTATGATCATCACAGATGGCCCTGGTCAATTGTTGCACATGGACACTGTAGGTCCTTCTAGGATTCAATCTGTTGGAGGCAAATGGTATATACTTGTAATTGTTGATGATTACTCCAGATATTCTTGAGTTTACTTTATAGTGTCTAAGGATGAGATATTTTGACATTTTAAAGATTTATTTCTTAGACTCAATAATGAATTGCCAGGTGCTATGAAAGCTATCAGGAGTGATAATGGTACTGAATTTAAGAATTCATCATTTGATTCCTTCTACTCTGAAAAAGGTTTAGAACATCAGTTTTCTTCCCCTCATGTCCCATAGCAAAATGGGGTTGTAGAAAGGAAAAATAGAACATTAGTTGAGATGGCTAGGACTATGCTTGATGAACATGCTACTCATAGGAAGTTTTGGGCTAAGGCTATTTTCACTGCATGTTATATTTCTAATAGAGTATTTTTGAGAGCCTCATTGCAAAGACTTCTTATGAGTTGAGATTTGGGCGTAGGCCTAGTGTTTTTCACTTCAGAGTGTTTGGATGTAAATGCTTTATTTTTAAACATAGTAATCTTGGTAAATTTAAATCTAGATCTTTAGATGGCATTTTTTTTGTTATCCTACTCACTCTCGTGGTTATCTTGTACTCAACTTAGAGACTAATAAAATTATCGAGACCTGCGAGGTTACTTTTGATAAGGCTAGTCCTGGTACTAGGCCGATATTTCATGTACACAAGCTCAGGGGGAGTCAGAAAGCATATTTCTTGATGAAGAGGACGATCTTGACTTTGGTGATATTTTTCCTCCTATGCCATCACCTGCACCAGCTGAGGATCTTGCAACTTCTACTTCAGCTTCAGCTAAAGACCCTGCTACCTCTAATGAGCCACTATCAACTGATGGACCACCTGAAGAGGAGATTGGTAGTGTTGGAGCTAGTTTAGAACCTTCTACACCATTGCATATTCAGCGACGCCATCTCCCAAAATTGATGATTGGTGATATTCAAGAAAGAGTAACACGTTACACGTTTACTTTTCCTAACTCACATACTCATTCTACTTTTGTTGCCTCTTTTGAGCCTAATGATGTAAGTCATGCTTTATCTTATGAGTCTTGGATCAATGGCATACATGAAGAATTAGAAATCTTGAGCGTAATAAAGTCTAGACCTTAGTTGAACCTCCTTAGGGACATAATGTGATTGGAACTAAATGGATTTTTAAAAATAAACAAAGTAAGGATAGAGTTGTGGTTAGAAATAAGGCTAGACTTGTTACTCAGGGGTTTACTCCTGTTGCCAAATTAGAAGTTATTAGAATTCTCTTAGCTTTTGCTGCATCGAAAGGTTTTAAATTATTTCAAATGGATGTTAAAAGTGCTTTTCTTAATGGCTTTATTGAGGAGGAAGTTTATGTTAAGCTACCACCTGGTTTTGAAAATTCTAAATTCCCTAATCATGTCTACAAACTATCTAAAGCTTTATATGGTTTGAAACAAGCTCTTAGGGCATGGTATGAAAGGATCAAATCATACCTATTAAAAAATAATTTTCAAATGGGCAAGATAGACAAAACTCTTTTTACACTTAAGCATGGCAATGATCTATTACTTGTTCAAATATATATGGATAATATCATCTTTGATGGCTCCTCTCAAGCCTTGGTTTCCAAGTTTTCAGATACTATGAGCAGAGAGTTTGAGATAAGTATGATGGTAGAGTTAATTTACTTCTTGGGTTTACAAGTAAAACAAACTAAGTAGGGCATTTTTATTCATCAAACTAAGTACACAAATGATCTGCTTAGGCGTTTCGACATGCGAACCTGCAAACCTATTTCTACACCAATAGGATCTACAACTGTTCTTGATCCAGATAAATAAGGTGAGGCAGTGGACCAAAAAGAATATAGAAGCATGATTAGGTCCCTACTTTACCTTACTATGTCGAGGCCAGACATACATTTTGCTATGTATTTGTGCGCTCGATTTCAAGCTTCACCTCGTGTATCCCATCGTCAAGCTGTGAAAAGAATTTTCAGGTACCTCCAATGGGATTATTCTAAGGGGGGCTTGTTGTTTAAAAATTTCAGAAGTTTTATTTATTATACTTGTCAAATAACTCATCAAGTCCAATTCATTAAAATCAATTGAGTAGTAGAGCTTTTTTATCATATTTATTCATATGTTGTGTAGTTTTGATCACGACTGGTTATAATTAAATTGCTACATTTAAATTAAAAGCATGACATAGTGGAATACTTTGACTAGATTGATTATATTTATTACTTTACGATATCCATAAAAAAAGATTAGCTTGATTGGAAGTCTTATTTTAACTCTTGGCTATGAGGCTCACATGTTTCATGTTGTAATCTTTTTATGATCACTCAATTTGGCATGTTATAAAACAAAAAAAAATTAAGAAAGAGACAATTGAAAAGATGTATACTTCAAGCATGCCATGGTAAACAAAAAAAAAAAACACAAAAGTGCGCAAAATAAAAAGAAATATGTTTTAAGCATGCCACCATAAAAAATGCTATAAGTATGTCATCATGAAAAGAAGTATACTATAAGCATACCATATACCTAAGAAATTGAGTATGAAGCAATAAGTTGTTATATAAGACTGCTAGTTTGTGTAGAGTTAAGGTTTACTTCACTTTTAGGTTTTGACCTCTAATTGGGATATCTCATTGTGCTCTTTATAATTGATTTAGTTATTGTTGAGATGTCTGTCATTGATATAAATTGCTTAATCATATTGATAGATTTGTTCTGACATTGCTACATAATATATAGCTTTATATGATCTAGATAGCTCTACTAAAAATATGGCTTGGTTGCTTTATTAAATCAATGGATAGTGACTTGGATAATCCACAAAGCTTCTTGATTTTTACTCTCACTCCTCCTTCTTATGATTATTCTTTCTCTGTAGTTTCTTAATGATTACATTGGCAAAGGGGGAGAGATTTGTTGTGTTTTGTGAGAAATTAGGGAAATCTGCTAAAATTATTTCTCTTATGTTGAGAGGGAGAAATTTAGAAGAGATTTGAGATTTGTGGTTTAAAATAATTTTTCGGCTTCAGTTCTTCACTTAGATTTGTGGAAGTCACGTTATCTTAAAGTGTTGTCAATGTATTCATCAAGGGGGAGATTGTTAGACTATGTGGTTAAATTTAGAATTTTAGTGATGATGAATAATTGACAACATTGCTCAGCGTGTGCGTAGACTAATGTCGGTCAAGTTGGAAAGAACTTGTGTCGAAAAAATATTTGTTTGATCTTTGCATGTGCAGGATAACTCGGAGGTGATCGTGGTCTACGACGAGGACCGGGAGATGGCTTAGTGTGAAGCTATTGTGCAGAGGGTCAAGGATGCCGGAGGAGACAATCGTGCTCGAGTTGGGGCGCGTGGAGATCAAAGACGGTCGATACGTGTTGGAGCTACGGCGGTGTAGTCCATAGGCTATGACATGTGAAGGAAGTGAAAAACCCGTGTTATGGAAGGGTTTTGTGTCCCTTGAAAAGTAATGGGTCAAAAGTTTGGTTGAGAAAAAGGCCTAGACCCAATTAGACGAGTTGTATTAGGGTTTTGAGTAGAGACTTGCATTATAAATATAAGCGGTGGTTAGTTATTTGGGTAGCCGTGATTCTTGGAGAAAAAAAGGGCGGCGACTACATGCATGTAATGGTTTTAAGGCTTTGAGCTTTGCATTGTTCGCCGACATTGACCTGATCCTCAATCTACGCGTGAGAGACAGGAGCACCAGCACGTGAAGTCTTCCGCTGGTTTCCATCGTCATTGCACGGCGACCTCGGCCTCGCACGCGACCACGTGCGGCGCCTTCTGTCTCCGTTGGTCAAGCGGCATCAGTAGCAAGCAGCGCCGCCACACCTCAGTCCGCTTTGATTCGTATGTGTTTTTCGTTCTTGTTGCTTGCGTACCATCACAAGTCAAAAGCAAGATTTGCTTCAGTTGGACACAACAAGCATCAGTACGTTATTGCCTTGGACCAAGTGAAGCACAGCATTGCATCAGAGTTGAGCGATAGCTTTCTTGTTCTTTATCTATCAAGTCATAATTAGTAAAGGCTAATAAGTTTTCTTTTTGCATTACGTCTTAACTCTTGTGGTTCATGCATGCATTGGTGAAAGCAAATATATAGATTGTTTTGTATGTATTGTGGCTAGATATTTTTGTGTGTGCTTCTGTGAATTGCATGTTTATAAAATATAAATTAAAAAAAGCTTCTGTTAGGCGTTGCAATTATTCACCCCCCTCTGATTACCATCGACGATCCTACAGTTATTTACTATAGAAAATCAGCTTTTCGAATTCAATACGTACATGGCCTTAGGTGGATTTAGGTTTTTCTGCCTTGACAGCCGTTTTCTTAAGAAAAAAGGAAGATTTTCATCAGATGAAATGCAAGGGCAAAGCATCATTAGCCAACCGAATATGTATCTATTGGCCAAGCCAGTAGTTTATTTATCTAGAGCTGCCCTTGGCACATGAATACTCCGTATATCATTTCCGGGGGAGTTCCTGGGCAGCGACCGAAGCCACATCGCCTTCGCTCTCTCCACGCCCGACGCGTGCGCACGCGTCGCCTCCGCTCCGCCTGCCGCGTGTGTGCGCTCGATAGCAAGCCGCGGCTTCCTTCTCCCGTGGTTAGCGAGCCGCGGCTCCCTTGCGGTCGCGCCGTCCTTCCCCCCGCACCACTCTCCTGGTAAGATGCCGCGGCTCGCCCCTCGCGATATCCGCTCGCTCCACTCTCCCCGCCCACCACCTCCGCTTCCGCCGCGCCGCCGCAAGATCCAACCCCGCGCCGTCACCCTCAAAGCCACGGCCGCGTCGCCCTCTCGGCCTCCCTCCCGAGATGCCCCCCGCGATATCCGCTCGCTCCACTCTCCCTGCCCGCCGCCTCCGCTTCCGCCGCAAGATTCAACCCCACGCCGTCGCCCTCGAAGCCTCGGCCGCATCGCCCTCTCGGCCTCCCTCCCGAGGTGCTCTCTCCTGGCTATTCGCAAGATCCAACCCCGCGCCATCGCCCTCGAAGCCACGGCCGCATCGCCCTCTCGGCCTCCCTCCCGAGGTACTCTCTCCTGGTTATTTATGCCCTCTCCCGGCCCCTCCATTTCCCTGTCGCGCCATACCGCGCCGATCCACCGTGCTCGGCCGATGAGATCGCTCACCACCGCCGCTGCTGTTACTGTTGTCTTGTGTTGCTTTGTGTGTTCGGGTTGGGTCGCAATCGCGCCGAGATTGGGATGGAATGCTTGGGAAGGTGCGGCGTATTTGGTGGTGATTTGAGTTTTATGCCTAATGAATAATCACTACATTTTTTGCAATTTATGGATGATCTCAGATGTATCCAGAGTAATATCAGATGTTCCTTTTGCATGTTGTGCTTTGAAATTCAACACTAAATGTGTGCATCGACTCAATTGTTCAGTCATGTGGAGTTGTGGACTTTCAAATTTAGTGTTCCTTTTATACTTTCTTCTTGTCAGATCCTTATCCTTTCTTTCCCTTTTCCGTTGCTCTAAATGATGTCTCCTGATTCACATTGTAGATACTTATGTTATCGTTCCCTTTTAGTTTGCTCTTAATGATCTTTCCTAAGTCCTAATTTACATAATACCAATTGTAGAAGTATACTTTGCATAATTTTGGGCTACAATTATGCTTGATAATACAGGTGAGCAACTCATTTTTTGTTTCATTTCATTTCCTGATGACATCACTCAATAAATGGGAAATAGGCCATTTCTTTATATAAATTGTGTATAAAATTATTTAATAGCCGATAACACAGTTCTATTCGATTGGTTTGCCTTGTGGTAGTAATATGCAAGCTATTCCTTTTGTCTTAGAATTGTTGGACATTATGGAATCTTGCTTGGAGCGAGGTAAATTCTACTCCCTGTTTTTCTTGTTGATATATATATTAGTTTACATTTAAGTTGGGAGGCTTTGGTTGCCACTCTTTAGTTGTTGTGCTTGTAGTTCCTTGCTGATTCCTTTTCCTTTTAAATGTAGTGCTATTCGGAGTTGAATTGCCAAAATTGTGAGATGGAGTCTGTGTTTCAGAATCAGCAAAAATAAAGCGTACTTGTGTATTCTAGATATGTAAGTTTTCGTTTGCCAGCCATGGTTTGAAACATTAAGAAGTATGATTTGTTGTTCGAATACTAAAGGAAGGTTACCTAATGCTTCAGTGTTGGAATTTCTTCCCAGTCAGAAATTCTCTGCATGAAGATGACAATGGTTCGCATATGACAAGACATTGCATTCATTATGAATCTGAACTCAGATCCATAGCATTTTTTTGCGTTTAGTAACAGAGGACATTGTTGTTTGTGCTATTTAAGAACAACAACAAATAATCTTGCCTACTTTAGTTTCATAGTTGGTGTTGTTAATGATTTATTCATATGCAGGTTCTTGCTATTTTATCCTTATTGCTTTATAATATGTAATCTATTCCTTTTGTCTTAGAATGTCATATTTCTGGCACTAATTGGATGATAGAATTGTCGAGCATTATGGAATCTTGCCTGGAACAAGGTAAGTTTTACTCCCTGTTTTTCTTGTTGGTATATATGTTGGTTTACATTTAAGTTGGGAGACCTGTTGTTATTTCCATGACTCCATAAGAGGTTAACATGCTGCGAACAATTTTACAGCCGATATATATATGACTTTTTGCCCACTCCTTTTTGCTATTACGGTCCCACTCCTTTGTGCTTTTTAGGTTCCTATGGACGGAATACTTAAGGGTTCCTGTATTTGTGATCATTTTTTATTATTAGGATACGATGTTAGTGAATGGTTTCTGCGCTTAGTTTCGTTTTGGATTAGAGTACTAATTTAGTAAATCTCTTCTACGTTTACATACGTTCTTTTTAGTTTTGGTTCCTGCCATGATGTTCCTTAATGCCTTTAGAAATGCATATGGATATACAACTTACGGTTGTAGGACACAAAATAAATTGTATTACGGAATTGTCAAAGTATATTTTTGCGTTAGAGAGAGCCTATAGAATGAATTTTCCCCCGATTTTAATATCGTGTATTCTTTTTTGCCTTTGTTTTTGTTGTCAGGTTTGCTTCTTCTGCTGTTATACAGGGGTGCCTCGAGAGAGCTCACTGAATTGTATTTTGTCAAAGCGCGATCGTCTTCCTTCTAATCTTACAGTGCTTGGTTTAATTTACTCTGGACATCTTCTGTTCCTTCTATTTGTAAGGTACCTTGCTTGAACTTCGGTAAGTGCTTTTTCTCCGTTTCTAATTATGTCGTACATTGCTTTTTTATTTGAGTTCCTACCGTGATGTTCCCTATTTTTTTATACAGAAGTGCCTTCACATATCTTGCTGAACTATATAGGTAAAGCGCAGTCGTTTCCCTTCTGCTTTTCTATTCGTGAAGTCCTTATCATCGTCTTTATTTATCCAAATAGTCTTCTCTTTTAGACGTACCTCAGTTTATGCATATCTACAGATTGGCCTTTTTCCCGATTTTGATGCCGGGTATTCTTTTTTGCCTTTGTTTTTGTCATCATGTTTGCTTCTTCTGGTGTTATACAGATGTGCCTCTTGAGAGCTCACCGAATTGTACATTATGGAAGTATGATCGTCTTCCTTCTGATTTTAGAGTGCTCAGCTTAATTTATTCTGGACGTCTTCTGCTCTTCCTATTCATAAGGTGCTTTTGTTGATCTCCGATGAGTACTTTTTCCTCGCTTTTAATTATTTGATGCCCCATTGTATTTCACTATTGCTACATTGCCATTATTATTAATGCTTTTCCCAATTTTTCCCTTTTTATGCTTAGCCTCATAATACATCTCCTGTAATACTACTTATATGCTTTTATCCTTTTTATGGTTAGCCTCATAGTAGATCCCCTGTAATAGTGCTTATATGCTTTTACGTATTGTATATTTGCTTATGTATAGATTTCCCATGTCTTTTTTACCTTACAATACGAGCCTCTTCTTGAATTAGGTGGCAATAGCGCTTATATATTCCCGTGTTTTGCATGCTAACCTATCTGTAGACCATTTATAATTTTTGTGTTCTCTACATTAAGATGTAAACTTCTTCTTAGATTGTGTAGTCTGTTTGCTTATACACCATCTAAAAAATTGCTCATTTTTTTGTTACAGTTCCAGTTATCCTTTTTGCTCTCCTCCAAATCTCATACACCATTTCTATTTCGTTATTGGTACATTACCATTGCTACTGTTGCCTTTTCAGATTTGATTCGTTTTATGGTTAGCCTCATAATAGATCTCTTATAATAGTACTTATATGCTTTTGTGTTCTGCGTATTTGCTTATGTACAGATTCTTTATGTTTTTCCCTTATTTTTCTAGCTTACAGCGCGAAACTCTTCTTATATTACGTAATAATAGCACAGCTGTGCTTCCGCGTTTTCCTCGCTTAGCTATGTGCAGTCCCTTTATATTTTTTTACATTCCTTAGATTAGAACGTAGATTGCTTCTTAGATTATGTACCTTTACATATTATTTATGTAGTGATCACGCTTTTTGTACTTCAAGATATCGAATACAATATTTATATTTCGTTATTATTGCGCTCCCATTGTTGTTATTGCCTTCTTAACTTTATTCTGCATATGCTCGGACTTACAATAGACCTCTTGTGATAGCACTTATGCTTTCACGTTTTTTATGCTTGCCTATGTATGTACAAACCTTTCGGGTTCTTTTCATTATTTGAATTACAATATAAATCTGTTATTCGATTACATAATAATAGCGCTTATATACTTCTGTGTTTTACATTCTTGTTTACATACAAACTCTTTATGCTTTTTTGTGTCCCCTGCATTAGAATAGGAATTTGTTCTTTGATTAGATGATTTCACATATTACCTATGTATAAGTTCTTCGGACATTTTTACACTCTTACAAAATACCTACCACTTCCTATATCTGGAATCATTTTTTTTATTAAGATACGATCTTAGTGATAAGTTCTTATCCTCTATGGTTTGCATATTTAAATTCGTTCCCGATTAAAATGCAAACTTAGTGAGGAGTTTTTACATCTATGTGCATTGTTTTTTATTTTACTTACCTGGTTGCTTGTATGATTTCTCACTACTTTTGCTACCTTTAGCCTTAATGTTATTTCGCTTAGTTCCCAGAATAGTATATTCATTGCTTTATCTATAGTTATCTATCTATATTGCATTCCTGTTTGTGTGCCTTCAGATAGCTCAGTATAATTTGTTATAAAGCGCAATCATTTCCCTTTTAATATTATAGTGTTTCCCCTGGTTTCTTCTGTGTCTTCTATTTGTAAGGAAATGCCTTTTTAAAGTCTTCGGTGCGATAACCGTTTTATCTTAGAAAGTTACATCCTTATGTTCTTAGTATGCTATTTACAGAAACTCAATTGTTTTCTATTCTGCGCTTTTCTTTACCTATAATTGTTTCCATCTTTTCTTTCTACGTCTTGTTTGCTTATATACCATGTAACAATTGCTGATCTTATTTCATTATAGTACCGTTACTGTTTTTGCCTTCCATTAGGTACGTACCAATATAGTCGTCAGCGCTACCGCTTATTACCAGAGACAAAATGACAAACTGATATATATACTCATTACTGCTTCCATATTGTTTTTCTTACAAAAAAGCTGCATACTTTGCTCGCACCTATAATGTATCTGCTTCCCGGCTCAACAGCTTATGGTGATTAACAAGCATCTTGCTAAACAACATATTAACGCCACTGAGATCTTCAATTCAACCAAAGACTATTTCTACTAGCCACAACTATTTTGCTGTACACAATGCCACAAGCTATGTTATACCTGCGAACAGAACTACCATTGCTAAATAGTACTCTGTGATACTTACCTATATACCAACTGATGTACACATATTCGACAAACACTTCGTTTTCTTTGTGCTCCAGAAGATGATAACACATTATATATGAATCTATTTGCGAACTTACCCTTGTCGATTTATCTATGAAATGTAAAGCAAACTAGTCCTACCAACCCATCCCATATTAAACTCACTACATCCACCATATTCACCAAATTATACCAAAACAGCAGAACTTACATACCGTCATACAGAGTAGACCTACATATCCAATTAAAAACATGATTCTTACTGCCTAAACTAATGTGAATACCCTAGCAACAGATTAAATCAGCAAAAATGAGACACATCAATTATATCAACAAACAACACAATAAAGAGCCTTTACATTCCCTTTACATGATAACAAATTGTTTATACAAGATCGCTTTGCGTGGCGTGGCGCCACGCACACGAACCTAGTTGAATGCAAGGCATTATTAGCAGACAAGCTGAGATGAACTGCAGGCTCATACCATGGCAGAGATCAGATTTGATATCTTGACTCCATTAATTGTTTTCGAAGCAGAACAAGCTTCATCTGCCACTGCCACTGAATAGAATGGGCCACACAGGGAGTAGGAACAGTCATTGTAGCTATCACCTCATGCATGGTCAGGGAAGATATTCATTGTAGCTGCACGCGCGAAGAGGAAAAATCTGAAACGGAATGGAACTAGTAGTATCAAAGACCAAACTTATATTTGGGTAAGTGGACAGTAATTCTCTTGACTGAATTGCGTTCACGGAGAAGTCAAGTTTGGATTGGTTCCAAACCCTCGTTCCCAGAATTTTCTGGGCAGATGTTGCCTTCACACAGGGTAGTACTATATAAGTACTTAACTAGATGCATAAAGATCGAGAGAAGAGCTAGTGAGGGAGCGAGTTCAGGAATGGATCCAGCAGCAGTAGTTAATGCCGTTCAGAAGTTCTGAACCTGTCAAGTTGATGGTAACTAGACGGGTTCCGGGCTGACCCAGCGGCAGCTGCATGTCACCGACGGCAAGGGCAGCCTGGTGTTTCGCACCGTGAATCTTGTTGGAACCGGCGATCATCCTGGTTCTATCGAATTCATTCCTCGATCTCTTCTTTTTAAATGGGCTACGCTCTCTGCGCACTAAACCCACGGGTTACCCACTATCAAGCTCTCCAAGCAACAATCTTATAAGTGATATTAGATCTTCTCCCCCCAAAAGACTAGTCTAATGGGTGGAGATCCCCTCACACTTATAATTTGTGCTTGTTTCCTTCCCACAATCCATATGGGACTATTATTTTCCTAACAATCTCCCCCTCACATATGGATTGTGCACACTGCACTCTGGGAAACTCCCCCTCCATATGGATTTGTGCACACCGCACCCTAGGAGATGTTAAGTCTCTAGCTCTGATACCAAATGTTGGAACCGGCGACCACCCTGGTCCTACCGGATCCATTCCTCGGTCTCTTCTTTCTTAAATGGGCTGCGCTCCCTGCGCACTAAGCCCACGGGCTGCCCACTAGCAAGCCCTCCAAGCAACAATCTTATAAGTGGTATTGGGTCTTCTCCCCCCAAAAGACTAGTCTAATGGGTAGAGATCCCCTCACACTTATAAGTTGTGCTTGTTTCCCTCTCACAATCCATATGGGACTATTATTTTCCTAACAAACCTCTGCCCCGTTGTCAACTTCAAGCTCAACACCGCGCGTCGACGCGCGTCAGGGAACCATCTCATGCGGTCCCGCAGGAAGGTCACTTCTATTTCACCTTTGTTCAGTTATCTGGATGAATTGGTTGGTGCATAGAACTCCACAATCTTGTTTCAGAACTTACCCCTGTTGTATTGGCGTTTCATTTGGTGTATGACCCCAACCCGTCGGCCATCATACGAGAGTGAGTGAGCCAGCGAGCTAGAGAGAGGGAGTGAGCAAGAGAGGAGAAGCTGAAGATGATATACCATTTCTTAATTTTGCTAATAAAAATAGAAACAAAAAAGACAGTTGCTCTCGTTCCATTCGTTAACGCCGACCATTTCTCCATCACAAGCAAATCAAAAATCCATTTCGACCACATCATCATCACACAAAAAAATATCGTAATAATATCAAATTAGACCTTGGGCTAGACAAGATAGTAAACCAAGCAACGGGCTCCGAGTCAGACAGTTGAATTTATGAAAGTTTCCTCCATTCAACTGGCCTTTTCCTTTTGTTGATGTGGACAATAGCGAGGTAGGCAACAACGCTGGGCGGCGGTCAAGTGGCAACTCAAGCCCCACCCCTGCAGCATTATCCAGAGTGGTGGGTGGGCCCCACCATAATGTTTTCTAGTGCTAAGCTGGCACAGGCCAGCTCCTTGATGAGCTTCCCCTGGCGCCCATATCCTTCTCTTTTAGAGCATCTTCAATGTCTTAACTAAGTACTATCTATAAGGATTTCACATCATCTATAGAGTATACACTAAAATTTAGCATTTCAAAGGACTATCTATAAGGTTAGCTATTTGATGTTTACATGCACACACAGTCATTTATAGATGTTGCCTCGTTTTGCGTTATAGACTAGAGACAAAATAGGAACATAGGATATATCTCATGCAAATAGCCACCGACTCAAGACTATTGGAGATGCCCTTAATGGCATGATGCTACTTGTCATGGTGGCATTGTTTTGTCGAAGGAACTCTTGTCTTGCAAGAAGACTCTAGATTGCATTAATACGAGGTTATCAATTTTCGTTGGCAAAAAAATGTAGGGACCTACTGTAGTGACCGAAACTTGCGATTTCATTCGCATAGTTCGGATGAAATTTGAATTTTAAACTTTAAGGTTTAGCCGCTGTGTTAGCATATGTATGCAACTAGCCTAGTGGTAAGAGCGTACATATGCACTAAAATTGATGACGTCCGTAGCTCTCAAAGAGTGAATCCAAAAATTAAAAATGCTACATCTATAGGCCTTCACTAGAAGTTAGGGAGATATGTTGGATCGAAAATTCTATCAATCCAATGCCTATGATAGGAGATTTTTGTGGTGTGCAATTGAAAAAGATCTAATCTCGGCATTAGGGGGAGAGAAAAGCCCAAATTTTCGAATGGCTTGATTTTTCTAGATGAAAAAGATCTTTAGTATTAAGATTCACGCACTAGCCGAAGCTAAAATAGAGATTTAGTTGATACTCTTGTAAACAAGAAGAGGGATTTTGTCAAATAATTGTTCAAAAATTATGGAGTAACTTAGTTGTGTTTACTTGTAGTAACTTTACCGTTAAGAGTGGTATACCCTAGGTTTTGAATAGAATATCCACAAGGTGGAATGACTTATTGGTCAACAATCTAATGACACTAGTCAAGTAATAGCCAATCACTCCTTAAGACTTTTAGAGAGAATTCATCTAGAAGGTGTTACTTCATGAAGAGGCTCATCATGAAGAAATTACGAAGGAGTAACCAAGTTGTGTTTACTTATAATAAACTCACTGCTAAGAGTGGTATACCCTTGGTTTTAAATAGTATACCCACAATGTGGAATGACTTATTGGTTAATGATCTAAAATATGTGGGGGACACCTATGGGTTCAATGGTCTAATGACAATAGTCAAGTAATGGTCAATTACTCTTTAAGACTCTTAGAGAGAATTCATCTCGAAGGTGAGAAAGAACTCTTGAAGAGGCTCATCAGGAAGATAAAAGCCCAACAACATAAGTGTGCACAAACTATCATGCTAGGAATGCAGAACAACAAAAAAAATCTTTCATTTTAGGAAATGACGAAGATTTGGTCAAAAGAATCACAAATTAAGAGGATATGAGAGAAAGGAATAGTTGTTAACATAATTGCCTCGACAACTACTAATGTTTCTATAATGACAACCCGGGTTGGGAACCAAACTATGACAAAAAGATTCTAGAAGTACTCATATCAGGTTAAAAAGCAATTGAGACTAAACCATAATCGCTAAATGCATGTCGTAGAACCAGCAAGCTCAGACTTATTAGGCCATTATACAAATAATATGGTGATGAAAAGCGATGGTTCTTGTGTCCTTGTAAACACCAGTAACTCTCTGGTTATGAATAAAAATATATTCTTCTACATGGTATTTCTAACAAATGGCATGGATATAGAATATGTAGTTAATGGATTACGAAAATCCATATGAGGACATCCCTGAAGGACTCTGGACTTGTGATGAGAAGGAAAAAATCGCAACGTATATATGTATAAACCTCATACCTATGAATAAGTCTCTAATTGAGGAATGACCACTAATTTCTTTAAAGGAATAAGTCAATAAATGACTTACGGTGGATATATAAAATCACACCAATGACTATATGATCTCTAGAAATGGACAAAAGCCTATATAGACTTGAGAGAATGAAATGAAACGAGGAACCATAAGAACAGAAGTGTGCTATATAAACACCTGTGAAGTGCATATCCCACTAGAAGATAATGGAATGGTGATATCATCTAGTACCATGAAGGTATAGGTGATATTGGCAACATGATTAATCTCCTGAATGCCAATTTAGACTAGTTACATCTTACTCTATAGTGGTACATCCAATGCTTTTAGTTCTATTTTGCAGAGTAGACTAATTAGTTGTAACTTCGAAAATTCACTCAGAGAAAGTTACAATGTATTTAGCCCTAGATGAAGAGGGTTGATAAGTCATATCCAAAAGGTATATGATATTGCAACTACTTTCACCCCATAGTCGTATGTAAGGACAAATATTTGCTTGTATTGCACAATTATACAGTGGTTATTTGAAAATATTCAGCATATTGCTCCCATATTATTTTAACCTAAACATATCTGAAAGAATATTTAGATAAATGTCTAGAAGACTAAATATAGTGATAATCTAGTCAATTTCTCACAATGTCATTAGCTCTGCTTTATTTATGAAAAATATGATTACGACATTGGAACCAGAAGATTCCATCAATTGCTGTCTTGAGAGAGAGCATATATGCTTTGATCATCACGCTTTTGGACTATGGAAGTCTTAGATTTGATTTATCTAGAAGGAATCAATTTGACGATCACTACCTGAATTTACCTTCAAAGTTTTACCGCTTAATTGTTTAAGATCTAGTAGATCAACATTGCAAGAACCATGAAGATCATGCATACATCATGAAGAATAGATGGTCCGGAAGATTATTTGATCAAGAAGATCAAGCATTGTACTCTTTTTTTGTTAGTGAGTTTTTACTATAAGATTTCTCACATAAGGTTTTTAACGAGTCAATAAGTGCAATACAGTTTGCGTATGTGATGTATTTTTCTCTATTCTTTTTTCACTAGATTTTTTGAAAAGTTTTTAATGAGTTATATACATAACACAATATTCGTCCAAAGAGGAGTATTACCAAACCAATCCGGTTCCATACTGGCCAGCTTTAGGCAGAGTTTCATATCCGTGTAGGACACATGGGCTCACACTAAATATATATTCTCTGTACAACTCTTTCGGTATCTAGACTATAAATATAGAGGAGATTCTTAAGATTATATATCAAAAAATCATATCAATAAAGCAACATGTCCCCTTACATTTTGTCCTCGTGTTTCTTGTTCTCGGTTCTGGTTGATTACCACGACATTGGTTATTCACCAGCACAGAGAAAGGGCATATATGCCCCTAATAATGGCCGCCCGTTTTTTGTTCTTTACCGCCGCGCCACTGAAACCGATCCTCTTCCTCGCTCCTCACAGTCCGAGTCCACTCCCACAAATTCCACCCCCCTCCCTTTCCACGTCTCCCTGAGCTCCTTCCACCATTCCTTTCTTTTCTTCCAGAGCACGAGATGGCGGCGGCGGTGAGGGTCGAGAAGGCGACGAGCGAGCTGCTGCTGGGCCCCGACTGGACCCTCAACATCGATATCTGCGACGCCGTCAACTCTGATCACGGGTCTCTCTCTCTCTCTCTCTCTCGTATTGTTTTGAATTCTTGGTTCTCGTGCAACCGCAGTGATGTCAAATATTTCTTCGTCTTCTACCCCTTCCCTGTTATTTGGACATCGAGCACGCTAAAGCATGGAAGGAAAAGTGGGTTCCTCTAATTACGACTAGAGGTATTATTATTGCTCGTATAGTCGGTAGTTCCATGGTAGAATCATCGGTGTGCAAGGGTTGATGGAAAAAATTTGGTTCTACCTTCTGTCAGTACGTGCTTTGATCCTATGATTTGTGTCTTGTATTCTGCTTTTTTACTTTGTCATCTTGGAAAAGCTGCCCCTTGCTTGATCGTTGGTCTGTAAAGGCCTGATTGGAGATTGTTAGTACGCGCTGCATAAAGTAGTATTTGTAAGCAGAAAAATTCCATTGAAGAGATATTTTTCAATAATCCTTTCTTTATCAAACTCAACATGAAAGAAATCTTTCTCAGAGTAGTTTGCCTCTTTAGAATATTTAATACCCTCTCTTGATGCAATGGATTTTTTTCATACTTAGAAGCAAAACAATTGTAAAAGATGGAATTCAAACTGATTTTTCCCTTCTCTGTAAAGCTTCCTGTTATCAATTCCCTCTAGTCTGTTCAGGAAAAACAAAACAGCATATGTAGCAGGAACACAAGTAAAAACATACACATTTTTTCCTCTGAAAGATGATACTCATGCATGAATGTTTTCCCTCGCGTTTAGGCTTAATCAGGCCTACAATGTGGACTCAACATAGGCACAACGGGACCCTCATGGTCTAACCACTGAACCCTTAAATTGCTATAATTATTTTTTCTAAAAAGATGTTCTAGACATGCACCTCTGAGCTGTGATACCATGTTGATTTTTTCGTGCATTGACTAGTCCGCTGAAAAGTTTAAGATATTGGAGAAAACTGCGAGATCCTACTCATACATCAATAAGAAATGTTGGTCAAATAACTAATGCCTTTAATTGCAGACAAGACATGGAATGGATCAAATCAAGATGTGCATAATCACACCAATTTTCCCAAATATCATCCTTCAAATAGTTTTTTGAAAACAATTGAGGATACTACCCATTGGTCTTATTGATGAGCTTACAAGCCATTGAGACCAAACCTGTCATTGTAATCCTCATCCACAACAAGCTCCAATTGGTCGCAACCTCATCTTTGTGGCAACTGCATATGATGAGAAAGGCAGAAAGCAGCTTATCTGCTTGCTGCAAAACACTGGCTGGGAAGAACTGTCTACAGAACAAGCTTGGGATATTCATTTTTGTAACCCAAATACAAGCCATCCAAACAGGTTTTCTTAGGACTTGACCAACGTTTTTTTGGGCTGACTGCTGAAATTTTGCAAGTGGATACAGGATGATACTGTGCTTATTTCAATTTGAATGTGAGAATCTGTAAGGGTTATACAGCTTGACACAATGGTGCATGCAATTTTTGTGTGTGTTTCCTACAAGATTGAATAGCTGAGCTTACAATATGCATTGATTCAGGCAAGCAAAAGAGGTGATCAAAGCTTTGAAGAAGCGTCTTCAGCACAAGAATTCAAAGGTTCAATTTCTTGCCTTGACGGTACGCTTCTTTGCTTAAGTATCTTTTTAGTTCTCTTGGTTTGTCCTTGTGTGAGAATATTGTGAAATTGGTTTGCAGCTATTGGAGACTCTAATAAAGAATTGTGGGGATCATGTGCATTTTCAAGTTATAGAGCGTGACATACTGCAGGAAATGGTCAAAATTGTGAAGAAAAAGGTTAGTTTTCTGTTTTCCCTTATTGCCTTGTTGGGGGTTTTTAGCTACATGCCATTCTATAGCTTATGGTTCAGAAAAACACCACTCGCAGTGGATGACAATTTTCTGAATCATTAAAATGTAGGGCATGCAGCTAAAATTCCTTCTCTGTTTTTGGGGGTAAATACATGATTTTTTCATGAGAAACAGTATGGAAGGTCGTAATCTGATTCAACATGAACAGATCAGTGAGATATATTGTTTTAATTCATTGTTTCAGAAGATGCGTATATTCTTATTCATTCAAAGTCAAAATGGCTATTACAATCACTATGGATCGGTTTATGTTTGAATTGTTGAAACATACAAGTGCTGAATGATCATGGGTAAATCATAGATCATAGAAAATTGCAAAACACCCCAGTTGTCACTCTGAATTTAACCCCCCTCCCTCGGCACACACACAAAAAAAAAACTTATTTTGCGGCATCTACTTTTTTCCCCATGAATTGTAACATAAAACGTCAAAAAACAATGGAATACCAGTGGTTAACATAAGTACATCTCGTGTAACATATATGTGCAGCTAATTCAGCTATACTATGGTTGAGGTTGTAGACATGAGAGAGAGAGAGAGAGAGAGAGAGAGAGAGAGAGAGAGAGAGAGAGACAAGTAGATAGAAGGTAAGTGGAAGAAAATAAATTTTATTTAAAACTGTAATCACTAACATGCAGGCTGGCATATTGATGACTTTTTCGTATGTTTTCAGTTGACAGCAACAATTTTTTTTGCAATATTCCTTTTTTAATTCTATCATAAGATCTTGTTTTCGGGCATTCATATCTATTCATCTGATCTTTGCTCTTACAGTCACATTGAATTATCTGAATGCTACATTGACTGTGAGTCTGTGACTAATACATTTGAATTAGCATATACAGCATAAATATTTTGGGGTTCCTTCTGAAGTTCTTTAACTGTTTCTTTTTGTCATTTTGTTGACCATTTTTACAGGCAGATATGCAAGTTAGAGACAAAATTCTGACACTCGTTGATTCTTGGCAAGAGGCTTTTGGTGGGCCTGGTGGGAAGCACCCTCAATACTACTGGGCATATTCTGAACTGAAGGTGTGTTTGATGTCTGCTGGACTATCGAGAGCAAGCTGCATTACATGGGAAACCCATTTACCTTTAAACTTTTTAAAGAAACCCCTGTGGATTTACTTCCATATTAGGCACACCTGCAGTTTGATTTCTTATCCTGTCACACATTTCTGCTTTATGTCAATTTTAACCACTTACTGGAGTTAATAAAGGTCAATAAGTTGGCTGACATTAGTGGTAAGGGTGTTCAAGAGTAATTTACTCCATTTCTTTACACTTTTTCTTCTTGCAAACTAACCACAATTGATCAAGAACCATATTGAACAACTATGTGGTGTAGTACAGTAAGAATTTTGAACTACATGAACAACTCAGGACATGGATGACTTTGCAAAAGTTTAAAGGCGCATCTATGTCTCATGCAATTTACTCATGTTTGTGTTATGTACCCACAAGTATTCCTTTGTGGAATCTTACTTCAGCTATATGAAGTTGGCACATCTAGTTGTTCAATTCTAGGGCAGTTTATTTTGCATTAAGCAGTGAATATTTTTATGTGCAGCAATCTGGTGCAGAATTTCCTCAGCGCTCACCTGATGCAGCACCAATATTTACTCCTCCAGTCATTCGCCCAGCATCTTTGCCAACATATCTTCAACCAGGGTATGGAATGCCAGTCGATTCTTCCTTGAGACTTGATGAGGCAATGTCATCTAATGAGCCTTCTCTGAGGTAACCGTATTTTAAAAATTGCACTCTGGATGTCAGTATGCCTCTTTTTGTGTGTTCTGTGCTATATGACATTTTTATCTGTTTAGTTTGTCAGACTTGGAACGTATGATAAGTGCTGTGGAACTATTTAGTGAGATGCTGAGAGCAGTGAATCCAAATGATCGTGAGGTATGCATATGTATTATGTATTGGATTTTTTCTTTTTATATAGCTTATATTTTAATGTTAATAAATGTCACTCATATTAGTTAATTTGAAACTCGGTGGTTTATTGACTACATTACTGTGATATCCTTGAGTGCACTAGTTTGCACAACCTACATCTGAGTTTAATCTTGTGGGTTTGAAGTAATTGTTGATTGCTTTGTTTTGGTTAGTATAAAGTTATCCATTATAAGTTTCTAACACTGCAAATATTTCTTATTTTTTAGGCTGTCAATGATGAAATTATCACAGAACTTGTGAACCAATGCCGGTCATACCAGAAAAAGATCATGAGTTTGGTAAGTTCAGTAAGGTATGTGCCTGTGTTAACATTCTCTCCTACGTATCTAATCTGTTCAGCTTGCATGTTACCTTTAATAAGGGACAGAGGTGTATTTTGCTCATAGGCTGTTGGGTGTCATTATTTGATATGAACATAGACATTACATATGAAACTACTGGGATTACCTATTCAAAAAGGAAAAAGAAACTACTGAGATTACACGATGAATTAGAAGAGTAGGCTAGGGGCAAAAACGATTGATTGGTTTGCAATGACTAGGAAGTCGGAATAGCAATAGTTCCACGCATAGTTTGAAAGCAAGGGTCCATATGTATAACATTGATGAGACTTTTCCCCTGTAGGCTCTTAGCCTTTTTGTTCAGAAATAACTGAAAAGGACAGATATAAAACTGTCATGCATTAGAATCCCTGTAGCTGTAGGACCGAATATGGCAACAGAGGGGGGTGAATGGTGCCAACTCTGATTTTTCCCTTAGTATTCAAGATTCTATACTCAAACATCTACAGAGGTGTAGAACATAGAATCTCCACCCAAAGATCACTCCAATTGACCCAAATCAACAAAACTTGGAACCAAACCCTTCCTGGCGGTCGGTCGGCGTTCAAGAGCGCCTTATAACGGTGGTCTTATAACTGGTCGACCACTCTGAAGAAAATCGGGGATGAATAATGTTTTCAGCCCGATTTCAAATCCGAAAACCGAGAGAACTTTTGATTCATAGATCCAAATGATATGAAATTTTGTATGTATGTTCTCTAGGTTATTGTGAACCTATTCCAACAAACGATCATGAAAAATATAGCCAAAGATGGGACCTTGTTTAGTTTGTTGGAAGGTTGCACCAAAATCGAGCCAAAACCCCAATTTATAAAAACAACTTGCTCGTGGGTAGATGATGCCTGAGATGATTCTAGATGTATTCCCACATGTCACAGCAAGCTAGAACACTAAGGATCACTACCCAAAAACCCTTAAAACAAGAGGTCACTTGATGAGATCAAAATCAACAAAAACCGGGTTTTCTCGTGAATCTTGCCATCAAAGTGTCTAGATGGATGGAGATGGATTCCTGAGGTTTATCTCCACCTTTTACACGTTCTTGACACAGCAAGATCACAAGAAAAGAAAGAAAGCATCAAAACCAACCAAATCAAGGGCAAATCAAACAAAAACGCATAATAGACAAGGAGATCGTCAAAGATCGATGAATGATTATTTGAAGAGGTAGGTTTTACAACCACTCCACTTAGAAGGACAAAGAGTACACAATGCACTCACTCTCTAACCCTAGACTTGAGAGCACATGAGAGTGGATTAGGTTGTCAACACAAGTTTCCACCCCAATCCTTTATATTGGAGGCCCAACCAGCCATTCCTAGTCCTAATGGATATAATCCACTTAGCACAATAGGGGAAACCCGTTAACCCCAACCACACGGGTTTTAACTCACACAAGTCACATATACACGCTTTTCAAAGCGTATAAGTCTGAATCCGTTAAGCCTTTTCTGCTTGATCCAACTAGCTCCACTTTGACTTAAACCGCTCTTCAACACGTCGCCTACGTGCCGCGGTTTTGATCCAAGGTGGTTTCCGGTATTTTGGCCAAACTACCAAAATACCTCTCGTTGACCCGATCATCACCAAAATACCTGCCGTTCGAACTCGCCTTCAACATTTCCCGCCTTTCTCGTACCATGCTTGAGCTCACTATTTCACCCGGCGTTCTCGATCGTTCTGGGCCTCAACTCCTCCATGAGTCTAGCCCCGATCCTCACCAATGACTACGGTTGACTCCAAGTGACCTGCACATCCAAAGACAAAGAAATCGTTTCCAGGCATAAGTTCTTCATAACCTGACCCATGTTAGCTGAGACATGCATCATGCAATCTTAATATAATGAACTAGGTCATCCTAACTCAATTTATGACTCAAATCCCAAAAATCTCAATTTCTGCCAAAAACTATTGGTCTAACGAGCGATCTTTGCAAAGTCAAATAACCACTCCACAAACATTGTAATAGTTCATTACAACATTAAACATGACTTTCTTACATGGTCCTTCAGTAGCATATGATGTTTCATGGAACATTTGGTCTGTAAGTAGCTATAAACTTATAGTTCACTGGGAAAATAAGGCATGGGGGGTTTATCTTCAAGTTCTGTTTCGCATGTAGAATGGCAAATTGGGCTTCCCATCTATGTCAAAGCAGACTTCTCGCAATCAGATATGCTTGTGGCTTACAACTGCATCAGTGTTTTTGCATGCTTTTCTTCTTGCATATTGTAATCCTGTTTTAAATCAATAAACTTTAAGCTCCTTCATTAAAAATATTCTAGATTGAAGTCATATACTGTTTGAATGTTTTGCTGAACATAAACGTATAAGCTAGCTTTTGACCTGACAACTCGTTACATAACAGAACAATGTTAACTAGTAACAAGCACTCGACATAAAGACACTTCAGAACACCATAAAGATGTCACTATTTTTAATATTAATTCTCCGAAGTTTCTGTGGGGCATTACAGGGACGAGGAGCTCTTGGGCCAAGCTCTTGACTTAAACGACAATTTACAAATTCTGCTTGCCAAACACGATGCGATTGCATCTGGTTCTCTTATACCAGCTGAAGAAACAGATGTGTTGAGTGAATTACCAGCAGGAATAACTCAAACCCCCTCTGCAACAGTTGCTCCTACCATTGTCTCAACCAATGTATTGGACGATGAAGAGGAAGAAGATGACGAGTTCTCCCAGCTAGCTCGGAGGTAATACTAATCCAATCTTCTTGTTTTCTACTTAGTCCATTTTTTTCTTACGCCATCCGGAGCTGATGACTACTTGTGATCAGGAATTCGAAATTCAGGTCAGCAAATGCCAAGAGCAGCTCTTCTGGCTTGGGGACATCTTTGTCGACCACCCATGACGGAACAGCAAGTTCAGCAGCTTCTGTTACCTCTACAGCCTCACCATCTAACCCAAGCAGTGCATTATCTCTACCTGATCCTCCAGCTCCTGTGAGAACTTCTCCAGAAGAGCAGGTTATGAATGACCTTCTCGCACTCACCGTATCATCAAACCCTTCACCACCACCCCATAGTTCACCAACACCTGAACCTGCCTTGAATCAAGGTGGTTCCCCAGCCAATGATCATTCACAGCCTTACTACGTAAACCAAGGAAATGCAGCTGCACCGTACAATAGTTACGCTGCTCCTTGGGCTCAGCCTCAGTCTCAAACTGCAGGCGTTCAGCAGCAACCACCACCTCAATCACAATTGCCATACAGCTCATCTCATTACCCACCACCGCCGTGGGCCTCTCAGGACAACACCGAATCAAACCCTTTCATAGCAGCTTCATCGCAACATCATTCCTCCTCCAGCTCGCCTATGAACGTGCCATTGAATTTGAGGCCTTTACAGCAATCACATTCTTTTGGGCTACCACTTCGAAGTGCTGGGTCAGAATCACCAATAAACCAGACATTGAAGCAGCCGATGTCTGCAGGGGCTCGCAGGCCGTCTTATGTCTCTTCTAACAAGTTCTTCGATGATCTGTTTGAGAAAAATGCCGATGGTAGCCTGAAAGTGGCCAATACCGTTGGTGCCGGCACGTCCAGTCCATACAAACCATAGCGATGACAGTCGAAAAATAATGCAAAACAATATTGATCGTGCTACATTGTTTGCTTGACTTTACCTTTGCAATGTCGCCGGTTTACCTGCAAAAATTGTGAGGTTTCCTCTTGCTAAGTCGGATTGGTTTGGCTGATGTTATGGGGAACATGCTGATCTATTCATAAATAATTTATGGCAACGAACTATGTGACGGCATCAGTCTCTTTGCTGTGTAAATGCTTTTAGAGGCAAATGATTATTGTCTAGTTCAAATTAGATGCCATTGTAAGGCTTGACGTCATATGTGCAGAACTTGTATATTGTAGCTGGTTCTTATTTTCCTTTGGTCATTAAGGGAAACATACTAGCGTCTAGCAGTCGTCCAACAAAATTGTTGTGCTCTCCTGCGCCATCCTTTTTGTTTCCTGGGTCCGATTGATGAATAGTTCCTGAAAAATTAAAATGGGTTATATATTTCAGATGGAGTTTCCCTTTTAAAAGCAAACTAAAAAATTATTTTTTAGAAACTTTAAAAAAAGTTCGTGTTTGCATAGGGCAAAATATTTTACCAGTAGGTTATAGAATATTGAAATATGTTATTATTTTCCACACATATATAATATTGAAAGATATTATTATTTAGACATTTCTTACTTCAAACTAGAAAAATCTGCCTCCCAAAATAAATTATAAAATTTGCCACTAAAAGCCTTCTGTAGCCATATATGTAGGGGGTAGGTATGTAACCTTTGCATGATAGTTTTTAATAGTCGTATCATTTTCTATTTTCATTATCTAATATATCTTTTATGGTTCAAAGATGATAATAAAAAACATTAGGGGCTCATTGTGCTAAGATTACTAGTAGATGCTATACATGTGCTAATAAGTTAATAACCAGTAAATTCTCCAATTAACATTAGCCAAGCATAGCCATAATAATGAAATATACCACCGCGCACACGCATAAACACGAATATCCTTTTGGCATTCTTCTCCTGAAAAGAAGACTCCTACTTCCGTAGAAAAATTTACATTCTCAACATTCATCCCATCAATTCTTCGTATGCTGGTGAACAATGATTTGATGCCACCTGGATTCAATGGATAAACGAAATACTCCAATCAGGGATTTCTTTTGTGCTTTTTAACGGAGTTCTAGGAAAAAAAAAAAAAGTTCAATTTACAATCCTGAATTTTGGCATCAGTTTGATTTTCAACATTGAACTCTAAAATCATTTGAATTGAGACCTCGAACTTATAAAACCGTCCACTTTATTCCGTAAACACAATTTGAGATGGTTTTCGTCTACTAGACCTCCACATGGAACCCACACACACAAGTATAGATGATCTCTCTCTCTCTCTCTCTCTCTCTCGAATAACAACAGTAGGAGTGCTTCCTAATGCCGCCGCTGTCCATTGCTGCCACACCACTCTCAACCATCTTGGCCACTATTGATAGCACTAGTGAGTTATATGTACCACTGTAGACGCCTTTGGGCACCTTAGCTGTGAAGCTCATCTTCGGTTACCATATCACCGCTGTGCCCACTCATGGCACTTTCGTGGTTGCATGCTGCTGGCTCATCTCCGATGACCAATGGTCCCCGTGACTATTGTAACATCGCAGTGACCTCTTGATGCTGTTCCAATGCCCCAGTTTGGCTCTATTTTTCTTCTGTGTTGTTCCAATGCTGTTCCGATGCCATTGCATGGCTGAAGCTACCTCACCGCTCAACGGTGCCATACCGTTGCCTCCGTCTACCACTCTGGCCACCGCCACCACTAATAGACTCGCCTCAGACCCCTAAACTCATTTTTAAACATGCTGATGCCCCTCTACCTTCCCATAGTTGCTGGCAAGCTCGCCTTCGAGCTCGACCATGGCCGTCTCTGCTCCTACTCTATTTTTTCTCTGACAATGGCCCCACTGAATAGATTAAGGCTAATATTGGGTGGTGATGAGGCATTGACGCTTACTAGTTCGACAGCTGGCATCCATGTGGGGGATATGTCAGCAGGAAACCACCCAGGTTTGGGTCAAGAGGTAAAGTTATTGGTGTCATGAGTTTGAGGTCCTGACTTGAACGGTTTCAGATTTCATGGTTGAAAAACAAACCGAGGCCAGAGTTTCAGGGTTGAATGTTAGACTCGTAAATTAAATTCTGAGTCCTATGAGTTTACCATTCTAGTCCCATAATCAGTAGCTAGCACATACATAGAACTTCATTTCGTTACATCTACACACGAGTAAATAAAAAAGAGTAGTACATGATATTAAGTGATTTAATATAGGCCTACATGACCAAGTTTTATATGAATGAACCGACCCACAAAATAGTTCACATAAAAAAGTACTTGCAGCTAAAATAAACGATGAATTAAGACAAAAGGGCCCTCGTGGTATGCCATAAACCCACGGGCAACTGAATGGGTTAATGCCCTAGAACTCGACATCCTCATCATCAAATCCCGCGGCGTAAAAGTAGCCAATTAAGAAATCTTCCTCTTTCTCTGATAGTGTTCGACAAGTAATTATGAGTACAAAATTGTACTCCACAAGACTTTAAATAAAGATATTAATACATACGAGCTTAACAAACCTAGTGGTCATCCAATCTAAGTTATTTTGTACAAAGCAAGATTTCATTTGCAATAGACTTAGTAATTTTTAAAGAGAAATTTGTAAGAACAATTGGCATTCATATGAAATAACAAGTAATAAATAATGTAAGTACATGCATCAAGTGACTTTCCTTCGCCACAACAACAATATCTCATTTTGTAATCCTTCACCAATACATTTCTAGCATAGATTCCCACCATCCATACCATTCCTACAACCATTTTAAAACCAAAAAAAATCTAACCAAGTGTAGTATTACCAAGTGATTTACATGATCAGGAACATGACTATTCGAATATATTAAGATCTCACTCTACAGAGGATATACAACTTTACCCACAAGATATAGTCAGCTCACCATAGTCTGCCATGACTCTCCATACGACATTATGTGATTAAATGACTATAACGAGGCCTTTATAATATCTTGCCCTGACAATAAACCACCTTATGAGCTAACACCTCAAGACATGGACATTTACCATCATCAAGAGAGGTCATAGTTCTGTAAGTAAGCCTTGTAAAGCAATGCAACAATCCTTCGAGCATGAAGATCCGTTACCAAGCCCGCATTACCAACAAGTAAACCTACCAACTACAACCAAGTCTGTTCCACTACAGAACATGTGATTGTAGTAAAATGCATGGATCAAGTTTTGGCCATAGTGACCTGGGCACTACCACAAATTGAGATCTCATGCAACCTGCACTAGTCTCAACAAACCAGTTGCCCAAGTCTATTTTCTTATTTTTTAACCAAAATATTAGAGGTATCCCCACTATCCAAACTGAGCTAAAACATTTCCTAAAGTACCCAAAAAATTTTAGTTATACCAATTTCTAACATTTTTACCATTATTAAACTAAGCATGGCTAAGTATGACTCATATCTAATTATTAAATTCCACAAATATTACTAATAACCATGGATAATATTTTTATGGTGAAAATAGTAAGGATATCGACCTTTCAAGATAGGATCAAGATCAATGCTCTATTGGCGGTAACTAAATACTAAACATAAAAATAAAAATTTAATCAAAATAAGCATGTATAATAGTTTGAGCAAAAAAATATAATTGAAATATGGGAATAATATGGTCAAAGGAGGATGCTTGCTTTGCTTGTTGAACACTTCTTGCTCTAGACAAATTTCACATGATTTTAGTACGTCGTTATCTAAATGAGAAAAGCTAAGAAACAAAAATAACTTCTAAATAAATACAAATATACACTAAAATTCATTATTTTTGTGTATATTGAAATCTCATGATTTTATAAAAATTTAGAAACAATAATCGCTCAAATTGGAGTTTGTATGAGGGAGAACGAGCCTTTTGGAGTTTTGCTGGGAGAGAAAATCTGAGAAAAAGAAGAGAGAAAATAGTGTGCACTAGGGATTCAGATTTTCATTTTAATTGCTAATTTTCTTTGTAAAAGAAAACTAGGTTTTATTGCATAATCATGCTGATAGGTGGGGCTAGGTCCACGGTGAACTGGGCTACGGATGGGTTAACTAGCGCGTGGGGTCCACATGTTAGAGACTAAGTTTTAAAACTGATTTAAATTAAAATATTGATTAATTAACCTACCGGCCACACACCGTAGCCACTCATTAGCGCTAAACTAATCTCAATTGCATGGGCCCACTTACCAGCGACATAGAGCAGAGGAGCTCAAGCATGACGACTCTGGCGAGTCCGTTGGAGATGACTGCAGTGGTGCTGGGGCCAGAAGAATGTGTGGAATAGCTTCCCATGAGTGTTGTGATGCTAAAAGTGGTGGCATAGAGACATATGGTCACTAGAATAGGAAATGCAGTGAGCAGAAGTGGTGACGCTAGCTACTGCTATTGCGGCAACAGCACAAGTCACTACTTTGGGCTAAACTAAGCTATGCATTAGGGTTAGGAGCTTAGAAGGAACACATCAGTGGGGTTGGTGATGGAGAATAAGCTCTGGAATGGAGTGACAGTGGCGAACAATAGAGACAGAAATGGCATCAATTGCAATGGAGCTCGATGGTGACGGAGTGCTAAAATTGAATGCATGATGAGGTTCAGCTAGGAAAGGGGATGCTAAAAATGACAATGTTGAGGACTCACCTATGAGAGAACTATTAAGAGACGATGGCACTAATAGAGGCGACCGTGACCATTTCACAGTGCTAAGGTCCTACGACGAAGAAGAGTTGAAATGAAGAGTGCAGTGAGGTTTAGAGAGAGAGAGAGAGAGCTGGAGATGGAGAAAAAGACCAAGGGTAATGTTGAGGAACTACGCAACGGTGACGGCGTTGGCCAACGTTGAGGAAGACGATGCAGATCCATTGATTCACTAGAGTGGAGAAGAAATCAACTGAGGGGTTTGAAGGAGGAAGCAAACCGGTGAATAAAGACATGAGTGGTGAGGAGACAGCTCACCAGAAACAATGGTGGTCACAGTGGAGCACGTGCATCAAAGCCAAAAATGATGATTGCGTTCTGATCAAATCAAAGGAGGAAAAGGATGGGCAAGGAGGGCAAGATGGAGATGGCGTGGAGTGAAGAGGAAGGAGATGAGCTAGGCTTGGTTTTATAGGAAGAGACAATGGCATTGTGCTCATCGATTTCTCATAGTTCAATGGGAGAACTCATGAGTACAGTGGTCTTCGATGTCTCCTGCACACCAACAGTTATAGGAGGTGGAGGCGGCAAGGTAGGGCTTCATGCAGGGTGCTCGAGGCTAGCCAGCTTTTTACAGGTGTGCACAGGAGGTCTATAGCAGCTATAGTACTTTCAGGACCCGAATTTGCAAATTCGAGCCCTCTGTATATACTGCACTAGTCCAGGATCACAACAGTACATATAGTGGCAATACAGATGTAATATCATTCCATACTCATGAATAACATAGAAATAAGCAAATCCTTTATTATTAGATTAGCAACCTTAAGGTTAAAGCTTGCAATTAATAGCCTCAATGGCGAAGCATCTCAATTAAACCGTAGCGGAAAGAAATAAAATATTCTTCAAGTGTAGCTTATCCATATGCCTACAAGCAGTCAACTAGGGTAGCGCGATCTAGTTTTCCTCGATCTTGAATTAGTAATCCTCACTGACCATCGAAATGTTGATGACGTCTTCAACAACTAAGCATCATTTTATATTGCAAGGGTGAGCACATAAAGTACTCAACAAGCTATGCACACAAAATACAATATATATATATATATATATATATATATATATATATATATATATATATATATATATATATATATATATAATCTTGATGTGGAGCATTGGATCCTCCTCAGTGGCCACGATCGAGGCGAGAATCGCTCAGTTACTAATGGATTTTTCCACATAACCCCTCGCATGGCATAGAATCTCACCAATGCCTACCATTCCCGACTCAGCTCTCCTTCCTCGCCAACCAGTCCTATTGCACACTGTCGCCCCCTTCACACCCACCACCGCTCTTCTTCTTCCCGATCGCTGTCGGCCACCTCCATCCTCACCGTACCAGTGCTAGTCCATCCTCCCTCACCGTGCCAGTGCTAGCTCGCTGCCTCTCCCACTCGATCCCATTCCTACATGCACTAGGGTTAGGGTTAGGCACCGTCGCTGTCGCCCTCCACCACCACGGCACCACCTCCCTGCAGCATTGCACCGCCCCCTTCCCCCCAGTCACCATCCTTATTCCTGGTTGCCCGTCCACGCCACCCTCCTCCCCAGCCTCGGCCTTCTCCCTCTTCACCCCGCCTTTCTTGTCCCAGCCATGGCACCGAATCAAGCCCCGATGGCTGCTTCCCTGTGCCCAGGTGATTCCCTCTCTAATCTTTCACCCAGCTCTGTGCCCTAGCTTTGGTATAGTGGATTGACAATGTTGGTTTTGTATGCTTTGTGTTAATTTTTGATAATATTCTTTGGCACAATGTAGCAGGCATGGAATCAATGGCCAATGTGAGCATGGCACTGGTAATGCCAAGACAAGAAAGTCTTGATATGCACTCTATAGCTGAAATTAGTTCACTCCCCTACCAATTAATTCATTTTGGTACCCCAAAAAAGAGAAGAAGCACCCCATTTGTAGTATCATGTTGTGTGCATGTGTTTTATTCTATCTGTTAATGCATCATGCATGACACATATCATTTGCATTGCAGGGTTCATCTTATACAATTTGTGTTGACCCAACTATCAAGCCATTTAAAGGGATGATTTTTGATGACTTGGATACTGCAGAGAAATTCTACAAGGCATATGCACATTCAGCTAGATTTGGAATCCGTGTTGGTCCGTATATGGTTGTCAATGGTGTTATGAGATGGAAGCGATGGATGTAGTCAAGAGAAGGCTTCGATTTGAGAAAGATAAGGACAACATGAAGTCCAAGAAAAAGAAATATGTCAGGAAGTTAACTAGGTGTGGTTGCGAGGCAATTCTAGCTATAAAACACACTAGCGACAATAAATCTAGGGAAAGTTTTGTTGGTGCTACTGAAAATATGAGCAATTTTGCTTATGCAATCCAAAATCTTGTCATTTCATTTTTGCCATCCTTCCGTCAGTGTACATTTTATTTTTGCCACTTTGTCCACTTTTTCATTGAGTCAACAGGTTTGATCGTTAAAAAATATGGAACAATTCCACAAAATAGAAAATCATAGAAAAATAAGGAAAAATCAAGACAAAAATCCAAAAAATATAGAAAATTTTAAGGATAACTTTGGACATTTTTTTAGTTTACACTAAGAAAGTTTCTCAAAAAATTTACATGGAGGAAAACATGTTAATCTTTCTCAACTTTTATGGAATATTGCTATTTTCTTGATGTAAACATTTTATGAAATTTTTAAAAATTTTGTTTAGAAGTGGTCCCTTAATTTCTCTATGTCTTATGGTATTTTTTAATTATTCTTTTTTTTTGATATTTTTGCATATTTGTTAACGATCAAACCTTATTGGCGTGATCGAAAGTTGGATGGAGTGGCAAAAAATGAAATGTACACTGATGAAAGGATAGAAAAAAAATAATGAAATGAGAAGATTTTGGATGACATAAGTAAAATTGCACACTTTTTTAGTGGCACCAACAAAATTTTTCCATAAGTTTAGGGTGGAGATATTTGTTGAATCACATACACATGAATTGGTATCACCTAGCAAACAACAATTGATAAGGTCTAATAGAAAGTAAATGAGAAGGCTAAGCATGCATTAATCACATGTCATAAAGGAGGCATTGATACAAGTGGGGCATATAGATATCTCTGTGTTAGTGAGGGTGGATTTGAGAATGTAGGATGCACAAGGAGAGACTTGCAGAATTACCATAAAGAGTTGAGAAGTTGTATTAATTCATCGGATGCTCAGATATTTGTTGACAACCTTTGTAGAAAGAATGACATAAATCCTTTATTTTACTTTGATTATGTTGTTATTGACAAGGGTTGGTTGGTACATGCATTTCTGGCGGATAGTACATGTTATAAGAATTATGTTTATTTTAGAGATCTTGTGTCATTTGATTCTACATATAACACTAACTATTACAACATGATCTTCACCATTCACTGGTGTAAATCACCATATGGCATGTGTCTTGCTTGGGGCTGCATTATTAAGCAATGAAAAGATTGAGTCATATGTATGGTTGTTTTGTACAGTCTTGAAAGCATTGCGAGTTGTTGCACCTAGGATCACCATAACTGATAAAGATGCTAGCATAAAGGCTACAATTTTCACTGTCTTCCCCACTAGCACACATATGTTATGCATGTTGAACATTTTGCAAAAGCTTTCAGTGAAGGTACCGCTACATTTGAGGGAAAACCCTTTATTGTACCAACATGTTAACTCAGGTGTATGGGCCTTACAATCTCTGGAGGAATTTGAGCAACTGTTTTCTTCTATTATTTCTAATTTTGTTTTGGAATCTAATGAGTGGTTGGCTACTCGGTACCCAATCCATGCATCATGTGTACCGACTTACTTTAAAGATGTATTCTTGGCAGGAATCCTTAGTACCACTTCAAGGTCAGAGAGTTCAAACTCTTTCTTCAATTAGTTTATTAGATTCAAAAATACTTTAGTGGAGTTTTGGATCAGATTTGTTAATACAGTGGAAGAATAATGTGAGAATGAGTTTGAAGCTAGTAATGCTACATTACACACAATGCTCGTGCTGCAGACTACTTGGGCAATAAAGAAGCATGAAAGTGAGGTATTCACATTCACTATCTTCACTGAGTTTTAGAAAGAAGTATTTGCTACTCAAGAGCATTGAAATGTGGAGAACATGAAAACTATCAGGAGAGTACAAAATCTCAATAGTTAGCGATAACTCATACAAGGTAAGAGATGTATGTTGCAACATTACAACAAAGGATGCCAATTGCTCCTGTATGTTTTTTTAGTCATTTGGAATTCTTTGCCACCATATCATCTATGTGTTACAAACACTACTACAAAAACACTATAAATAGACGCAACATCATAGACGGTTTCGTGAAACCGTCTATGATATACACTATCACAGACGATTTTAATTTAGAGACCGTCTGTGTTGTTGCGGTTAAGTATCACAGATGGTTCAGGCTAAGAACCGTCTGTGATAGTAAAAATATCACAGAGAGTTTTTAATAAAAACCGTATGTGATGATCTGTGAATGATCACAGATAGTTTTTAATAAAAACCGTCTGTGATAATTAGCTCATCACAAACAGTTTTTATTAAAAACCATCTGTGATAATCCACCTATATATTGATTGCACTGCTCAGAACCACATTTGTCTTTATTTCGATCCAGATCTAGACCAGTGCGCACCTGGAGGAGGCAAGACTTTCAAGCTATTTAATTTGGTAGAAGGAGGAGCTATTTGGCAGGAGAGCTTTGAAGATTCATCAAGTTCTTGGTTTTCCTAGATATAGTTAGTAATAAAATTTGTTTTTCGTTACATCAAAATGTAGATCTAAATTTCGGTAATTGTTATTGAAAATGGTTTGCATCTACTTAACCATACATGATCAGTTCCCGTCATGTGGGAGGCCAAATTTGTCAAAATTGTTAGTTATAATTGGTTCCTCGATCGCTGCGAAAATAGCTGTTGTGTTAATATTAATTAAGCTAGCAAAGCCTCAATTAATGCATGTGGTATATATGTAGTACTAATTAATTAATTTAATTTTTAATACTAAGTTGTTATATATATGTATAATATAGGACCGAAGTTGGATGTATGCTGTGAACCGTGTGAGTAAAATG
The DNA here is from genome assembly GCA_036346265.1 of Melocanna baccifera. Taxonomy (NCBI): domain Eukaryota; kingdom Viridiplantae; phylum Streptophyta; class Magnoliopsida; order Poales; family Poaceae; genus Melocanna; species Melocanna baccifera. Next base: position 14,058,617 of record CM070688.1, on the reverse strand, counting down.
TACATTAATGGCGTGTCTGCTTTTATAAGAGCTACCGAGGAGGATATGTTGAATAAGGGGGTGGAAAATATGTACTGTCCATGCATTGACTGCGAGAATTTAAAGATGTTTAAGAACCGAGAGCAGATTGAAGCGCACTTAATTCGGAGGGGTTTCAAAAAGGGGTTTATGTGTTGGACCAGTCATGGTGAAGTCAATGATATACCGTCAGATGACATCGCCGGTGAAGTCAATGATATGCCATCGGATGATGTTGATTGTGGTTCGGATTTGAATAGGCTGCACGATGACAATCTGGATCGGATGTTTCGTGATGTAGAAGAGAACTTTGATGAGAGAGAGTATGTTAAATTTCGACGCTTGATGGAGGACTCGGAGAAACCTTTGTTCACGTGCTGTAAGTCAAAGTACACGAGATTATCAGCCGTGCTTGAACTATTAAAATTGAAGGCAAATAACGGTTGGTCCGATAAGAGTTTCATGGCGCTGTTAGTTCTTTTAGTGGACATACTTCCGGAGGGAAATGAGTTACCTAAAACTACGTATAAAGCCAAGAAGGTTCTTTGTCCATTGGAAATGAAAGTAGAAATAATACATACATGTCCGAACGATTGTATCCTCTATAAGGTTTGCAGACTTCGATGCAGAACCGAGAAATATAAGGTTTGGACTGAGTACAGATGGAATGAATCCTTTCAGTAGCATGAGCTGCCGACATAGCACTTGGCCCATGACTCTCTGCGTCTATAACCTTCCTCCTTGGTTGTGTATAAAGCGAAAATATATTTTGCTGTCGATACTTATTCAAGGGCCAAAACAACTTGGGAATGATATTGGTGTGTACAATCACAGTCTCTGTTCATGTAATACTAATAAATATTATATATAATTTGTTGCTTTTGTGTGTATGTATATATAGATACATAGTGACTGAAGCCAGATCATCCAAATCACCAATTGGTTTTCTGGACCCACGCTTGGTCACCATAGATACTGTCAATGAGAATGCATCTTTTGTCGAGAATTACATTACAACATCATTGCTGGCTCACCGCAATAAGGAATTTGTACTTATGCTATACAATCAGAGGTAAGTACTACACTAGTGCCTATACTTGTTGATTTCTACTTCATAAGCAACACAAGATTAGATTTAATGACAGCAATCGACATACCTGTGTAGGTTCCACTGGATTTTAATTATAATTATACCAAAATGGAACAGGGTAATATACCTTGATTCCCTGAGTAAGAATAAAACCGACTTCACAGTTATCGGCCGATTAATCGATAGGTAAATACATTTTCTCCATTCATAACTATATTGTACTCTTTCTTTCCTTCCGAATGACTAAGGCTAACTTTTTAAAATCACGTTGGTCGTTCGCCACGTACGTTGCAGACTTACATGGCTCGACGGACAACGCCCTACGACATGTTCGAAATTTTCCAGTATTCGCTAGTACAGATTAATCCTATATAATACTTAGTAGTAATGCCTTTTGAATTAACACATTCTATTTTTTGTAGTGCCACCAGCAGCCGTCGGGGAACACCTGTGGATCCTACGTTTATCACCATATGAAACTACTACTCAATTCCTCGAAGATCACCGATCCTAAGGTTTGTCAATTTTACCATAATTATTTCATACTTATCAAGTTATATATATATATACGCACATTGATATTCCTATATCGACAGGCTACGTTCATCCCTACAACTGCGTTGCAACAGACCAACCTTACACAAATTCGAGGAGAGTGTATGTTCTTTTTAGTGTCTAAAGTCATAAAATCAGATGAAGAGTTTCACAACGTAGAATAATTTTTTGTTTGGGATAAGATATACATTAATTATACATGTGTATTTGTTAATGGATATTTTATTTTATTTCAATTAATTGATTTGCGAAATGGATGTTTTTGTTTCTGAAATGAATTGAGATGTGAATTAGATGTATACATGTACATGTTAATCTGCTTGTTTCAGAGGGCATGGCTAGTATTTTTTGAGGCTAGCCAAAAAACAGAAATAGATTTAGGGGAAGAAAAGATATCACAGACGGTTTTTAACTACAAAGTATCTATGATAGCTAAATATCACAGACGATTTTTACTACAAACTGTCTGTGATATTGGATTATCATAGACGGTTTGTAGTTAAAACTGTCTGTGATAATCAACTATCACAGACGGTTCGAAAGCCGTCTGTGTTAATCTCGTATCATTACTAACCCATCAATTCAGATGGCTCACGAAACCGTCTGTGAAGACGTTTTCCAACCGTCTGTGATAACGATTTCTGTAATAGTGAAAGTTCATTAGTTAAGAAGCAACCAAGGCCATTTGTGTTAAAGAGGTGGACCAAAATGGTAACTAAGGATGATGTCTTCAATGTAGAAGAAAATTTATTGCAAGAAAAAACAGAGGAGTGCAATAGAAACAACTAAAGAAAAGTTGGCATCAGAAATACGTAGGAAGATGTAAGTAATAATTCACAGTAATAGAGGAATAGATGAAGGCTTAAAATTTCTTTGGGATCAGTTTGTCACATATGGGGACGAAGTGACTTCACTGATTCTTGAAAATATGGTAAGTAGAGCTGATGAGATTGAAGCATTCGCAAGTTGTCCCATCCTCACACAAGTCAACATGAAGTCATCAAACGATGTTAACTCCAAGGGTAGGTGCAAGAGAATAAAGTCAGGACAGAAGGTAAAGAAAATGTGAGGAATGACGAGAATGTGGAGAACAAAACAAGGGTGGTACGCATGTGTTGGTCATACAAGGAGATCGTGTACCATGATAGCCACAATTGCCCTTTGAAGAGGACATCACAATGATCAAGGTATCCCTCCTTGTTCTCTCCCTGTCTGTTCTATATTTGCCCTTGCAAGTTCTAGTTTTGACTTTTGACATCACAAGCTTCTGACATATATACGAATTGTTGCAGTATATTGAAGATGTCAAGTCAGGAAACATCAAATTCTATGTTGACTAAATATGTCACAAGATTTTTTACTAACTCTCTTGATTGTTTCAATATTAGGAAGCACAGCAACAAGGAGGGTATGAAGCTAGGAATTTTAAGAAACTATGCTCAAGAACCTTAAGAATTTCTATGTTCAGTGTAGAACCTTTAATTTTGAATTTCTATGTTTTGTGATGTTCCATGTTTGTAAGCCTGTAATGAGGTAGAATCTGATATATGCTTTCAAATTCAAGAAAGTTAGAACTTGGGCATTATTTGATGTCATGCCCGTCTGAAAAAAAATTGTATGACTTTGTGATATATGCTTTGATATTCAAGAAGCTGATATATGCTTTCATATTCAAGAATATGATATATGCTATGAATTTTTTTTGGTTCTGAAAATTGCTGTTTGTTGTTGCTACTGCCGTTTTTTTGGGAAAACTCATCCAATTTCAATTAGTGATACACAATCTAAAAAGTCACATTGCAGCAAGCGTGGAGTCAACGGTTCCAGTTCAATACTAAGCTGCTGCACAGAAGCTGCTCCAGAAAATGTCTATGCCCGAAGACAGCCATGGTATGATATATGTCATATTTGCTACAGATGATTGCTTGTGTTTTGAAGAGATAGGCTATAGTCATCCACGTTGTCAGGTTGTAATCTGGAATGAGTTTGTATGTAGAGACTTAAAAGAAATCTACTAAAGAAACCATTGAACCATGGATTATTTATCTGGAAATGTCCATCTACCAAAAACATTGTCATATTCTATAAAGAATTGCAAATGTTGGAGCTTTTCCGGAGCATTGTATTTTTGAACACCCTGATTTTGAGGATGTTACATGCTTCAACCTGATACTGTTCATTATCAGCAACCTAATCTGTTCATTGTGCAAGCCTGAAAATAACAAACCTGCCTGCTTGCATGCTGCTCCTGTACCTCCTGCTTGCATACTTAAAAGTAGAGACAACATCACAGGACTAATTTCAGCCCGTGTACTGACCTAGTGCAAATATCTCCCCGGCAGCATTCTGCTGCCACTGTTGGTACCTGCTAGCTGCTGGTTCTACAAACTCAATTGATTCATTTTCAGTTCATATATAGACCATGAACATTGTAATTCTAGGAAACCAACATCCATCACAGAAATTCTTTTTACACATACATCCAACTGTCAGTAAGAAGCATCAACTCGTTTCGATTCACAAATACGATTCAAGCTTCACAATTCATTTCAGTTTGATTCACAAATACATTGCAGGCTTCGATTTTGAAAACACATTCCAACTACTGAAAGAACATTTTTTTTACAAATACAGTCCACACATTCCAACAACTGAAAGAACACATTTTGCATGCTCCCAAAAATCACAATTCGCCAATTGGGAGGTGGCGGCGTGGATCTTGGGTGTCGGTGGATTCAGGCGATGCAACTGTGTTGTGGATGGGTGACAGCATTGCGGGTGGGAGAGGCGTCCGGAGGTGATGCATCTTGGATGGCGGCATGGACCTCAGGCTTTAGTGGAGTCTGTCGAAGTCGGGAGTGGTGGCGCGATGGTGTTGGGGATGGGCGACGGTGCCATGGTAGGAGAGGAAATGGGAGGCGACGCATCTAGGAAGTATTGGAGTGGAGTGGCGTGGCAGGGTGTCGAGGCCAGGAGGGTGGTGGCGGTCGGGGAGAAAGGGAGCGACGGAGCACCTAACCCTAACCCTAGCCAGGGAGAAGGTTAGAGGCGATAGGGGAAAGGGGGGAAAAGCACCTAACCAAGGTTTACAATAACATGACTCAAAGCCAACATAAAATAAATCAGTGGAAGGTAAATAATACAGGAGCAGCCCATCCTGCCTGTCCATAAGCGAATGACCGTAAGATGTGACCTATTCGTCGCAATCCTCACCGTAATCGTTGAAGTCATCATTTGACAACAGTATTTAAGCAATATGAGCACATAAAGTACTCCATAAGTTACACCAGGAGAATTAACAAATATAATGTACGCGTGGATATTGTCAATGGAAGGCATATTATGGTTGGTTGTGTGAAAAGCAATATTGAAATAAATACCGTAAAATAAGTGCAAAAACTGAATTTAATACAATATGTAACAACAATATTTTAATTAAAATAATATCGTTAGTGTAGGCACCAAGATCACACTAACCTATTCACAGGTATTCCACCTGGATCCTCTTTTTGAAAGATTTCATAAGTTTCCATAAACTAGATTTGTAAGATATGTTCTCTCGTTTTGCCACGCGATTAGCACACTGTCTTGGGTATGCAGCTGAGAGTTCATGACAAGGTTGTTATAATGTTCCGTTGCCAAATTAGCTACGCCAACACTAAAGTTTCACTACAACATGAATCCACAAGTTGGGGTCCTCTCTTGTTCTATATGAGACTTCTCGCGGCCTACGCCATGCTCATATTTTGCCTATAGCGAAACCAATTTGAAACTTCATAAATTACTTAGTTAGGTCTGTCCATACCAGACTTGTGGTAGTACGGTATGACTTTCTAATAGTAGCTCACAGATCGGTCCTTAATTTGACTTAGGTGCTACCCAGATACCCCTTGTGCCTAGTTTTGTCATTGAGTCACTGAACAACAATGAGAACAAGCAAGCACCCACCACCATACCAATGCTAAAGTCTAAACAGATTATATAATTTTATTTTATCAAAATTTCATAGACCTTCTTGACTCATCGAAGTCAAGAATAGATTTAAGAAATCATCATTTTATGTGAAACAAATATTTTCATCTAAATTATTCTAAGTATAGTTAAGTAAGTCTATAAAATTTCAAGTTCATAATATTATACTACGTAAGTTTTTATCTAGGATAACAAGGCATGTTTGTGTTCAATGTCAAACTTAGCTACATATAAAGGAATTAGGTATAACTAGAATTTAGATCAAATTTAAACGAGGTTTGAATAAAAGTATGCATGAATATTAATTTAAAACAATATTAATAATTTAAATTACTAAGAGTAACATAATCAAAGGTGTAACTTACCTTGCTTGAAGGCTTGGTGCTGCGAATCATAGAATTCAAGCTCTCCAGATTCGTTGTAGTCTCTACGCGAAGAACCAAAGTAAATAAATTCAAACAAAATTCAAAAATTCAAAAAGAGGCCAAAAATGGGTAGCTTAGAACTTTAGAAGAATTTAGAAATTTGAACAGGTCCAATCGGAGTTAGGATAAAGAGACACGGGCTTCTAAAAGTTTAAAACTAAAGGAAAAGGGAAAATGAGATTTTGTAGAATTATTTTTGTACTGAAAATTCAATTTATGACATCAGCATTTGATTTTAGGATTTTTGGATGAATTAATTTTGTGAAGGAAATTTGAAATAAAAGCTGACGTGGCAGGATTCGACTGTGGGGCAATCCTGGCATGCCATGTGGCTGCCACATGGCCACCACGTTTTCTCGCCCTATTGATGTGGCCTGGCCGGCCGGGGCGGCACTCAGGACTCGAAGGTTACTGGAGCTCCGGCGCTTAGCAGCAGCCAGCGAAGGACGGAAAGGAAGAGGAGGCGATGGCGAGTTGTTTCCCACCTGGCGTGGGGCACGGCGGTGAATGAAGGTTGTCAGCGACGAGTCAGTAGTGGCGGCGGAGCAAGGGCGTTGGTGGTAAAGACCTTTCGGTGGCGGTCTTGCTCGGCGGAGGGGCAAGGGACATTCGCACGTGTTCGGTGAAGGTGAAGGTGGCGGCGGTATGGCTCGACGCAACTTCGGTTGACAGCAATGTCTTGCCAGAGGACCACCGGCACTCGACGATGGGTAATAAGGGTGTTAGGGCGCCTCGGACGCGAAGAGTGGAAATTAGAGGGGGGAAATAGGCAGGGAGGCTAGGGGATCCTTGGAGAGGGGTTTTTATAGGGCAGGAAAGGGCAAACGATCGTTGGTTACTTGTGGGAGTAATGTGGCCGAATGGTGGCGAGTTTAAGGCGGTGATGAGGTTTGAATAGGGGAGAAATGGTAGGAGTGAGTGGGAAATGAAGAGGGGAGTAATGAGGGCTATTAATGGTAGCAAATGCCCGTAGTAACGATGCTACTTAAGAGCTTGGCGAGCTCGGCAATTATGGCCATGGCGGCCGCCTAGGGAAAAAAGAAGGGGGAACGAAGAAGGCTAGGGGCCCCACATGTCGGTGAGAGAAAAAGAGGAGAGGAGAGAGGCGGACGGATGGATGGCTGCCACATGGAGAGGGAAGAGAATCTGGGCCACACACATGTTGGCCTGGTAGGAGTTGGGTTTAAAAAATTGTTTTAGATTTTTTTAGAAAATATAGAAACTTTCCAAATACTTAGAAAATAGTGAATAACTCAAAAAAATTCCAAAACAAATAAAAAATACTATAAATCTAGGAGAATTCAGAAAAAATCTAGATAAATTAAGTTTTCTTACTCTAGGCTTTGAAATAACATCCAAATAAATTCCAATAAATCTAATAAAATATAAATAAAATTTTGGGAAGTTACATTCCCGCTCCTACTCACCCGACTATAGTCCCACTTGCCCAGGGGCTGGCTTTCATGGAGGAGTAGGTAGCTTAGGCTAGCAAGGTGCTTACTAGAAGAAGTATTTTGGTAGTAGGCACTGACCACCATAGTAGGTGATGAACTTGTAACCTGCTTAGTGTTGTATTGTATTCATGGTAGACGATGTGAGCTCTGGCATTGTAATGTACCCTTATGACTTGGCATGGCTTGGGCGCTATGTCGTTAATTCCATGTCACCCCTTATTATGATCGGCTTGTGGTCACCTCAGACCTTGTATTGTATTTCATTTCATCGTTTATCTTACTTGAATGTTTTTTGGCATGGATTTAAGGGCTGATAACCCACCTACATAATTCTTAGTGCTAAATAAATATAACCCCCGCAGATGGTCAGGAGAGTCAGTAGGACTTAGGTTAACGCCAACCTAGAACTACAAACCAACGTCAACAAAGGTGCTAACTTGGGAGCCCTACCCATAGGGTGTGGGAGAGGTCGTGGGCAACGAATCAATCTTCCACCCCCCAATGGTCAACCCTACCATGGCACAAGTCATGGAATAGAAAACCTTAATCCTGTAAGCTGTCCACACCGGCCAACAAGACAACTTTTAGTTAGAATCGTCTACGAAACTATCACAGACGATTTTTATTTACAACCATCTGTATTTTGTCCTTTTTCATATGAACTATGGAAACTACCGAGTTGGAATAGATAAGTATGACTAGTCACTTTTACAAAAGACAAATTCAAGTCAAATTTATTACAAAAGTCCTAAAAAAAGAGATTTCCATATCTTGGTCTTCTGGGCTTCATATGCTTCCTCTTCTACTTTTGGAGTTGGAGGATCAGCGGCTACGTTCTCAAATGTCGCAAATACTATCCTTGCCCTCTCCACTTCCTCCTCTAGCCTAGGCAAATCATTAGCATGGCCCATAATATCAAAAAGGATGCTATGATAATCTTCCTCAAAATTGGCCACTTCTGCTTGATCGGCAAGGTTATTCATGTGTCTCTTCACTACCACAAGAGTTTCTTCCACTTTGCACATATTGAAGAGAAGAACGAGGCTAAGGGTGGTTTCCCTTTCCTGAGCGAAAATGAGACACCTGCATTAATGGCGGATAATGAGGTTCAGCTAATGGACGGAAGTGAATCAAGGAAGGAGAGTAGGGCGTGAGCGGAGGAGCTGCTCTAGACGTAAGTTGTTAGTTGCTTGTGTAAGGTTGCGGCCGAACAACTCATAATGGATAAATAAGAGGAAGGAGATAAAAAGAATATTAGATGCCATTATTGAGAAATCTAGTGAAGAGGATGATCAGGGAAAGGACAATTTAGAAGAGCTTGAGTTTGTGGCATGAAGGAATTGTATATCGCGCTACACATAAAGCCAGAAGGTGTGGAAGTTTAAGGGTTGCTTGCATTCGAATATTAACATGCGGGAGTAGGGCGCGCATATTTGAGTGTTATCACAGATGGTTCATATAACAAACCAAGTCTGGTAAGGATGTTCGGACTATCCGAACGATGGTGGTGATCAGATGGTCCAACGACGATCGGACGGTCCAAACGATTGAGGACGATCGGGGATTGGTTGTTGAAGGCGAATCGACGGTGGCTCTTCGTCTTGGCAAACAGCACGATGTGCATGTGGAACAAGGTAGCACAACTATTTATGCACATTATCACAAACGCTTTGTATAACAAACTATCTCTGATATGTTCATTATCACAGACTATTTGTATAACAAACCGTCTGTGATAATGACACATCATCGATCCATGGCATATTCCCCAAAATTTCGATCTCACCCATCCATTCTCTCTGCATCGAATAGCAGGCATTGGTTCCTCCCACCTCTTGCCCCTTTTAATCCCCCTCTCCCTTCCCTAGCTTCCAGCATCCTCCCCTCGACGACGACGGCTAGCTCCTCTGTCTCCAGTTGTGACACCACGGTTTAGTGCACAAAACACTCTTGTCAGAAGTGTCATAAGAGTGTCTTATGTATTATCACTAGCATGATACAAAGGTGATGCTGCCGCCACCTCTTCTTCATTGCTAGTGATATTCGATCGCCATCCGATCCCTTCCCCTCTCTTCCTTTATGGCAGGCATTAAGGATATCCAGCTGCATCCAGCTTCTACAATCTACTAGCATCTTTGCTTCTTATATATTCTTGCCATGTTAAAGAGTTGGGTTAGGATTAGGAGATGTGTTGGTTCCATATTCTTACTGTATTAGATGGGTAATATGCTTGTTATCTTATTATGCTATAATGGTGGATTCTAATATTAATGGAATGTGTTGTTCTATTTGCTGCTGTATTTGTTTATTTTCAAAGGGCTAGCCATAAAATAGAAAAACTTTTATGTATAGAATGAACTATCAGAGACAATTTTGTGGTATAAACCGTCTATGAAGGATTATCACATATGTCTCTAACCAAAAACCGTCTGTGATACTTGCATATCACAGACGGTTCTATCTACCAATCGTCTGTGATGGGAAAGTATCACAGACAGTTTTTGGTTCGAGCTGTCTGTAATAGTTTTCTTTATAGACGGTTCTAATTACAAACCGTCTGTGTTGTATTTATCACAGACGACTCACAAATCGTCTATGATAACCTCTGATTATTACTTAGATTCAGACGATTCAGAAAACTGTCTGTGATGACAGTTCCAAATCATCTATGATGACCCTTTTTGTTATAGTGTATTAAGATAGCTTCACCCTCATGAAGCTAATTAACCAACCCATGACTTGGAATAAGCATTTGTAGTTCATGCTCTGCAGATTTGGTGTCATTATTTGATTGGCAATTGTTGTGATATATATACCGATCATAAGAGCCTTAAGTATATTTTCACACAATTAGATCTCAACCTGAGGCACAGAAGGTAGTTGGAGTTGATCAAAGATTATGACTTAGGTATTCACTACAACCCTTGCAAGGCTAATGTGGTAGCTAATGCCTTGAGTCACAAGTCATACTGTTATAACTTCATGGTTCAAGATCAACAGCCTGAGTTGCCCAGAAGGAGAACCCATGTGTCCTGCGGTTGAAGCACTTAAGGGAAGGCTCCTAAGATGATTTAGGACCAACAAGGTGTCATGTGGTATGGGAAACGCTTCTTTGTTCCCCACCAAAAAGAACTTAAGACATTAATAGTTAGGGAAGCCCACAGTTTAGCATATTTCGGCCACCCTAGGATTACCAAGATGTACCAAGATATGAAGTAGTGGTATTAGTGGCCACGCATGAAGAGAGACACCGCTGAGTATGTTGCCTGCAATGATGTATGTTAGAGAGTTAAAGCTGAATATTAGAAGGATTGTTGCAACTGTTACAAATTCCCAAATGCAAGTAGGAGGAGGTTAGAATGGACTTCATCACTGGGTTACCGTGAACCAAATAATGGTATGACTCCATATGGGTCATAGCGAATAGACTAACCAAAGTCGCCCACTTTATCCCTGTCTAGATCACCTATAAAGGAAATAAGTTGGCATAATTGTACATTTCATGCATCGTATGCTTGCACGGTGGCCAAAAAGGATAGTTTTAGACTAGGGTTCATTTTTTTACCTCACACTTCTGGGCTAGCCTTCATGAAGCACTTGGTACATATCTGGATTTTAATACCACTTATCACCCCCAAACTGATGGCCAAACAAGATGAGTCTATGACTTAGCGAGTACACAATAGAATAATAAATGACATAAAACATTGTATTAGCTTTTTATGTTAATTCACAAGTATCTCATTTCCCACATATTTATTCTCATTAGGTTCCATATACTTATCTCATCATTTTATTTCTCTTTTTCGTGAATGCAATGCATATGTCTCCACTTCTCTTGCTTATACCGATGTAGCGAAGTGTTCACCTATCGATGAATCACTCTTGCCTTGTTCTTTTTTATATAGGGTCTCAACTCCACTCCTGTGGAGTACCTATCGAAATAGGTATTTGTCCACTCCTATGGAGTGCCTACTGAAGTAAGTCTTTTTCTATCCACTCCCTGGGTTACCCATACAAAGTAGGCTCTAGAGAGCCGCACAAGTCACTTTTTCACAACATGAATGCTTAACATGCAATGCAATGATTATACCATTCATCAGTCAATTATCATCATTAATCATTTGACATCATCATCATTTTAACCATAATAATAATCATCATTTAACCATAAGCATCATCATCATCATTCTACCATAAGCATCATCATCATCATCATTCTACCATAAGCATGCAAGCATTACAAAAAACAAGTCTAGATAATTGAATCATCATGGTAATTATTTATTTAACAAGACAACAAGATCAAATCACTCGTATACCATTCTACCATGCACTTGACATTTTGTAGTTACGAGGAACAAGTTGATTCAAATATGATAACAACCCCAACACCACTCCTCCTACAGTATATAACCAATCTCAATAACAAGCCACAGAAGTACAAGAACAACAATTTAACAACATCGCACCTCTATGCTTTCCAATTCTGCATTACACCCCTTCCACTGTGACAATAATCCCTTACTGTCCAGGTACCAAAAATAGCATAACTTTTAACTCCCAAGCATTAACATGGCAGGCCGCCCCAATTCTAGAATCTACACAAAATTCGCTATAACTTCTTAGTTGGCCATAATTTCTGATTAAATCATTTAACCCTTCATTTTGAACCCCGAAGACAATTCTAGTAACTTATTTGAATTTCTTATCTATTAAATTATGCATGCAAATAAAGTAAACCATGGCACTTTTGGAATTAATAGAAAGTTAGCTACCTCTTTCTAGTTATGCTCAAAATTCAATTATGCCATCTACCAAGTCAATTTGACAGTTTCCCACAACAGCATCCAGCAACAACTGGTTTCTGGACAGCAGTCTTTCCATAGCCATAACTTTTAATTGACCAAACCAAAATTCATGTTCTTGGGCTCTATGGAATTCTCAGACAATTGTCAACACTTTTCATGTTATGCATAGGTTACAAATGAGAACGTACAACCCCTAAACTAAAACCTAATCTCTAGATAGCAACCTCGATGAACTACATTGTCAACAAATTAACTCCAACCCTGATCCACTACTTTAACCTAGCACACATATGATCATGAGACACATCTACTATGCCAAAAATAGGGAGATCATGGTCTAGAATGGCCGATACCTAACCCAAAGACTTTGCCCAACGCAGTTTCCTTCTCTTCCTCCACCTTCCTCCTTCTTCCTCTTCCCTTCTACCTTCCCTTCACCTAGCCAGCACCCTCTTCTTACTGATGTTCCCTAGCTTTCTTCCCTTTGTTTAGCACCCAGCAGCACAGTCAGTGCACGATGGCAAGCCACGTTATCTACTGGTAGCACCAAGCAGCGGCCAGGGTAGGTGGCGGTGCCAGATAGTAGGCGTCCGGCTAGGAGGAGGCGGTGGCCTAGAGAGGGAACGATACCAAGGAGGAGGTAGTGCTCTAGGGACTAGAGCGATGGTGCCTAGGTAGCAGTGCTAGGAGGGTGACGACCAGGGCTAGAGTGGCCAGTTGGGAGGAGCAGGCGGCCAAGTGCGGCGTGCTAGGGAGCAAGAGGGGCAATAGCTAGGAGATGGAGATGGTTTACTTAGGTTTTTGAGTCCAACCCCCATCCCCTATTATCATCACACAACCAATATTACGTTCGTATTCTCCTCCACTTGAATCATTCCAGAACATCTCTTTCTCTCCTAATTTCCAAATATCCCATTTTCACATATTCCCTTTCCTCTAATTACATATAGATCCTCAGGAGGGTTATTTTTAGAATATTACATTTTACCCCTTTAATAAAATTCGACCCTTAATTCTACGCGAGAAACAAAATTGAACCAAAACTTAAACTAAAGATACACCTAAAACAAACAACTCTAGATACTTCTCACGTATGTGAGATTCCATTTCCCAAGTCGCTTCCTGCTTCGACTCCCTCAGAATCAACACTGGGACTCAAAGGTAAGATCTTGTTCAATGGTCAATGGCTCTATCAGTATCTCATGTTCTGGACCCCTCAGATATTTTTGTAACATGGAGACATGGAATACATTGTGCACAGCATGCATGGACTCACGGAGGTCCAAATGATAAGCCAACTTTCCAATTCATACGACGATTGTGAATGATCCAACGTACCTCGCGCTAAGCTTCCTTTTGGTACCAAACCACACGATGTCCTTGGTGGGAGACACTCTCAACAGCACCGGATCCTCCACCCAATCTCCAATTCCCACCTCCTCACATCTCCTTAACTCTTTTGTAAGCTTTGTGTGGCAAGTAGATTCTATCTAATTTCTGTCACTCGGTCAATAGTCTGTTGAACCTAGTTAGGACCCAAAATTACCTTTTCACCATCGGCATCCCAACACAATGGTGACCTACACCTTCATCCATACAGGACCTCAAACAATGTAACTCGAATGGTGGCATGATAACTGTTATTGTAGGCAAACTCCATGATAAGACACATGATATAAGCATGTCTTCTAGAGTCTGGATAGTACACCTTAGATTGCCCATCTGTCCAGGGTGACAAACGGTGCCAAAAGCACCTACAAGCTCTCCCAAAACATCATTACCCAAATAGCATCGTTCCCTCGTGGTGTGTGAGGAAAACCAACCAAAAAGTCCATAGATATATCATTCCACGACCACACTAGAACCTCCAAATGCTGCAACAACCCTATTGGATGCTTATGTTTTGCCTGGACTTGCTGATAACCCCACAATAAGCCACATACTGAGCAATATCCACTCTCATTCTTTTCCACTAGAAACTCTTCTTTAAAGCACGATACATCTTGGTCTCACCAGGATGCAAGTGTAGGGGGTACTATGAGCTTCTTTTAGGATGTCAGTCTTAGGCTTTTGAGGCACAAAAAGGCGGCCTTTGAACCGCAATGCGCCAAACTCATCAATGCTAAAATCTCATTCCTTACCCTCATCCAGACACTTCCTCACTTGTCGGAGCACCCGGTCATGCTATTGTGCTTCCCACACCTGCTCTGGAATGGAAGACTCAAAAAGCAAGTGAATCTCAGCCTGTATAGTGCCTGCAAAATAATAGAAGTGTAACACCCCATGACTCACATTACCTTAGGATGCCACTAAACCACTCCACAACTAGACAATTTACAAGATAAAATAAACTGGCAATAACTTCTAGTACATGATAAGCTAAGCGAAAACATAACAAAACAAAAGGTAATGGTAAATATTAAATAGGAACAACCACTAACAATTTTAACCCAAGAAAACAGTTCACAATCTAGCATTATTAATTTGAAGTAACCATCAACGAGGTAGATAAATGCTTAGCTAGAGTCTTCTCATTTTATTATAGTATGAATCATAGAATGGAGTGCATTTGTGTTGTGCCGCTCTACCCTTCCCATGCATGATCAAGAATCACCTGTAGGGGGAATAAGAGTGAGATAAAAATTTCAGCAAGCAAACTGTTTAACAAGCTAATTAAACTACAATAGTTTAAGCATCAACATTTATTTTTCACAATTATAGTCATAACCACATTTATTACCAACAACAACAAAACATTAGTAATTAAGCCTCATTTGCCTACTTCTTAATCACAACCACCACTACTATCAGCATCAGTAAAGTATTAACATATTTTCCTCACAAACCTTATTCTTTTCCACAATCGCTAACAACAGTTACCACAAAAGGAATACCTCCTACCATAGCCACATCCCCTACCATACCGCAAGGGGGGTGAACACCACTCCACGACCACAGCCACATCCCTCATACCACAAGGGACTCTCATGAGCCAACTTCACATCAACAGCTAAGAAGTTGCATTTGATTGCAAATAATTCATCCACCACACATTGCATAAGTATGCAAATGATCCATCCACAATGATAATGCATATGAATGCGTATGATCCACTGCACCCTTACCCAACAAGGTAAGAGTGTGCATCGTACTACGGCAATGTACGATGTTATACCGGTACGGTCGCGGCAATGTGCGGCGACATCCATAATGCAAATTGACATGTCATGATATGAATGATATGATTCACATGATTTACAATAATATATCCGCAAAGATCAGCAATATATTCATCAAGTATTCTACCACATCATCCACACACGTTTCATCAATAATACTACCACTAACCACAAGTAATCTATCAAGGTATAGACAAATGATTCTTAAATTGCTAGCACATAGATCACATTAAGAAATCATGTAGCAACGACAAAGCATCTCAGATTAACAGAAATATTTAATGTGAAGGTAGAATGATTAATGAGTTAAACGGTAGCACATCCACTACGTTTACTTGCCTCTACCGACGAAGCGAAGCGTTCACGCACGGTCAGGAACGAAGCCACCTGTACAAAATTACCTCTCAACACAAGTCTATAGCAAGGTACTCACATCTTAAGAAAATAAAAACACCACTATGCCCCAAACCCGACAATACCCTCTCTGCTCGACGATCCTACACCTAGCCTACTACAGCAGCTCTCTACTTGTTTTTATTGTATCTTTAAAACTGCTAGGCTAGGCACAACAAAAGTGATATTTCTGAAACTACAGTGAAATACCTATAATTTTCAAGTAGACAACTTATTTTTATTTTGCTGCTAAAAAGGATGTAAATGATCGCGCAAAACAGAGGACATACTCTGTTTTGGCAATCTGTCCAGTAATCTTCTAACGAACCCCACCCTCTGTACAAATCTCTAAAATTCATGATATTTATACAGTAACTATATCACAAGATTTCCTACAACTTTCATAATTGCGGCAAAAATTATAAAAACCACAAACTCCTTCAAAACTACACTCGAACAGTGATCAGTGTCAGACTACCCCTCTGCTTGACGGCGAAGTTTCCAACTCCGCTGCGCCCAAAACCCGTGGCCAAAAAATCTAAACAAAATATAGAAGATAGGTTTCATTGTCCTCTACAACTTTCATGTTGGCCAGATCCACAGAAAAAAGTGCCTTCATACTCTAATCTATACAAACAGTCGCGCTGCACGAATCAGCCTACGTGCAGATAGTAGAAAACCCTAATCGGTTAATTTCTCCATTAGAACCCTACTAATCCCATGCCAAGAACCCTAATTACACCTAAAATAGAGAGAATTGGGATGATAGAAGTTACCTAGGGGAATCCCTCAAGATCACCCTTTTTCTTCTTCTTTTCTCCCCTCCTTCTTCTCCCTTCTCTTCTCCCTTCTCTTCTTTGATCCCTCCTTCGCAGGAAACAGCAGGGCAGCAGCCAAGGGAGAAGGTGGAGGCGTAAGGGGGTGAGAGGGTGGCAGCCAAGAGGGGAAAGGGGGAGGGGGTGGCCAAGGGATATTTAAGCTAGGGTTTGGAGGGGGTGCGGCTTGGGGGGGTGGGGGCACTTTGGGCCCATGGTGGAGGTGGGAAGCCCAATCTCCCTCCCTTGACAGCCCACCAATCCTCAATTTTAATGATTTAATTTATTTTTTTATTTTGGACACTTCCGTAATTTTATTCCCGCCTTCCGCGATTCACCGAAAAAAATCGGGAAACTCCGCGATTACGCTAAATAGTCCCAGGGATGCCGTAACGACGTTCAGGGCATGACACACCACATTAGCAACAAGGCAACTCAGAGTAGGGGTGTCACGTTCTGACTAAGAGCATGACCCACCACATTTGTCTTGCTTGGATGGTACTAGATGGTGAGATCATAATCCTTGATCAATTTCAACCACTTCCTCTGCCTCAGGTTCAGATCCTTTTGAGTAAAGATATACTTGAGGCTCTTATGATTAGTGAAAATATTACAAGTCTCCCCATACAAATAATGCCACCAACTCTTTAGAGCAAAGACTATTGTGGTGAGCTCTAAATCATGGGTAGGATAGTTTTGTTCATGCTTCTTCAACCGCCATGATGCATAAGCAATCACTTTACCATCTTGCATAAGCACACAGCAAAGCCCAACTCAAGATGCATCAGAATAGATTGTGAAACACTTCTTGGGCTCAGGGAGGGTGAGAACAAGAGCAGTCGTCGACTTCTCCTTTAAGGTACATAAACTATGCTCACAATCATTTGTCCACTACAATTTCACACCCCTCTACATTAACTAAGGGCCTGTTTGGTAGAGCTCCAGATTCTCATTTTTCAGCTTCTGCTCCAGATTCTGTAAGAATCCACTTCTCTGAGAATCTGGAGCTACCTCTGAAAAGCGTTTGGCTAGTGGGTTGGCTCCAGATTCACAAAAGAAGAGATTTGAGTGAAATAGACCATGTTACCCCTAGTGGGTTGACACATGCATATTGCTATACATAGCAATGCATATTGCATATTGCTTAAATGACAGCTGGCACACCTTACTTCCTAAAGCAGATGGTCGGCCAAAGATGTCTCTAAATGCCTTTTCTAGTGCTCTCAGCTAGATTCAATCTAGCAAGATAATAGATCAATTCATATTGTGCATTCACCCTTCCACAAGAACATATCCAGCAAGATTCAATCGGCACAAACTGGGATTGACAAAGAGCATTCACCCTTCCACAAGAAGAAACTAAAATCTTTGTACTACCTCATAAACAATTCATATTGTGCAAATTACCATTCATACGGCAATTAACAGATCAATTTTTTACGGGTTGGGGGGATAGTGCACCTTGGGGCGAGAACAACGGCGGGTGGAGCTTGGCGTCGTGGTAGGTGGCTGCCGCCTGCACCGTGCGGCGGGAGGAGGAAGAGGCCAGGGCGGCGCCGGAGCTCAGGAGGAAGGGGCGGCACCGGGGGAGGACGGGGTGAAGCTGGGGCTGGGGCGGCGTCGGGCGGCGAGGAGGAGGCGGCGGCGCGAGAGGAAGGAGGGGGAGGAAGCGCGGTGCGAGAGGGCAAGGAGGAGGGGAAGGCGGCGGCGCGAGAGGGGAAGTCGGCGGCGCGAGAGGGGAAGGGGGAGGGAAAGGCGGCGGCGGCGTGAGAGGGGAAGGAGGAGGGGAAGGCGGCGGCGTGAAAGGGGAACGGGAGGAATGGGAGAGGGGAAGGAGGGAGGCGGCGAGACGAATGAGGGAGGTGGCGGGGGAACGGGAGAGGGGAGCAAGGGGTAGTTGAATGGCATTTTGCGGGTAATTTCCATCCACTTCAATGGGCAGATTTGATTAAGAGTAGACAGCTCCCTACGAGAATCCACCAAAAGGCTGCTTCTCCTATCTAGTTTATTTTGGAGAGTACTTCTCGTGAGAAGCAGAATCTAGTCATTTTGAGAATCTGGGTGTTTGGCACAGCTCCTTAAGAATCTATTGAGAAGCTGGAAGCAGGAGCTGTACCAAACAGGACCTAAGAATCATTTTGCAATTATAGAGAAACCATATACAAAACACCGATAATATCCTACTAAGCCTAGAAAACTCTTCACTTCCTTTATATTGGGTGGCCTCTTCTAGTCCACCACTGAGGAGATCTTTCTATGATTAACAGAAATACCTTATTGGTTAATCACATGACCCAGAAAGCCCACTTTCGAGTTCTAGAACTTGCATTTCTTTAGCTTAGCATATAGCAGATTCTCCCTTAAAGTGTCAAGCACAAACCTCTAATGCTACTTGTCCTTTTCCTCAAACTTCGAATAAATTAGAATATCATTAATGAACACCACCATAAAGACATCAAGGTACTGATGCAACATATTGTTCATTGTATCCAGAAACATAGCAAGGGCATTCATTAGTCTAAAAGACATAACTTTATACTCATAATGCCTATACCTGGTGGAGAAAGTCATCTTTTCAATATCCTGCTATCGCAAAATGATTTTGATTGTACCTAGACTGAATGTCAATATTAGAGAATACATTGGTTCCCTTCAATTAATCAAGTAGATCCTCAATACAAGGCAGATAATACTTATTCTTGATAGTCACCTAATTAAGAGCGCGATAATCAACACATATGCGCCAATTCCCATCCTTCTTCTCTGTGAATAGGACAGGTGCTCCCTATAGTGACACACTACACTAGATCATCCCTTTGGATAGCAAATTGTCTAATTGCTTCTTCAATTCATCCTAAAAAGGTCAATCCAAATAGTCCAGAAACAAAGAAATAGGCAGAGTATTAGGAATAAAATCAATTTTGGAATTCCACATTCCACTTTGGAGGCATTACCAAAAGCTCTGCAAGGAACACATCTAGATAGTCACACACCACTAGGATCTCCTCGATGCACAACGGTGAACTCAGTTTCACAGCAAGAGACTAATGCAACCCAATCCTCAATGCTCGTTGGATATAAAACAAACTGGCCAAAACAAAAATAGAATCCAGTGGTGCACTCCACTAAAGACCATCTCCTCTCCAGACGGAGCTTGCAAGGTAACAGTCTTCCAGAAGCAATAAATACTAGCATAGATACTAAACAACCAGTCCATGCTGAGGATAACATCAAAAGATGCTAGTTGAATGATCATCGAATTGGAAGTGAAATCCTCATCATCAATGGTAATAGTGTAGCCATGAAAAACTATGGAACTAGCAATAAGACCCCCTGGAGAACTGATTGGAAATATGCTGCATACTCAAGTTCTCTCACCTAGCAAACTCTAGTGACATAAACAAGTAGGTAGCTCTAGAATAAAAAAGAACAACGACCTCATGAGAATCCACAAGTAGTATACATGTCACCATGTCAGGCAGCCCACAGTCTTAGGGGTAGGCATGGCAGAGGGCTGCCAGAGGTGCAGCAATCTAAAGTGGAGCAGATGACGCAGGGTGCCAGTAGCAACTGGTAGGAGGTGTGGCAGGAGACACCCAAATGAGCTCCCACTTGAACAAAACCCCAAGAAGATGCAGTTGAAGATGCCATAGGTACTGGCTCCATCTTGATGATGCTAGTGGGGTTCTGCTGGCACATCACCACCTTGTGGCCCACCTGGCCACAAAGATGACAACTCCCTAACCAAGAGCACTTTGAAGCACGATGTCCATCACCGCACTGAAAACATATCAGACTCTGTCCTGGAACAAGGCACATCACCTAAGAAGCTAAAGAAGGACGTGGTGTGTCCATCATCGCACTTGAAACATATTAGACTCTGCCCCGGAATAGGGCACATCACGTGAGAAGCTGAAGGAGGGCATGGTGTTGAAGAAGCAGGCATCCTTGGCTGGAAAGGCCTAGACGATGACAGAGGACACTAGCCCTCCTGGAGCCTCTTGGGAATAGGTCACTGAGAAGACTTGCCCCTACCACCAAAGCTCCTCTTCTAGCCACCACCAGAACTCCAAAAGCAGCAGAACCACTAGTAGCCTACCTCTCCCTGGTGAGCTCCCAAACTCTATGCCCTTGGCCTGATTTATCACAGAGTTGAAGTCACATGGACTAGTTGCTCCCAAGACATGGTGATACTCTGGGTTAAGTCCCCTAGGGAACCTCTTGGCCTTCTTGCGGTCATTGCCGACCATGGATAGCACCTTCTCGTGTTCATCACAAGTCATGACTGTGTAAGATCTTGATTTTTTAGGATTTTTAAAACCTTGTTTTTAAAATTTAATTTTTGGAATTTTTCTGGAAATTAATCAAGCTTAAATTGAATTTTTAGAATTTAAAAGGATTTAATCTAAATAAATTAAACATTAACATAAGCGGGAAGTATTTTATTTGAGTTCCTTGTGTTACAAGGAATTTTCTGGTATTTTTGGAGAAATTTTTGAGTTCATTTGCCTTTTCCTAGGGCCTTTTGGGATTTTGTTGATTCTAGAAAAAGAAAAAGAAAAATAAATCCCAAACGCCCCTAACCCTAGTGGGCCGAGCCCACTCGGCCCGCCGCTACCCCCGCACCACGGCCACTCCCGCTCACCCCTCGGCCCACCTTCTCCCCCGCGCTCTCCCCGTCGCCCTCAGCTCGCCCCCGCGCCCGCCGTCCGATCTGGATCCGCGCCACATGGCGGCATCCGCTTGCCCTCACCATGCCGCTCCATGCTGCCCTAACCCTAGCTCGCCCCCGCTCGCTCCGCATCGCGCAATCTCCCCGTGCACCACGCGGCAGCATCTGTGCAGCCGCGCTCGCGCCCGCGTGCCCTAGCGAACTCCGCGCCCTCGCCCACTCCCCGCATCCCGCCCCATCCTAACCGTCCGATGCGCCATGCCGTGCCGTGCTGTCTTCGCCCAGGACTCATCTCGGCGTGCGTGCATAAAACCCATTGCCGCCTCCCTCGGTTCCCATGCTTTGCTGCCGCCCGACGCATTCCCGTGCGTCGCCGTCTCCTGCCGAAGGCCATCATCGCCTCCTCCCCGCCGTCGCCTTCCTCACCGGCGACCCATCCTTGCCTCTCCACCCGACCGCGCCGCCGTCAAACTTGTCCTCGCCGGAGAAACTCCCCACCGGTAAGCTCCGCCGCCTCCCGTGCCTCTCGCCGCTCGCCACCGCCTGGACCGTCGACAGAGCCAAAACCCCCCATGCCGCACCTCCTCTTTCCCCCTCGCCGGAGAACCCGCCACTGCGTTGCCTCGCCCACACCTGCGCATTACGCCCCTCGGTCACCGCGCCGCGCGGGACGCACCACGCAGCTCGCCTCGGTCCCACCGCCCGCGCCCGCGTGCGTTCGCGTCTGCGCGATGTTTCGTGCGATGCGCCGTGCCACGCGTCGGAGATCCACCGCCCCGGCCACTCGATCTCGACCGTCGCTCCCGATCCGATCCAATGGCCCAAATCATGCCACCTGCCCAAGCCTCAGCCGTTCGATCTAAGCCGCGCTGCCGCGCACCCGAGCAGCCGCGTCAGCCCTACCCACGTGGCAAGCCACGTCAGCCCTAGGTTGTCACATGGGTTAGTACGATAGAATTGCTTAGCCTTGCTTATTTTTACAAAAGGGTTTATCATCACATGTGAATTATTAGTTTGACTTAATGAGATTTGAAACTATGGTTGGTGCTACGTTTATTAAAATTTGGGCCATGGCATTAGTGTGTCATTGGCGTGGTTATACAAAACTGATTTTGCACTCGGGCGAGTGATCGTGCAGTAAAGGGGGAAGTGTTGGAGCACTTCGAGAGATGTGGTAGTCTCGCCCGGGTAGACTTAAGGACTTAACTTTGTGCGCCATTGATCTGAGTCTTACCATGCAAACCATATGTCTAGTATGGGATGGACCTGGCTGATTAATTTGGGATGTTTTAACTTCAATCTTGCCATTGTGATGAACATGGTTGCTGATTTCCATGAGGCGCAAGGGGGGGTGTGATGCGAAACTCTAGCGGGCGAGATTGAGTTGAGACTGAACTTTGTAAAGGCCTTGTTGTGATTTTCTTTAACGTAAGGATTATCACATCGTGTGGGTATAGTTGTGCAACCTCTACAGAGTGTAAAACTATTCGAATAGCCGCGTCCTCGGTCATGGACAATGCTCGGTGATTTCACACGAGGTATAGTTATTTGGGAAAACTTGTGGATTGTGGTTGGATAGTGGATGGTTAATTCACTGTTGGTTTAGCTTATGGATGGGAGGTCCATAAGCGGTTGGTTTAGCTTGTGGATGGGAGGTCTACAAGTGGTTATGTCAATTCCATTGGTAATTGTTTTACTTAAAGTCTGCTTTCAATCTATTTACTGTATTTACCTTTAAATATCATTTTATGCAAATTAACCTTTCAGCCTTCTATTGGTAAGGCTTGCATATTATATTGCATTCATTTGTTACAAACGACTTGCTGAGTACCATGGTACTCACGGCTTTATGCCCAATGTTGCTCAGTTGAGGAAGAGGAGTATCACCAGCAGAAGGTTCCAGAAGGAGGGTACTTCGACGACTTCGCGGATTAGGCTTCGTTCTCCACTCGATAGCCTGTGGGCTTGTCGATTGACCTCTACGCTTTATTTTGGATTTTCGCAGATAGTTTTTAAAGCCCTTCCAGCTAGAAATATTGTAAGCTTGGCCATAAGGTCGTACCTTTGAGATTTATCGATATTTGAGTTTTTCCTTTATTTTATCGTGTGTATGGTTGTGATTACATCTATGTTTGACTGTGTGCACTAGCGCGATCCTGGACTAGTGCAGTTTACACAAAGAGTCCGAATTTGCATATTCAGGTCTCGACAAACTGGCATGAAGCAGACCAGGTTATTGAATGTTGCCTCATACATCGCAACAATCATCTTCCCCTATATGAAGGTGGACAGGGAGTTCTCCATCCTCTCAAGGAATGACTTTGGGTGCAACTTTGCATTGAACTACTCGACAAAATCCTCCTATGTGATTGATCCTTGGGAAGGGGTCATAGCTAACAAAACCCTTTCCCACAAAGCATGCCTTATTCTGTGAAGTTATGTCCAGGGCCCCAAACTACCTCTCGTGTAGCATGGCCAATCTGTTCCTTGGACTAACATGCTTGCTCCGTTGATGGTGTCCAAACGAAGGGCCATGTAACACCCCAGGATCCACATTACCTTGGAATGCCACTAAACCACTCTACAGCTAGACAAAATTTTAAGATAATTTAAACTGGCAACATTTTCTATACATGACAAATTAAGCGGAAGCATAATCAACTAAGGGAAACAAAAATAACAGTAATAAGTTCAATAATTTAAAACAACCACTAGCAGTTTATCCAAAAGAATAGTCCACAAGTGCAACATTATTAAATAAAATAAACATCCACAAATAGCTAGGTATTTGGCTAGAGTACTTTCGACTTTATTACAGCATAAATTGATGAACGAAGTGCATTATTGTGGTGCCGCTCTACCCATCCCATGAATGCTCAAAAATCACCTGTAGGGGGAAAAACAAGGGTGAGATAAAAATCTCAGTAAGCAAACTGTTTAATAGGCTATTCAGACTACAAACAAATATACAACATCATTAAATTAACCACAGGTCCACATCCACAATGTGCATCCACATTCATTAAACTTCCAAGACTTCCCACGAGTCAAGCCACATAAGCTTTTAAACAACTGGCATATAAATGCAGTTACTCCATCCACAATGTAAAATACATGCTATGCTCCACTGCACCTTTACCCAATAAGATAAAAGTGTGCATCGTTACTCTGGCGATGTACAATCTTTGTCACCGTCGATTCTTGGCTATAAGCGGCGACATCCATAATGCAATATCATGACATGTTATGAATGATATGATAATCATATTCCACATGAATTAACCACAAAGAACATCATCACAATCATCATGATTTTATCCACAAAGGAAAAACATCAACATATCCACCATGTATTTACTTCCAATTTCCGCAATTGGCTTATTAAGCAATTTAGCACAAGACCATCACTAGTCATACAAAGCATAACAATTGATTATTATTTGACTACCACAACCTTACTTAGAGAACATGTAACCATGGCATATCATTTTGAATTACGAAAAGCATGTATATTGCAAGTAGTAAGAATAACGGGTTAAACGGTAGCACATCCGCTACGTTTATTTGCCTCTACCGTGAAGCGAAGAAGTCACACGTGTTCAGAAGCAAAACCACCTGTCCAAGGTACCGCTCAGCACAATACCACAGCAATGAAAACACGACTTAGAAGTAAAGATATCGCTAAACCCCAAAACCCCACAACCTCCCTCTCCGCTTCATGGTTCCACATTCTTCCCACTGCAGGAGCGCTGCTTAATTTTTTTGTATTTTCAAGATAGATATATTTCTGAATTCCTCACTTAAATACCTTCACTTTTTATGTAGATCTCTTATTTTTATTTTTTATTAGCAAGGTGTTACTTAAAGCGCAAAACAGGGGATGTCCTCTGTTCTGGCAATCTGGGCAGCCAGATTCTAATGCATTTCAACCACAGTGTAGGGCCCTAAAAATTATAATTTTTATACAGTAGTTAAATTACTGAATTATCTACATTTTTATCAATGGTGACCAAAAATATAAAAATCATCTACTATCCCTAATTCATACCTGAATAGCAATGTACCCCAGTCTGCACCCCTGACAGACAGCGAGGTTCCCGACCCTGCTACGCCAAAATCCTGCGGCCAAAAATTATGAACAAAATACAGTAGATGGGTCTCATCATCTATAATTTTCCTTTTGGTCAGAGCCACAGAAAAATTGTTTCAGGGGTCTAAACTGTGCAAACAATCACGCTGCGCGGATGATCTACAGGCAGGCAGCAGAAATTCCCTAATCGGAGAATCTAATTGCTAATCCCCACCAATTCTTAGGCTAAGAACCCTAATTACAGCAAAATCAGAGAGATTTGGGATGAGAGAGAGAGTTACCTAGGGGATCCCCTTGGGATCACCCCTCTTCTTCCTTCCTTTCCTCTCCTTCCTTTCTTCTCCTTCCTTCTCTCTTTCTCCTAGCACCAAGGGACAGCAATGGAGGAGAGGGGAAGTGGCGCACAAGGGGGGAGGAAGGGGGTGGTGGCTGTGGGAAAGAGGGAGGGGGTGCAGCCATAAGGGGGGCGGCTAGGGTAAGGGGGGTACGGCCACCCCTTGGGCCCTTTGGCCTAATGTGGCAAGCCCACCCTTCTAAAAATATTTTTTATTATAATCATTTCCATTTTTTTAATTTAATGTTATTCCACAATTTTATTTATTTTTTCTTTATTTCTTCCCGCGCTTTACTGAAACTCCAGGCGACTCCGCGATTATTTTAAAACCTACGCCGAAACGACGTTCAGGATATTACAGGCCATCCACTCACGAAGGCTCATCCTTACCTTCGGTGGAGCCAGTGCATCAACAGGGACAATGATAGGTGCACCTATAGCAGAAGGAGTTGCCTGCGCATGCTAACAAAGCTCTTGGACCACCCTCTAAAGGTCCTACAATAAGGCAGCCGAAACTGCTTGAGCACTAGCGGCTGGCTGAGCAGCTAAATTGACCTCTTCACCCGCCTCACCAATGTTTCCCTCAACTAGGGGTGGTGGCACCATCAGGCCACGCCCACGCCCACGCCGTGAACTCCACCATGTCCACGGCCTCTACCTCTCACCACAACTAACCACCAGGAAGAACAACCAAGAACTTAGCTCAAGAATAATAATCTCAATCATAAAACACTAATTTAAGCAACAACTCAGCACTCATTAACAATTGTACAAGATAACAGATGCATAAATGCAATGCATGACCCAATCCCAGCATGTGTCAAATTTCCATTTTAAGTCAATTAATTATCCTAAGTCACGTTTTAGCATAAGCAGTCCTAAGTCATTTTATTACTATTATTTTGACCTTCATTAAATTTCCAATACTATATCAAATTTTAGTTGATTATCTAAATAAGTTATCAGTTTATTCACCATGGACCTAACGTCTGCTCTAATACCAATTGTAACACCCCGACTTAGCAGAAGCCCAAAATATCACCCTCAACTACAATTGCTATCAATTTAAACCTTTAAATATATTTTACCAACAACTAGGCTTCAAATACAAATCTACAACATAATCATGAACATCAAAATTTTAGTAATACAGGAATCAATAATTGACATTGAGATGAACCAATTGATAATAATATGAATCAATAATAAATTTAATCAAAGGAACTTAACATGTAGCAACAATATAAAACTATTAAGTGCTAACAGGAATCATTATTTATGTGCTGTGTGTGGATGTGATCTCGATGTTGTGAGTATGTACTAATCCCATCATTAGTGGCTAGTACATACTAACAACATCGAGATCACATCCACACACAGTACATACAATTAATTTACAACAACATGGCAAGATATAAGTGATGCATTATTAAAGTTTACAACATATGGCTGACTGGCGAAATTAATATAAGTATCAAGAGTAAAGTGTAGCAGAAGACAAGTAAATAAGCAAAAGTATCCAGTGATGTGTCACCATAGCTCACAGGAAACCAACTAGAGTTAGACCCTAGAAAGACCCATCGTCAAATTCCCTAGTGCCAGGGGCAAAGTACACATCGTCTAGCATGTTATTCTCCTCATTCTCTGAACAAAAATTATTTAAGCAAGGTTGAGTGCATTGTGTACATAGTAAGACTTGTAGTATATCAAAACATATAAATAAATGCAAGGCTAATAATAAGTAAGGCTCTATGCTATAATTATTTTCAGCATGAAGCAAGTTTCATCTATTTACAACAAAATTATAAAGAGTATTTAACATGTAATAAAATAGCATTTATATAATATTAATAATAGTAAATCACATCTATCTGCAGCTCTCCTTAGCTGTGAACATTGAATAAATCCCAACCAAGGGCATGGGACACATGACACGTACATGCCATCCTAATTTTTCCATCAAAATAGTTTTCTAAAAACAAAGCTACACCCATTGTGACAACATCCAAGCACACTTATGACCGTACTGTTAGTGATATACCCTAGAGGCAACATGGAGATGTTGTATATATCACATACTATGTTTATGATACATTACTTTGTTCCTTGAAATAGACATTATCATTATTGATCAATGAGTATGTAACTTATTAATGAGACTCTAAATGCTAAAATGTTGCTATTTCTAAATGATCCCTGATCATATATCATATGAGGAACAAATATGATTCAAAGACAAAGATCAGCATATGTATTGATTGATGATTATGTCTCATGGATCATGGTATGGTGATACCAAATCAATAATATGGACATGTGTTAGTGAACATATGTTGGATAGACCCGCCATGAGACACTGCAGAGATTCCATGTGTCATCAGTTGGTCTCAAGTAGTGTTTATGTAGAATCCTTAGACTTGAGATCATTATGGTTTCCAACATGCGTCGTAGTTTATTTTGGGACTACTAAACACTACTCTGTAACTGGGTAATCATAAAAGTAGTCTTCGGGTTTACCATGAAACATGTAGTGGGATGTGAATGATCAAGATAGAATTTACCCTTCCTTATGGGAGAGATATCTCTGGGCCCCTCGATGTAATGGATTATGAAAGTGCATGGCCATACCAAGGTGATTGAGGAGTCAATCACAAGTATATAATCCATCACAGAATCGAGAGAGTGATTGAGCTATTACGAGGATGACATAGGTCTCGCCTTGAGCTCAATCTATATCGTGAGGCAAAGGGATTCGTACATGAGAACATTACAGATTCAGCTGATATGATCTTTGCGTATACTTTGAGGTTAATATGTCTTACTAGGGGCCTCTATTAACAAGGTGACCGGAAAGGCGTTTCCAGGTCACGATCAAGTATACGTGAACCTACAGGGTCGCACGCTTAACGGGTTGGAACACTAATTCGAATATGATTTGGATGTGGGCTCAATTGGATAGAGATCCGAATAGACTCCTATTGGGCTTCGGTCCGCAAGGCCCAAGTGAGGAGGTCTATATATATGGAGGCGAGGGGCTGAGGGGAGACTCTCCTGTTAACCTCTACCATAACCCTAGCCGCTCACGAGTGCTAGTACACTCGCGATTGGCGTTCCAGCCTCGGACGTGTGGATACCGGTGGAGGCGCTACTCGTTGCGGTGTTGATCGGCATCAACAACCTACAGATTGGATCCGCTCGTGGTGTGGTTGATCGCGTGGAGGAGACGATCTGTTCGGGACGATCGGCTAATTCCACTACTACCTCGACGCGTGTGGTTAGATCGGTTTCCAACTCTTCTTCCGCTGCGCTGCGCGTCTAGTGGTAACGATCCATGATCCTTCCTTAACATGATGTCCTGGTGTGCGTGAAGGAATACGCGTAGGCTACGGAAGCAGAAAACAAAACTTTTCTACCGCGCACCCAAGAACATCATGCTAAGAAAGGATCATGGATCGTTACCACTTAGACGCTTGTGCAGCGACGAAAGAATTGGATACCGATCCAATCACGCGCGTCGAGGTAGTAGTGAAGTAGCCGATCGTCCCAACAGATCGCCTCCTCCACGCACGCCGATCAAAGATCGCAACGGCGGCGCCCCACCGTATCCACACGCCCGGGCCGAACGCCGATCGCGAGTGTACTAGCACTCGTGGCGCGCTAGGGTTTGGCTCGGAGGTGGCGGCTAGGGTTTTGCTAGACGTTAACCGGGATGAATCCTCGGCCTCGCGCTCCATATATAGACCTCCTCACGTGGGCCTTGCGGACCAAGGCCCATTAGGAGTCTATTCGGATCTTTATCCGAATTGAGCCCATATCCAAATCATATTCGAATCGGTGTTCCAACCCGTTAAGCGTGCGACCAGAGGTTCACGATACTTGGTCGTGACCGAAACGCCTTTCCGGTCACCCTGTTAATAGCAGCATCTAGTAAGACATATTAACCCCAAAGTATATGTAAATATCATATCGGCTGAACCTGTAATGTTCTCTCATGTACGAATCCCTTTGCCTCACGATATAGATTGAGCTCAAGCGCAGACTGTGTCATCCTCTTAATAGCTCAATCACTCTCTCGATTCCGTGATGGATTATAAACTTGTGATTGACACTCAATCACCTTGGCATGGCCATGCACTTTCATAATCTATTACATCGAGGGGCCCAGAGATATCTCTCCATAAGGAGGGGCAAATTCTATCTTGATCATTCACATCCCACTACATGTTTCATGGTAAATCCGAAGACTACTTTTATGACTACCCAGTTACGGAGTAGTGTTTAGTAGTCCCAAAATAAGCTACTACTCATGTTGGGAACCATGATGATCTCAAGTCTAAGGATTCTACATAAACACTACTCGAGACCAACTGATGACACATGGAATCTCTGCAGTTGTCTCATGGCAGTCTATCCAACATATGTTCACTAACACATGTCCATATTATTGATTTGGTATCACCATACCATGATCCATGAGACATGATCATCAATCAATACATATGCTGATCTTTGTCTTTGAATCATATTTGTTCCTCATATGATATACGATCAGGGATCATTTAGAAATAGCAACATTTTAGTATTTAAGAGTCTCATAAATAAGTCACATACTCATTGATCAATAATGATGATGTCTATTCCAAGGAACAAAGTAATGTGTCATAAACATAGTATGTGATATATACAACATCTCCATGTTGCCTCTAGGGCATATTACTAACAGTGCGCGGTAGAAAAATTTTGTTTTATGCTTTCGTAGCCTACGCGCAATCCATTAGTGGTATCAGAGCCATCTTACTTAGTTTGCAATCTGGATCAGCGCATATGTTGATATGCGGTAGTGGTAGATTGGATCTATTACAGTCTAGATCAGGTGGTTCATGTGATGAATCGGTGATAGCACGGGTTGATGAGATCAACCGATCATAAGGGGTTGAAATAGTTATGAGTTGATAGCATCATATGGCCAAAAAGATTAGTTCGTGCTCCTTCTTTGATGTACGTGCGACTTACCCCTACCGGCTGGAATCACCATTAGGGCTAACTGCGCGCACAATCAGTAGATCGAGCCAACAGATCGTGATCTTGTGTTGTGGTCTCCTCAAGTATACCGATCGCGATGATCAATATGATTGATCTAATGAAAATTGAGATATTTTGAATGGCTCGGATTTGGGGTGATTTGATCGGCCCGATGAGATTTTCATAGCGATTTCATAGATGCGATCTATGTAATTCCATGAGGTTTTCTACATCATGGGTTTTCTACGTCATAGATACGATTTCATAGATGCGTACCCCCCTTGTATAGCGTCGTGGGTTCACATCGTTAGGTAGAATGTGATTCTACGTCTAACTTGTTTTTGCAGGGAATGGTGTGAATAGTATGGCCCTATAGCTTATTGGAATGTATGAGATGTATATGATGCATGTAACATTCGTTCATGGCCTGCGTGTCATGATTATTTCAGCTATTGTTAGCTGTATATATTGTATTTAACGACCTGCGTGTCGACCTTAATGCTTGAATCTATCTTTGTAATCTTCAATTTCTAGCTATTAGTGGTAGTAGCCTAGTTTTGAGGTTACAAGCTTTCAAGCATGGTGGCCTAAAGGAGTGATGTGGAGGATGGATATTGTCTACACCTCATGGAGATGGATATCACCATTTTTGAGCCATACTACTTCACAATTAAATGTGTTTATCTATGATGTTATCTATCTTATTCTTATGTAATGATATATGTGATATGTTGCTTTGGTAGGATAGAATCCCTCTTAAAATTAGGTGTTAATGCCCTTCCATATGTTGCACCAAAAGATAATGATCACCGTATAGTAGGTCTACCAAAGTAGAGTGCCGTCGGTTAGCATCAATATTTGGGGTAGATGTCGGACATCTACATGCGGAAGCATTTGGTTTACTTAACAAGATTATCAAAATAGTTTTGGACCTTGGGGCATAGGTTGGGGCCGGGGCATACTGATGTCACCCAAAGTAGAGTCACATAGGGATGTGATTAGCAATGTGTTGCTTACCCATGTCACTAGTTTTCTAGCCGTGATACCAAAGCTCACTAGGAATTAGTGAAATGAGGATCTTGACCCACTATGTAACTTAGAGGGAGTTTTTGTTGCAAAACTCATAGTGGGAGTCTTTTGTTAAATAGTTTAATAAAAGATGAACATAAACATAGTGCTAAACTTTGCATATTCTTGTGTTGTAGATCATGTCACCACGCCCATCCAAGACTTTTAATTTGCGATCTGTTCTTGAGAAAGAAAAACTCAATGGAACAAACTTTTTGGATTGGTATCGCAACTTGAGAATTGTTCTCAAACAAGAGCGCAAAGAGTATGTCCTTGAGTCTCCTTACCCCGAAGACTTGCCTGATAATACTACTGTGGCTGCACGGAGAGCTTATGAGAAGCAAATGAATGATTGCCTTGATGTGAGCTGTCTCATGCTTGCCACAATGTCCTCTGAGCTTCAAAAGCAATATGGGAACATAGATACCTACAATATCATTGTGGGGTTACATGGTATGTTTGAGAACCAAGCAAGGGCTGAGAGGTTCAACACTTCAAAGTCCTTGTTTGCATGCAGGCTTGCAGAATGGAATCCCGTCAGCCCTCATGTGATTAAGATGATTGACTACATTGAGAGTCTGAAAAAAGCTTGGTTTTCCCCCTTAGCCAAGAGTTGGCTACTGATGTGATTCTCCAGTCGCTTCCCCCGAGCTTTGAGCCATTCATACTAAACTATCACATGAACAACCTGAACAAGACTCTGGCTGAGTTGCATAGGATGCTAAAAGCTGCCGAGGAAAGCTCCATAGAAATGGTATTCTGCACTCATTTGATTTTGAATCATTAGAGATATGCGAATCTTGTTTACTTGGCAAGATGACAAATGCACCTTTCACCAGTCAAGGTGAACGGGCAATTGACTTATTGGCACTCGTACATACTGATGTATGTGGACCAATGAGCTTAACAGCTAGAGGTGGTTTCAGTACTTCATAACTTTTATTGATGACTTTAGTAGATATGGGTATATCTACCTGATGAAGTATAAGTCTGAATCCTTTGAAAAGTTCAAAGAATTCCAAAATGAAGCGCAAAATCATTTAGGCAAGACAATCAAGTTTCTACGATCTAATCGTGGAGGCGAGTATTTGAGCCATAAGTTTGGCAATCATCTAAAGGATTGTGGAATTATTCCACAATTGACTCCGCCAGGAACACCTCAATGGAATGGGGTATCTGAACGGAGAAATCGTACCTTATTAGATATGGTGCGCTCCATGATGAGCCAAAGTGATCTTCCGTTGTTTTTTTGGGGGTACGCTATTGAAATAGCCGCATTCACACTAAACAGGTTCCATCAAAATCAGTAGAAAAGACACCATATGAGATGTGGACAGGACAACGTCCTAGCTTGTCTTTTCTTAAGATTTGGGGATATGAGGCTTATGTAAACCGTTTAATATCTGATAGGCTCACTCCTAAATCTGATAAATACTTCTTTATCAGGTATCCTAAGGAAACAAAAGGATATTTCTTTTATAATCAAGAAGAAGGCAAAGTGTTTGTCGCCTGGCATGGTGTCTTCTTAGAGAAAGAGTTTCTCTCAAGAAGGGATAGTGGGAGCACATTACAACTTGAAGAAATTCGAGAAACACCTAAAAATGTTTCAGCTCCTACAGAACCACAACAGGATGAACAAACTGTTGAAGAAACTGTTGTGGACACACCTGCACCACGTAGGTCAGAGAGGTCACGTCGTGCACCTGATAGGTACATGTTCTTAACTACTCAACAACGGGACATATTGTTGTTAGACAACGATGAGCCTAAGACCTATAAGAAGCGATGGTGGGACCAGACTCTGAGAAATGGCTTGAAGCCATGAGATCCGAAATTGAATCCATGCACAGTAATCAAGTTTGGAACTTGGTTGATCCACCTGATAGTGTTAAAACTATTGAGTGCAAATGGGTTTTCAAGAAAAAGATAGACATAGATGGAAATGTTCACATCTATGAAGCGTGATTGGTGGCCAAAAGTTTCAAACAAATTTAAGGTGTTGATTATGATGAAACTATTTTGCCCGTCGCAATGCTAAAGTCTATTCGGATCATTCTAGCGATTGCTGCATATTTCGACTATGAAATATGGCAAATGGATGTCAAAACAGCTTTCCTTAATGGAAATCTAAGTGAGGATGTGTACATGACACAGCCCACGGGTTTTGTCGATCCGCAATTAGTTGGAAAGATATGCAAGCTCCAAAGATCCATTTATGGATTAAAGCAGGCATCTCGGAGTTAGAACATTCGTTTTGATGAAGTAATCAAAGGGTTTGGTTTCATCAAGAACGAAGAAGAGCCTTGTGTTTACAAAAAGGCTAGTGGGAGCGCACTCGTATTTTTGGTCTTATATGTGGATGACATATTACTGATCGGAAATGACATTTCTATGCTCGAATCTGTTAAGTCTTCATTAAAAAATAGTTTCTCTATGAAAGACTTAGGAGAGGCGGCATATATTCTGGGCATCAAGATCTATAGAGATAGATCAAAAGGCTAATTGGATTAAGCCAAGATACGTACATTGACAAGGTGTTGAAAAGGTTCAACATGCAGGATTCCAAGAAAGGCTTTCTACCTATGTCACATATATAGTATAAACCTTAGCAAGAATCAGTGTCCTAGTACACCTGATGAGCGGGATAAAATGAATGTGATTCCATATGCTTCGGCTATTGCGTCCATTATGTATGCCATGCTTTGTACACGTCAAGATGTCTCGTATGCTTTAAGTGCTACGAGTAGATACCAGTCAGATCCAGGTGAAAGTCACTGGATTGCCGTAAAGAACATCTTGAATTACTTAAGAAGAACTAAAGATGTGTTCCTCGTCTATGGGGGTGAGGAAGAACTCGTTGTAAATAGTTACACCGATGCTAGCTTCCAAACTGACATAGATGATTTTAGATCGCAATCTGGATTTATGTTCTGCCTGAATGATGGTGCAGTGAGCTGGAAGAGTTCCAAGCAGGAGACGGTTGCTGATTCTACAACAGAAGCCGAGTACATAGCAGCTTCTGAAGCTGCTAAAGAGGCTGTTTAGATGAAAAAATTTGTTTCTGAGCTTGGTGTGATGGCTAGTGCCTCCAGCCCAATGGACCTCTACTGTGACAATAGTGGGGCCATTGCACAAGCTAAGGAGCCTAGATCGCACCAGAAGTCCAAGACCATTTTACGGCGATTTCATCTCATCCGCGAGATAGTGGAGAGAGGCAATGTGAAGATATGCAAAGTACAAATGGATTTGAACATTGCAGATCTGTTGACAAAGCCGCATCCCCAGCCAAAGCATGAGGCTCACACTAGGGTAATGGGTATTAGATACCTACATGGTTGACTCTAGTGCAAGTGGGATACTATTAGTGATATGCCCTAGAGGCAATATGGAGGTGTTGTATATATCACATACTATGTTTATGATACATTACTTTATTTCTTGAAATGGACATTATCATTATTGATCAATGAGTATGTGACGTATTCATGAGACTCTTAATGCTAAAATGTTGCTATTTCTAAATGATCTCTGATCATATATCATATGAGGAATAAATATGATTCAAAGACAAAGATCAGCATATGTATTGATTGATGATTATGTATCATGGATCATGGTATGGTGATACCAAATCAATAATATGGACATGTGTTAGTGAACATATGTTAGATAGACCCGCCATGAGACACTGCAGAGATTCCATGTGTCATCAGTTGGTCTCAAGTAGTGTTTATGTAGAATCCTTAGACTTGAGATCATTATGGTTTCTAACATGCGTAGTAGCTTATTTTGGGACTACTAAACACTACTCCATAACTAGGTAGTCAAAAAAGTAGTCTTCGGGTTTGCCATGAAACATGTAGTGGGATGTGAATGATCAAGATAGAATTTACCCTTCCTTATGAGAGAGATATCTCTGGGCCCCTCGATGTAATGGATTATGAAAGTGCATGGCTATGCCAAGGTGATTGAGGAGTTAATCACAAGTATATAATCCATCACGGAATCGAGAGAGTGATTGAGCTATTAAGAGGATGACACAGGTCTCGCCTTGAGCTCAATCTATATCGTGAGGCAAAGAGATTCGTACATGAGAACATTACAGGTTCAGCCGATATGATCTTTACGTATACTTTGGAGTTAATATGTCTTACTAGAGACCGCTATTAACAGGTGACCGGAAAGGCGTTTCCAGGTCACGACCAAGTATACGTGAACCTACAGGGTCGCACGCTTAACGGGTTGGAACACTAATTCGAATATGATTCGGATGTGGGCTCAATTCAGATAGAGATCCGAATAGACTCCTATTGGGCCTCGGTCCACAAGGCCCAAGTGAGGAGGTCTATATATATGGAGGTGAGGGGCTGAGGGGAGACTCTCCTGTTAACCTCTAGCATAACCCTAGCCGCCACCTCCCGAGCCAAACCCTAGCCGCTCATGAGTGCTAGTACACTCGCGATAGGCGTTCCAGCCCTAGACGTGTGGATACCGGTGAGGCGCTGCTCGTTGCGGTGTTGATCGGCGTCAACAACCTACAGATTGGATCTGCTCGTGGTGTGGTTGATTGCGTGGCGGAGATGATCTGTTCGGGACGATCGACTAATTCCACTACTACCTCGACGCGCGTGGTTGGATCAGTTTCCAACTCTTCTTCCGCTGCGCTGCGCGTCTAGTGGTAACGATCCATGATCCTTCCTTAGCATGATGTCCTGATGTGCGCGGTAGAAAAGTTTTGTTTTCTGCTTTCGTAGCCTACGCGCAATCCATTACGTACGCATGACTATTTAAATAGTTTTGACACTCTCGAGAGATTGTATAAATTTACCCACATGAGATAATCAAATACACTGTTGACAACTTCACGCTTCCTTTGGTGTGTGATGAAATTGATTATCATATAGCTTTTACATTATCTAGACCTAACCTTTGACCAACTCAATGAATGTCAAACCTCTCTTAGGTCCATTCCCCAAGTGAGCATTCAAACCCTCACTTGGGTCCGTTCCCTAAGTGAAGGCTCTCACTTAGGTCTGTCCCCCAAGTGGGTATTCACCATTGTATTAGCAAACTTTGATCCCAGTACCTTGGTGCAGGGAGCCCCTTCGAGCATCCTAACCAATATGCCCTAACTACTTTAGCCTACCAAACTGCAAGGCTACTCCTAGATAACTTAGTCAATTAAAACCAGAGACCATATAGCACATGTGGTTGTACACATAAACTTAGATGTGCGGCAATAGTGTTCGGTCTTTAATTGACTTGGGCAAGAATCTCCCCTA
This sequence comes from Melocanna baccifera, assembly GCA_036346265.1. Classification (NCBI taxonomy): domain Eukaryota; kingdom Viridiplantae; phylum Streptophyta; class Magnoliopsida; order Poales; family Poaceae; genus Melocanna; species Melocanna baccifera. The sequence goes on along the minus strand of CM070688.1, from coordinate 14,021,437 downwards.
TCTATATGCGAGATACCCTTTCACATTTGACAGCTCATAACATAACTCACCCGCATCTAAATCTAGGTTTTTTATTTTATTTTATAAAAATATTAATAGAGGTTCATCCTCTAGTCCAACATTTCAAAATCACCCATGTCCATATGTAAATATTTTTTGAAAGATCAAATTTAGCAAAAACTAGTGCGTGGCTAAGCATCTAGACCATTTATTCAACATAATATACCCAATTTTTCACTAGCTACTATCTAAACCATGTCCTAAAGGTTACAATAGTAAGGATATCAAATTTGTAGGGAGATTCAATGCATATAAGTGGATTTAACTATCGATACCCGCTGTATAATTGTAAGGGAACATACGCGCATACATAATAGATTTTACAAACAATATGCAATACTTAAAGTAGTTGGATCAACATGATCCATGAGGGGTGCTTGCCTTGCTCTTGTTGCTCAGACAATGGTTCAGACGTGTTCTCAAAATTGTCTAGTCGGCGGTGTCTATTCGATAAAATGATAAAATCAAAATATATAGAAATAAGAGTGAAATAAATTTAAATAGAGGCAAAACTTAAATATTTTGCATATTTGGATAGATCATGATTTTAGAAAAATTTAGAGACAAAAATACTAAATTTGGAGTTCATATACAAAAGTTATGGTTATTTGAATTTTATTTAGTTAGAAAATGCTAAGAAAATAAAAATGGCATTGTGCATGAATTTTGGTTTTTAATTTATGCTTTTTTTTCTAAAGGAAAATCTAAATTTATGGTGTCATTAGACCGACATGTGGGCCATGCATGTAAGAGTTTATTAATTTCCGAATTTGCTAACATGTAGGCGATACATGTCAGCCTCACGGGTTCAAATCATGTTTTAATTATTTATTTACTGTGCAGGTCCTTTGTGTCAGTGACTCATATTTTAGTTTTCATTTTAAATAAAGTTCCTTAGTTAATTTTGACTAGGCCCACTTGTCATAGACTAATTAGGTTTAAATCTGTTGTTAGAGTTAATTATCATTCTCACAGGTGGGTCCTACATGTCATACTCACATGTTTTAAACCTTACCTACATGTGGGTCCTACATGTCATTCTCACAGTTTTAAACATGGTTTTAAATATAATTACAGTCACATCATATAGACATTAGTTTTAATGTCGATGGCGCTTGTCGAGACCTGTGCAAATTCGGTCTCATAGTCCAGATCACGCTAGTTAGATGTCATCATTAATAGTAAAGGAAAACTCACATAAAATATCAAGTGGGCCAAGCCAATGTCTCTAGCATTAACAAAATAGTCATAAAGCTCACATGTTTTAAACCTTACCTACATGTGGGTCCTACATGTCATAACAAATCAATATATAATATGCAAGGCTTACCAAAGGAGGGCTGAAAGGTTAATTTGCATAAAGGCATTTATCGATGAAATACATAAATAACTACATTAATCGTGATATTCAAAGGAATAAACAAGAACCACTTGTGAACATTCACAAGTTAAACCATTTCTAAACCACCATGTCCATGACCGAGGACACGGCTATTCGAATAGTTTTACACTCTGCAAAGGTTGCAAACATGGTTTTAAATATAATTATAGTCACATCATATAGACATTAGTTTTAAACATGTCAAAGAACATTACCCGGCGAGACTACATCCCCAAAGTACAATCAGTATTTCCCTCTTTCTTGCACGATCACTCACCCGAGTGCAAAACCAATTTATACCCAAACCAACGTCACACCAATGACGTGGTACAAATTTTAATACACGTGGCACCAACCACGGTTCCATATGTCATTAAGTCAAATTGATAATTAACATGTCTTGGTGAGGTCAAGCGTGAATATAAGCCGCTAAGCGATCTAATCGTACCAACCCTTGCTAAGCAAAATAATTAAATAATAGATTGTAAAACTGGGTTCAACATGATCAAAGGTTACGACTTGCCTTCGTTATGCTCAGTGAGGTACTCCTGGTCTTCGGCACGAAATCTGCTCCTTCGAATCCGAATCTAACGAGAGAAAGCGACCGAAAACAAAGAAACACATAAAATGATAAGCCAATGAATTTTAGATGAATTTAGAAAAAGAACGGGTCAATCGGAGCTAGGACGGAGGAGAACGGGCTCGGAAAATTAATTCTAAAGTTAATTCACGTTTCACGAGTGACGTGGCGGTGGCGTGGGCTGCTGCGTGGCACTGGGGCGGGTCACGGTTGGCGTGGTGCGGCGTGGCATGCCACGTGGGATGCCACGTCGCTAAGCGCCGGCGTGGCCCGGCCGACGCGCAAGACGCGGCGCACGACGGGGGATCCGTCTGCGAGGGCAAGCAACGCGGCATGATCTGGACCTTCGGTCCATCCGAGCGACGGCGAGATGCGCGGCGCGGCGCGGCGACGGCGGATCGGCGGCAGCGCTGGCGCGCACGACGCGCGTGAGGCGCCGCGGCGCGCGCGGCGAGCGCGGATCGCGGCGAGCGGCGACGCGCGGCAGCGCAGTAGCGGATCGCGGCAGACGTGGCGGCGCGTGCGCGCGCGAGGCGCCGCGGCGCGCGCGCGGGAGCGTGGGCGGCCGAGGCGAGGGAGTGCGCGGGCTCGCGACGGCGGCGACGGCGGCGAACGGCGCGAGGGGCTCACCGGCGGGATGCGGCGACGGCCGGTGCTCCGGCGACCTCGGGCGGCAGCGGGAGACGCTGCACGGCGGCAGCTAACAAGTCGGGCTCACTATCGGCTCTAGAAAATAGGAGGAAGATAGAGCCGAGCGAATTCAAAAATTCAGATCAACACTCTAGGTGAGCTCACTAGTGGTGTGGGCTCAAGTGGTGTGGGAAGCTGTGGTTCGGTGTTAACAAGGTCAAAATGGGATGGCCATATCTCTACACACTATAGCAAGGCTAGGAAAGATATGCATTCATGCTAAGACTAGTCCATATAGCTCAGGGTGATGTCACAAGCGTCTGGGGCTTGGTTGGGGACCAAGGTTCACTAGAGCTTCACTAGTGCCATGCTTAGCGGCGGTGCCATGAACGGTTACGAAGAAGTCCATGCTACAGTGGTGCAAATTCAAATTAAACTAGCGCATGAGCATCTAGGGACTACTAGGAATCTACCAAGGGGATTGGCGATGTCGAAGAGGTGAGGAGTGGTCGGTCGATAGTGAGCAGCGGTGGTGCGGATGATGTCCACGACATGGGGGCTCCTCGGTGAAGGATAGCTGCAAGAGATGGTTGCATGAATTCAAGGAAGACCAGAGGATGCTTTGGGAGCAAGGAATTAGGCTAGGTCTTACTAGAGAAGAAGAACAGCTAACGGTGGCAGTTTTGGCCGAAGACAAAGATGACAACTCATACCGGTAGGCATCTACATGATTCACAAAATTGACTGAGGGGAAAAGCTCTAGGAGATAGGGAACATAATATGACATGGTTAGAGAAGCTAGGGTTCCACTGGAGAGCTCACACCACAGCAAGGCTCAACAGAGCATGCTCACTAGCACAGAGGAAGATGGCACATTCTAGGCATGGTGAGGAAGGAAAGGCTCAGGTTTTCATGGGAATGAATCAAGGGTGAGATGAGGAAGAGAATGGTGCAGCTGGATTGGCTTTGTAGGCACAGAATGGCCGAGAGGGATGCATGAGTTTTTGTGAATGTGGCGGCGAGATGGACTCCCAGTGCTTCTCGGTGATGTATAACACACAGAACAAACAAGAAAGAGGGGTACTCGGCATGACGATGTGACTGGTAGGTGAGGCTAGGCAGTTGGGATAGAAAATGTAGGCTTAGTCATAAAAAAAATGGTGGCGTTGGCATGGCCACAATGGAGTAGGCGTAGTGTACACACGTGTGTGGTGGTAGATAACTCCTAAAGCATAGGCCCGATGCATCAGCAAGTGAAGACTAGGCAGCCTGGTGGGTGGGGTCTAGTCCCACTCATCAGTGTCGATACTCAAGTGACCAAAGAGGTGGCCTGATAGGTGGGCCCCACATGGTAGTGAGAGAAAGAGGGAGTTAAGGTGAGCTAAGAGTTTGGGAAGTTCTTTGATGCATGAGATGAACTCCAAAAATTATGAAATTTTTTGTGGATGCTCTTGACACAGTGCTCATGACAGAGAATCTTATCTACTCTGGATTTTTCTTGAAAAATCTTAGAAGGTCTCTATTCTCTGTAATAAGCATTATTTTGACTTGAACAAATTCAAGAACATGTTCAAAATTATTCAAATCTTTCAGATGATTTCTACTATGAGTCCTCCTAGATCATTTTAGGATCATCTTTTCAATGTACATTTCTTTTGAAAATTGTTTTGAGTTTGCAAATTACTTTTTCAATGAAACTCGAATAAAAGCCAGGAAAAATAATATGCATGCAAAAAAGTTTACTACTACAAAAGAGGATATACTGGATGCTTACATCACAGATGGTTCCCATGAATCATCTGTGATGTAATTATCAATGGCTTGAAAATACGCCCAATGGCTTGAAAAACTTCAGAAAATAGCAAAGCTCCAATACTTTTCAATGGCTTGAAAATACCCCCTCCTTAGTAGAACCTTGTCCTCAAGGTTGAAAATATGGAAAAGTCCTTTGAATAAAATAAGTATCTTCCCAAGTTATCACAGATGGTTTGTATTAAAAATGTCTGTGATATGTTTCCCACCTCGTAATCCCCTAAAATTTGATAATCTCTCACCTGAGTCCGAGTAGTATTCTGTTTTGAGACACTTTTAGTAAATTTTTATCTTCTCTTCAAAATTTAGGGTTCGCCTCAACTGCAAAGTTATAGATCTGGTCAAAACCTTTCAAATGAGTATATATAAGCCATATAGAACTTTGCTATTTCATATTGAAACTAGCTAATTTTGTTTCAAACTATCTGTGATAATTATGTTTCATAGACGGTTTGTGGTTCAAACCATTTGTGATAATTTGGTGTAATGCTCTGAACGTCTTTACGGCGTTCCTGGGTGTATTTAGCGGAATCGCGGAGTTTCGTGGTTTTTTGATGAATCACAGGAGGCGAAAAAAATTACAAAATTGTCTAAAGTGAAAAAATTTAATTAGTTAAAACCAAGGGTTGGGCTGCCTAGAGGGGTGGGCTAGCCACTTTGGGCTAGCCCCAAAAGGGGCCCAAGCCCCCTTTTCTTCCCTCAAACCCTAGCCAACCCCCTCCCACCCCTTGGCCGCCCCACCCCTTGTGGCCACCCCTCCCTGCTCTCTCTCTCCCCATGGCTGCCATGGCTGAAAAGAAAGGAAGAAAAAGAAGAAGGAAGAAGAAGAGAGAAGAAGAACAGAGAAGAAGGCAAGAAGAGGAAGGGGAAAAGGAAGAAGAAAAAGGGGGATCTCGTGGGATAAGCTAGATAAATTTTCTCACCTCAATTATCCTCTGTTTTAGATGTATTTAGGGTTTATAGCTGGGATTAGAGGTGACCTAGTGGGGGAATCAACCGATTAGCATTAAATTGCTGTCTATGCGTGGAAGCTGATTCGAGCAAATCGTCTGTTCATCTAGATTGGAGCATAAAGATGATTTTTACTGCAGATCTGGTCAACATAAAAGTTGTATAGGACATTGAAATCTAGCTTTTATAAATTTTGTAGATTTTTTGGTCGTGGGGTTTGGGCGTAGTAGAGTTTGGAACTCTGCTGTGTAGTAGAGGAGTAGTCAGAATCTAGTAGCTGTTCAGGTATAGTTCCAGAGGGGCAAATGAATTTTATAATTTTGCCCACAATAACGAATTTTGTAGGAAATAATGTAAACTAGCTTCTGTAAAAAAATCATGATTTTCATATCATTATACAGAAGGTGGGATTCGGTAGAACCTTGCTGGCCAGATCGCCCAAGCAGAGTTTGTCCTCTGTTTTCTACGATATTTTTCACCCCTGTAGCAGCAGAATAAAAATATGGTGTCTACTTGAAAGTTGTAATATTCTTTCTGTAGTTTCCAGAAATATTATTGTTTGCTATTCTTGGAATAGTAGATTAAAAGATACGAAAAAACAAGCAGCGCTACTGCAGTGGGCTGGGCGTAGGATCAACGAGCTGAGAGGGTATTATCGGGTTTTGGGCTTAGCGGCATTTTATTTTCTTAAGATGTGGATGCCTTGCTGTAGTCCTGTGCTGAGAGATGATTTTTAGACAAGTGGCTTCGCTCCTGACTTTGCCATTGCTACATGCTTTCTTTAATATGGTTTATGTGGTAGCATTTTTATGAATCGATTGTTTATTTTCTTGAAGAATCGGATGTGGTTTATGTGGTATTACACTTAATGAAACAGATGTGGTTATGGGGTAGTATTCTTTACGAAGATATTATGGTCTGTGTGGTAGTATTCTTTATGAATATATTGTGGTCTATGTGGTAGTATTTATTTTATGAATTAATTATTTATGCTCTTGATGGGTCAATTACGGGGTTATGTGGTATTGTTCTTAATGAATTATATGTGGGTTATGAGGTAGTATTCTAGATGAATATATTGCTGATCTTTGTGATTAAATTCTTATGAATCATGTATATCATATCATACATATCATGACATGTCATTTGCATTGTGGATGTCACCGCAGATAGCCGAGACTGTACCGGTACAGTATCGTACATTATCGTAGTACGATGCACACTGTTACCTTATTGGGTAAGGGTGCAGTGGATCATATGCATTCATAAGCGCTTTCATTGTGGATGGATCATTTGCATACTTATGCAGTTTGTTGTTGATAAATTATTTGCATATACATGCAACTTCTTAGTTTTTTTATGTGAAATTGGCTTGTGAGAGTCACTTGTGTATGAGAAATGTGGCTGTGGTCGTGGAGTGGGATTCACCTCCCCTTGTGGTATGACAGGGGTTGCAGTTGTGGCATAAGGTTTTTCTCTTACGGTAACTATTGTTAGCAGATGTGGTTGTGGGAAATAATAAGGTTAGTGAGGAATATATGTTAATGCTTTACTGATGTTGGTAGTAGTGGTGGTTGCGGTTATGAAGTAGACAAACAAGACTTAATTGCTAATGTTTACTGTTGTTGGTAGTAATTGTGGTTAAGGCCATAAATGTGGTCATTGTGAAAAATAATTTTTGATGCTTAAATTAGTGTAGTTTAATTAGCTTATTAAACAGTTTACTTACTGACATTTTTATTTCACTCTTGTTTTCCCCCTTCCAGGTGATCTTTAAGCATTCATGGGAAGGGTAGAGTGGCACAACATTATTACACATCATTTCATGATTTATGTGTAATAAATATGAGGAGTCTCTAGTTATTTATCTGTTTCCCTCATTGTTGATCACTTTTAATTAATAAGGTTAGACTATGGTTCGCTTTATTTGGTTAAAATTGTTAGCTGATGTTTCTTATTTAGTATTTTTTTTCCATTACTCACTATTTTGTTTTGCTTCCACTTAGATGCCTTATGTTTTAGAGAATATTGCTGGTTTACTTTTACCTTGTAATCTGGTTAGTTGTGGAGTGGTTTAGTGGCATCCCAGGGTAATGTGGGTCCTGGGGTGTTACAGTTGGTATCAGAGTGGGCATTAGGTCCATGGTAATTAAATTATTAAATTGACACACTGGTGCACAGTAGGATGGAATTGGTCAAGCATTGCATTTGTGCTTTTGACATGTTCTATTGATGATTTTTGTTATGAGATGATCTTGTATTATTATGATTTGCTTCTATTCTGTTATGAGTGAGGATAGTTAATGATAAGAGGTAGAGGTTGTAGTTGTTGCCTTGGGCATTACTAGTTTATACCACTGTTCATGATATGGGGATAGTGATGCAGTTACCTCGGGTAACTTAGTTACAGTTGTTGTGCGTGAGTTTCTTTAGAAAAGTTGTTATCTTCTTTGAGTTGATTTTGGCTAATTCTTGACCTAATGCGGTTAACGAATTTCTCTTGGGGTAGCGGTTCATTGTAGTTGTTGGGTGCCAATAGGCCTCTAATTGTTCTTGAGACAATTGTTGTTTTCTTCTGATTGTTGAGTTGCTTTTGCTGTTTGTGCTCGTGAGTGGTGTTAATTGGCAAGATGGAAAATATGACTCATTTATTCATTTGTTATTTTAAAAAATCAAAACTTTATGTTGGAAGTTCGTCAACTTGTGAAGTTGTGGCTCTATGCATTTGTTTTGGGTTACTTCGAGAGTTGAAGTTTAAGTCCTCTCTTGTCTGAAAGGAAGTGTTAAAACCCCTTTTGTGGCGTTTTGTTGTGTTTAAGTAGGAGGTGGCAATCATATAAATAATTGATAAGTTATGAATTATCAAGTTGAGATGTTAGTGTGGTGCATAATTAATTTCTACTAACATCCTTAGAAGTGAACTTGATTAATATGATATTGTTTTGTTGTAGTTTTTTTGAAGAATTGTGGCTAAGAATTTATCAATACATGTTTAGAACTCATGAAGTTATTGAGGAATATGAAAAAAAATAATTGGTTTGATTATTATGGTTGTTTAAGTTTTCTGACTTGTTGGATAGATTGGTCTCAAGTAATTAATCTGATCATTCGGGATGATTAAGTAAGTAGGTGTTGGAATATTGCCTTAGTAATAATAACCTTGAATATGTCCTCTCTTTACATACTTGATGAGCATGTACAACTGCTAGATTTATTTAACTTCTGCCATGCTAAATTGTTGAAACTTGTATAAGAAATAAATGAAAATTGATATATTGACTTGTGGAATCTTGTCTTATAAAGATTATATTATTGAAGTTTAAAGTTATTTCGTTCTAATTTTCTGAACGTAAGGCGGAATGTTGCATCTCTACTCATAATTATTTTTGTGATTTCAAAACAGAGATAAGATCATGAATGCTACCATGACAAAAATAATAATCAATTATTGCCTATAATGACTAGAGTGCAATCAATTTGTGCTAAATTAGAGTTGAGTATCAATAAGAATTGAATGTATGAAATCTAATAAGAGATTTATACTAGCATATTTTATAAGATTGTCATGTTCTAGTATCATTTTGTTAAAGAGTTTTGTACTAGGCTTTCTAAACAAAGTAGTTGAAATCTTATTTAGATAATAAGAACATGATGAAGTTATTTATGGTGTTTCTTTTGGAAAAAATATGAAGAGGTAAGAGGATATGGTGATTCTTATTAAGAGTATTTTGTCTTGTTGTTAACATTATTGGCAGTATGTGGTTGTGATGATAATGTTGAATATTTCATAAATAAAGGAATTTGATAGTTCTGTGACACTAATTGAATTAAAAGATTTGAGATTTGCGGTTAAGATTTTTTGGATCTCATGACTTATGTGGTAGTTGAAATTATTTTGAGTAAAGTGGCGTGTTGAATGATTTTGTTGGTTTTTAACTAAAGCATGTGTTGTGGTTTTCAAACATCTTTTGTTGGAATTAGCACGGGATGCTGTAATCAAAGAAAATTGTTGCTTGTGAAAAGAAAAATTGTACTATAAGTAATTAGGTATAGGTGATATCATCTTTTGTTTTCCAACTTCATTGCCATTCATTTTTTCCCTTGGTCGTATGACTGCTGTGAAAGGTAGCGGTTTCCTGTGTGCTGAAATTTATTTCTTCTTACCTCTTCTTCTAAGAAAAGGGTAACCGATTTGTGTTGCGAAGCCTTTTATATTGTGTGATGACAACTGGATAATGGTGGCCTAGTAGATGATTTTGTGAAAACCTTAAATATCACAATGTTTGAGATGCATTAGATGATATACTGTTTTCTTGGAATAATCCTTAGAATTTGATTTAAATATAATGTTTGTCTTAGAGCCAAATGATTTGTTGATGTTAAGAATTGAATATATGGTAATTGTGGGAATTTTAGGGATTTCACCTGAGGATTTCCTTATCTCTATACGAGAAGTTTGTTATAAGAGTCTTGAAGGTTGAGTATGGGCTTTGCATTTGTTATGCTAGAACCTTGGAGACTCAGTGTTTCTGTGTAGGAATAGTAGAACAGAGTGATTTCCAAATAGTGTGATGATCGTGGATAGCATCATTGAGGTGCAGTAAATGAGTATGTGCGGGTGTGATGTGAATATTGGAGTTGTTATTCTTAAGGGATTGAGGTGCATTAGGATTTATCTGTCAAAGTAATTCCATTGGCAGAGGTCATCTACAAAATTAAGTTGTTTTATGTTAAGGCGTAGTCTTTTCCAGTTGAGAAAAGAAAATGATTGTTTTGGTATTTCGAGTGATTTTCACTCTTGGCTTATGTGGTATTTTTTTTCTCTAATTGTCTACTTGGAGAGTGAAAAAGGTTTTGTGATGAATCCTTTGATTTTGAATCATGATCCTTTAAAGGAAAGTTGGTTGTGAGTGAGTTGCTTGAAAATCCTTTATTTTTAGTTGGGTTCTATTCGTGAAATATTTTGGTCGTTCTTCAAGTAAAATGATGTGAGTGTAATTCACGATCAAATTCTTTTGAAGGGGTAAAATATGTTATTCTGATTAAATTTAATAGAGAAAAGTGTTTTAAGATGGAGGATGGATTTAGAACGTGGTTTAATAGTTGTTGTGGGGGAATTTTGCAAAAACGGCAAGACCTGTTGGCCGCTCAGAGCCGGCAAAAGAGTTACGGGTGCTCAGTGTCGACCAACTCGTATCGTAGGCTCGTCAAAGTTGGTCATGAGGAAGAGAGCTATCAAGTATGTGAAGACCCTCTGGATGAATTAGTCCGAGCGGAAGGCGACGTGGGAGCTTGAAGATCATATGCGGAAGAAGAACCCGAGCAGGAGTACTCATAGTTGTTGTTACCGTTTGGTTCCTTTCTCCTTTGTTGTTCTTTTGTCTCGTGGGTTGAGGAGTTAGATTCAAGGACGAATCCTTTTTAGGAGGGGAGAATGTAATGCCCTGAACGTCTTTATGGCGTCCCTAGCAGTATTTAGCGGAATCGCGGAGTTTTTTGTTTTTGGTGAATCGCGGGAGGTGGAAAAAAAATTACGGAATTGTCTATAGTGAAAAAATTAAGTAATCAAAACTAAGGGTTGGGCTGCCTAGAGGGGTGGGCTAGCCACTTTGAGCCAGCCAACCCAAAAGGGGCCCAAGTCGCCCCCTTTTCTTCCCCCAAACTCTAGCCAAACCCCCCACCCCTTGGCCGCCCCCACTACCTTGTGGCTGCCCTCCCTGCTCTCTCTCTCTCCCTATGGCTGCCATGGCTGAAAAGAAAGGAAGAAAAAGAAGGAAGAAGAAGAAGAAGAGAGGAAGAAGGGAAGAAGAGGAAGGTGAAAAGGAAGAAGGATCATAGATCCACCTCACCATCCCTGCGCCAAAAATTTTCAACTCCCGCCTCTCCCTCTCCTATAAATACTCACCCAAACCCACCCCCTACCTATTGCATACGCTCAAAATCTCTTCAGCCTCCTCATCGTCCTCCTCCTCGACCCCGACCCTGATGGCCCTTACAATATAAATGGCATGCAAGTCTACGAGCAGCAAGACACCATGTGATGGGAACGGGGTCCCGATCTTCCAACAGGTTCTGGATATGTTCGATTTGGTGGAGGCGCGACACAAATCGATCCGGCTTCCGAACAACACGTTCCGAACCCCGCAATCGCAGCACCACGTCTCCTCAGGTTATCAACCGTGCGCTGCCCGGTTGACCTCACCAAGAAGGCTAATCCTCGCCTCCGAATCGAAGAACACAAGCAAGAACAAGGAAGAACACAATGGAATTGCAGATGTATTGATTTAGCACTCGAAAGTTAGGGTCTCACAAACCGATGAACGGCGAAACTATTCAAAGACAGAATTAATCTAAGCAAAACCCAACCCTAATGGTGGGGGTGACGGCTGTATATAAAGGAGTGAGGGGTGTGCAAAAACCCTGGACGCGCCCTAATGGGCTCCAACACGATACAAAGCTGAACGGCCCAAAAGACGGTGGCGCAAAGACTCGATGCATTCTCGAACGCCCACTTGTTTCGATGATTCCCGTTGACTCAGAAGGAATTTTGATATGGGACCAGAGCCATTTGAAAGGTCTCCTTCTCAGCTTTCCATACATATGTGGACTCGAACTCGAGTTGGACTGGGCCTCCGGCTTGACTTGGATGTCCTTGCTGGTCTTCTCCGCCTCCACACCTCTCTCTATGTACTTCATGACCCTCTCCAATGTTCCTAAGCAAGATAACATCATTAGGTAGCGATCTATTCTCAAAACTATAAAAAGGATCACTTAAGAACGAGCTCATATCTAGATTTAATTGTCGCATGCGAGCTCGGGTCATTGGACCTTGCATAACGGTTGGAGGATCAGCGGTTGCATCCGAAGGAGTGATGTCCTCATCACCATGAAAGCAGCTGGCTACCAAGATGGCGCTCAAGTCAGCGCTTGCAACAGTGGACATCAAGGACATCTAGCTCGCACGCTGCATCAGGGGCGAGAGGGCCTAGGAATAGAGGCCTTGTCGGCGCGGTTGAACTTCTACTGTCTGCTAGGATATCTGCTTCTTCTATATTTTTGCCATATCTTGTGATCTTAAAATCGAGCTCTAGTTTTTGGTTCTAGTTTCATAATTTTTGGAGTTCATTTGCTTATCATTTTATGTATGTTTGTTGTTTCAGTCGTTTTCCCTCTCGTTAGATTTTGATTCCAGAGGAGCAGGAGCTACGCCCGAAGACCAAGAGTATCTCGCTGAGCATAACCAAGGCAAGTCATGTCCTTTGATTTTGTTGAACTCAGTTTGTAATCTATTATTTAATTATTTCGTTTTAAAGTATTCTGCATCGCTACTTTATTACAACCTTTGTACCTGGTAGTTATTTGTCCTATTCGACTATTCTCCTCCTGGATAATTTGGAATATCATGATGCCATTGTCACCATAGATTGGGAAGTTTATTAGTGATGTATTGTTAATTATCACATGGGTTGTACGATTAGATGCTTAGCCTTGCTTAATTTACGTTTGGGTTCATTATCACATGTGAATTATTAATTTGACTTAATGAGATATGGAACAGTGGTTGGTGCCACATGTATTAAAATTTATGCCATGACATTGGTGTGTCATTGGTGTGGTTATACAAAATTGGTTTTCACTCGGGCGAATGATCGTGCAGTAAAGGGGGAAGTGTTGGTGCACTTCGAGAGATGTGGTAGTCTCGCCCGGGTAATGTTAAGGACTTAACTTTGTGCGTCATTAATCTGAACTTTACCGTGCAAACCACATGTCTAGTATGGGATGGACCTGGTTGATTAATTTGGGATGTTTTAATTTCAATCTCGCCATTGTGATGAACATGGTTGCTGATTTCTATGAGGCGTAAGGGGGTGTGATGCGAAACCCTAGCGGGCAGGATTGGGTTCAAACTGAACTTTGTAAAGGCCTTGTTGTGATTTTCTTTAATGTGAGGATTATCACATCGTGTGGGTACAGTTGTGCAATCTCTGCAGAGTGTAAAATTATTCGAATAGCCGCGTCCTCGGTCATAGATAATGCTTGGTGATTTCACACAAGGGGTAGTGATTTCTTTTAAACTTGATGGTTTATGTTGGAAGTGAACAGGTAGTTCACTATTGGACTAGCTTATGGATGGGAGGTCCATAAGCGGTTGGTTTAACTTGTGGATGGGAGGTCCGTAAGTGGTTATGTCAATTCATTTGATTATTTATTTATTATTATTTTACTTAAAGTTCACTTTCAATCTATATACGGTATTTACCTTCAAATATCATTTTATGCAAATTAACCTTTTAGCCTTCCATTGGTAAGCCTTGCATACTATATTGCATTCATTTGTTACAAACGACTTGCTGAGTACCAATGTACTTACGGCTTTACACCTATGTTGCTCAGTTGAGGAGGAGGAGTATTATCAGCAGGAGGTTCCAGAAGAAGAGTACTTCGACGACTTCACAGATTAGGTTTCGTTTTCCACTCGATAGCCTGTGGGCTTGCCGATTGACCGCTACGTTTTTCCTTGGATTTTCGCTGCTAGTTTTTGTTAAGCCTTTTAGGCTAGTGTGTTTGTAAACTTGACCATAAGGTCGTATCTTTGATATTTATCTTTATTTGAGGTTTTCCTTTATTTTAACGTGTATGTGCTTGTGATTACCTCTATGTTTGACTGTATGCACTAGCGTGATCCTGGACTAGTGCAGTATACACAGAGAGTCCGGATTTGCATATTCGAGTCTCGACACATAGCTAACATTTTCTAAGACTAACCGAAAAATTGAAAAAAATTTAGGTATAAAATACAATAAACCATCTGTAAAGGACTATCACAGACGGCTCGAACCAAAAACTATCTGTGATACTCACACATCATAGATAGTTCTATCCACCAAACGTTTGTGATACTCACACATCACAGATAATTCTATCTACCATCCGTCTGTGATACTTGCCCATCACAAACAGTTGGTAGCTAGAACCATCTGTGATGTGTGAGTGTCACAGAAGATTTTTAATTTGAGCCGTTTCTGATAGTTGCCAATCACAGATAGTTTTTGGTTTGAGACATCTGTGATGTGTGAGTATCACAGACGGTTCTAGTTTTAAATCATCTATGTTGTATTTATCACAGATAGCTCACAAACCGTCTGCGATAACCTCCGATTATCGCTGACCCATAAATTCAGATGGTTCAGAAAACCGTCTGTGATGACAGTTCCGAACCGTCTATGATGACCCTTTTTGTAGTAGTGGTTTTAAATTTTCCTTATTTTTGCATTCCCTGGAATCTGGGATGGTACATTATTCATCTAAGGATTTCATAGATAGTATGATTTATTTCTAATAATTACTAAATGATCATTAAGTGAAAGATAAAACTATAAAGTGCAATAACAACTTTGTGCTACTTCCCGCTCATGCATGATGTCATCAACATTCATCTATAAACAACAGCAAAGCTAGAGTGAGTCCAAGACTCTGGTAGTACACATTATAATAATAAACAACATAAAACATTGTATCAACATTTCATGTTAATTCACAAGTATGTCAATTCCCACATATTCAGTTGCATTAGGTTCCATTCACTTATCTCATCATCTTATTTCTCTTTTCATGAATGCAATACACATGTCTCCACTTCTCTTGCTTATACCAGTACAACGGAGTGTTTACCCATTGATGAACCACTCTTGCCTTGTCCTTTTTGATGCAGGGTCTTAACTCCACTCCAGCGGAATGCCCACGGAAGTAGATCTTTCTTCACTTCCATTGAGTGCCTACCAAGTAAGTCTTTCTTTACCTACTCCCGTGGGTCACCCACACAAAGTAGGCTCTAGAGAGCCACACAAGTCACCTCTTTGCAATATGAGTGCTCAACACGTAATGCAATAATTATATCATTTATTAGTCAATTAGCAGTATTAACCACTTGACATCATCATCATCATTTAACCATAGGCATCATCATCATCATTCTACCATAGGCATGTGAGCATTATAAGAAACATGTACAAATAAGTGAATCTTCATGGCAAGTATTAATTTAATAAAACAACAAGATCAAACCATGCTTGTATCATTCTACCATATACTTGCCTTTTCTAGTTGATTTGAAGATGATAACAACCCTGATGCTACTTCTCCTATAGTAAACACATAATCTCAATAACAAGCCATAACAGTATAAGAAAAACAACTCAACAACATTGCACCTATGTGCTTCCCAATTCGCATTACTCCTCTTCCACCATGACAGTCACTCCCTGCTATTTCGGTACTAAAAAAAGTGTAACTTTCAACTCCCAAGCCCTGACATGGCAACCTGCACTAGTTCTGGAATCTACATGAAATTCACTACAACTTCTTAGTTGGCCATAATTTTTTATTAAATCATTTAACCCCTCGTTTTTAACCTAAAGATTGTTTTGGTAACTTAGTAGAATTTCTTATCTATTAAATTACACATGCAAATATAGGAAACCATGGAACTTTTCAAATCTATAGAAAGTTATCTCCCTCTTTCTAGTTATGTCCAAAATTCAATTATGCCATCTACCAAGTCAATTTAACAATTTTTCACAGCTGCGTCCAGCACAACAGATTTCTAGATAGCAGTCTTCCCAGAGCCATAACTTCTAATCTACAAAACCAAAATTTGTGTTCTTGGACTCTATGGAATCCTCAGATAATTATATACACTTTTGTCGAGATCCGAATATGCAAATCTGGACTCTCTGTGTATACCAAACTAGTCCAGGATCACACTAGTGCATACATTTAAACATAGATGAAATATCAACCATATACATGTTAAAATAATGGAAAACTCAAATATTAATAATTATCCAAAATACAACCTTATGGCTAAGCTTACAATATCACTAGCCCGAAGGGATCAAAATCTAGCAGCGGGAAGAAATAATAAGCGTAGAAGCCATTCGATATGCCCATAGGCAATCGACTGGGGAGCAAAGTCCTAATCCATGAAGTCGCTGAAGTATCCTCCTTCTGGTACCTCCTGCTGGTAGAACTCCTCCTCAACTGAGCAACAGTGGGCATAAAGCCGTGAGTACATTGGTACTCAGCAGTCGTTTGTACCAAATGAATGCAATATAATATGTAAGACTTACCAATGGATGGCTAAAAGGTTAATTTACATTATGCGATATTTTAAAGTAAATACGATAAATATATTGAAAGCGAACTTTAAAGAGAAACAATAATAAATAAATAATCAACGGAATTGAATAAGCTACTTGTGAACCTCCTATCCATAAGCTAAACCACTAGTGAACTAATCATTCACTTTTCAATAATGACCAACCAGTTCTATACGAAAACTCTACCCCTCGTGTGAAATCACCGAGCATTGTTCATAACCGAGGACGCGGCTATTTGAATAGTTTTACACTCTGCAGAGGTTGTACAACTATACCCACACGATGTGATTAGCTTCGTACTAAGGAAATTACAACAAGGCCTTTACAATATTCAACCTCAACCCAATCCTGCCCGCTAGGATTTCATGTCACACCCCCTTGCGCCTCATAGAAATCAGCAACTATGTTCATCACAATGGCGACATTGAAATTGAAATATACCAAATTAATCAGCCAGGTCTATCTCATACTAGATATGTGGTTTGCATGGTAAATCTCATATCAATAGTATAGAAAGTTAAGTCCTTAATATTACTCAAAGGAGACTTTTACATCCCACGAAGTGAATCCACACTCCCCCTTTACTGCACAATCACTCATCCAAGTAAAATCCAGTTTGTATAACCCACACCAATGACACACCAATGTCATGGCATAAATTTTATAACTGTGGCACCAACCATGATTCCATATCTCATTAAGTCAAATTAATTATTGACATGTGATGATGAATCCATCGCATCATAAGCATGGCTAAGCATAATAATCGTACCACCCATGTGACATCTAGCATAGCATTACTAATTAATTTTCCAACCTATGGTGACAAAGACATCATGGTATTCAAATTATCAAGGAGGGATGATTCAATTTGGGACAGTAACTACCAACTACAAAGGTTTGTAATAAAATAGCGATGCAAGATAATTTAAAAGAAAATAATTAAATAATAGATTAAAAACTAGGTTCAACATGGTCAAAGGATATAACTTGCCTTGGTTTGGTTCAGTGAGGAACTCGGGATCTTCTAGTGGCGTTCCTGCTCCTTCGAAGACGGAATCTAACGAGAGAGAAAATGATTGGAATAACAAAAAATAAAATAAAATTTGAATTAACTCTAAAAACCTTGAAATAGAACCAAAAGGTAGAACTCGATTTTAGATGAATTTACAAAAAAGAATAGGGTCAATCGGAGTTAGGACAAAGAAGAACGGGCTCTTGAAAAATTAAATGGGCTGAAAAATACTAAAAATCAAAAAATTTACTATGCTGTGAACTCGGTGCACGGAAAGATGGGTTCACGGTGGACTCGGCTCATGAAATAGTGCACACGGGGTGGTTGCTGACGTGGCAGCTAGAGCTGATGAGGCACTGACACGTGACATAGTGGGCTAGCGTGGCACCAACACGTGGCACCTAGGGCTGACGTGGCACTGACACGTGGCATCTAGGGTCAGTCAATGCTGATGTGGCGCTGACATGGCACTGATATGTGGCATTTAGGGCTGACGTGGCATGCTGACTCGGACGGGACGAGTCCACGGGTCTACGGAATAGTGCAACTGACGGTGGGACCAGGCTATCAGTGGCTTGGCGCACGGTGGACTGGGTGCACTAAGGAGGCGAAGCATAAGCGGCGCACAGGTGCGGATTGACGTCAGCGTGATCCGACAGCGACGGCTCGGACATGTGGCAAGATCCGGACCGTTGATCCAGACCTGGATCGACGGTGGCAATGGGGAGCGTGGACCATCGGATGGCCGACGCATGGCGGCTCGCTCGCGCCGCCGCGGCCCGAGGTAACATTGGTGCGGGCGCTGGCGCAGGTTGTGGGCATGTGGCCTAAGGGTGGGGCAATGCGGTCGGGCGCGGACGCGGCGACGGGTTGGTTCTGGTGGCGGTGGCATGCGGCGTGATGAGGACATCACTCCTTCGGATGCAACCGCTGATCCTCCAACTGTTATGTAAGGTCCAATGACCCGAGCTCGCATGCGACAATTAAATCTAGAGGTGAGCTCATTCTTAAGCGATTCTTTTTATAGTTTTGAGAATAGATTGCTACCTAATGATGTTATCTTTCTTAGGAACATTGGAGAGGGTCATGAAGTATATGGAGAGAGGTGTGGAGGCGGAGAAGACTAGCAAGGACGTCTAAGTCAAGCCGGAGGCCCAGTCCAACTCGAGTTCGAGTCTGCCTCGGCCTTCAGGACCAGCCTGCAGTAAAACGGATGCCC
Source organism: Melocanna baccifera (assembly GCA_036346265.1). Taxonomy (NCBI): domain Eukaryota; kingdom Viridiplantae; phylum Streptophyta; class Magnoliopsida; order Poales; family Poaceae; genus Melocanna; species Melocanna baccifera. The sequence goes on along the minus strand of CM070688.1, from coordinate 14,002,630 downwards.
AGGACGCATACGGACTCTATTTTGGATGTTCCACATATGTATGGAAAGCTGAGAAGGAGACCTTTCCAATGTCTCTGGTCCCATATCAAAATTCCTTCTGAGTCAATGGGAATCATCGAAACAAGTGGACATTCAGAATCTATCAAGGTGCTGCGCCACCGTCTTTTGGGCCGTTCGGCTTTGTATCGTGTTGGAGCCCATTAGGGCGCATCCAGGGGTTTTGCACGCCCCTCACTCCTTTATATACAGCCGCCATCCCCACAATTAGGGTTGGGTTTTGCTTAGATTAATTCTGTCTTGAACAGTTTCGCCGTTCATCGGTTTCTCAGACCCCAACTTTCGAGTGCTAAACCAATACATCTGCAATTCCGTTGTGTTCTTCCCTGTTCTTGCTTGTGTTCTTCGATTCACAGGCGAGGATTAGCCTTCTTGGCGAGGTTAACTGGACAGCGCACGGTTGATAACCTGAGGAGACATGGTGCTGCGATTGCGGGGTTCGGAACGTGTTGTTCGGAAGCCGAATCGATTTGTGTCGCGCCTCCACCAAATCGAACATATCCAGAACCTGTTGGAAGATCGGGACCCCGTTCCCAGCACGGCGGAGGGGTCAGTTCCAGCAGTGGGGATGGCGGGCGGCTCACCGGCGGGACGGGGACAGCAGCGAGGCTCCGGTCATCGGTGAGGGTGACTCGGCGCGGATTCCGGCGCAGGGGCCAACGACGTCAGGGGGCGGCGGTGCGAGGCCTCAACGACAAGTACGACGGTGGCGCTCTGGGTGGGAGGCGGCAGCGGGGCGCGGAATTTTATGCACATGGACCGAGGTAAGTTCGGCGAGGAGACGGCACGGGCGCGAATCCGGTTCAGGGACAGTGACATGTTCATGAGACGTTTCAAGCCCGATGCACGGCGCGTGGCCAGGGGCGGGATCGGTCGGGTGCGAGCGGTTGCAAGGCGGCGCACGGATGAGCGACGCGTGGCAGAGGGTTGATCGAACGGCGGGGATGCGGATGCGTCATGAACAGTGATGGGCCGAGCCCATTAGTGTTCACAAGATTTTCTTCGGCTTTTTCTTTTTCAAAAATTGACTTAAAACAAAAGAAGCTCTAGAAAATAGCAAATAAATCCGAAAAATTCATCACAAATTCCAGAAAAATCCTTGAGACACAAGAAATCCAAATAAAATATTTTTAGCTTATGTTTATGTTTATTTTAATCATATTAAATCCTTTTTAATTTCTAAAAATTTAATTTAAGCTTTATTAAATTCCAGAAATTCATTTTTAATTTAAAGACTTTAAAAGCAACTGAAAAACAGGATGTTACAATTTTTCATGTTATGCATAGGTTATGAATCAAAATGTACAACCATCGAAACTAAGCTCTAATCTCTAGACATCAACCTTAATGAACTACGTCATCAACAAATTCACTCCAACCCTGATCCTCTACTGTAACCCAACACACATATGATCATGAAATGCATCTACTAGGCCAAAAATAGGGAGATCATCATCTCAAATAGTTGTTACCTAACCTGAAGACTTTGCCCAACATAGTTTCCCATTCTTCCTCCTTCTTCCTCTTCCTCTTCCCTTCTACCATCCCTTCACCTAGCAAGCACCATCTTCTTGCTACTGCTCCCCGGCTTTCTTCCCTCTGGTCAGCACCCAGCAGCATAGCTAGTACATAGCAGCCAACAACAGCGTCAACTGTTAGCGGCCAAGGCATGTGACAATGCCAGACAACAGGCGACCGACTAGGAGGAGGTAGTGGCCTAGAGAGGGAACAACACCTGGGGAGAAGGCAATGTGCCAGGAATTGGAGCGGTGGCACCTAGGCAGCAATTCTAGGAAGGTGTTTGGAGTAGTAGCTTATTTTGGGACTACTAATCACTACTCCGTGAATCGGTAGTCATAAAAGTAGTCTTCGGTTTGCCATGAAACATGTAGTGGGATGTGAATGATCAAGATAGAATTTGCCCTCCTTATGGGAGAGATATCTCGGCCCTCGATGTAATGGATTATGAAAGTGCATGGCCATGCCAAGGTGATTGAGGAGTCAATCACGAGTTTATAATCCATCACGGAATCGAGAGTGATTGAGCTATTAAGAGGATGACACAGTCTCGCCTTGAGCTCAATCTATATCGTGAGGCAAAGGGATTCGTACATGAGAGGACATTACGTGTTCAGCGATATGATCTTTACATATACTTTGGGGTTAATATGTCTTACTAGAGACCGCTATTAACATGGTAACCGAAAGGCGTTTCCGGTCACGACCAAGTATACGTGAACCTGCTGTGGTCGCACGCTTAACGGGTTGGAACACTAATTCGAATATGATTCGATATGGGCTCAATTCGATAGAGATCCGAATAGACTCCTATTGGGCCTCGGTCCACGAGGCCCACGTGAGGAGGTCTATATATGGAGGCGAGGGGCGGAGGATGTGCCTGTTAACATCTAGCAAAACCCTAGCCGCCACCTCCCGAGCCAAACCCTAGCGCTCACGAGTGCTAGTACACTCGCGATCGACGCCCACCCGGACGTGTGGATACGGTGGAGGCGCCGCCGCAGTTGCGATCTTGATCGGCGGCGTGGAGGAGACGATCTGTTGGGACGATCGGCTACTTCCACTACTACCTCGACGCGTGATTGGATCGGTTTCCAATTCTTCTTCATTGCCATGCGCGCCTAAGTGGTAACGATCCATGATCCTTCCTTAGCATGATGTTCTTGGGTGCGCGGTAGAAAAGTTTTGTTTTCTCGCTTCCGTAGCCTACGCGTATTCCTTTAGTGGTATCGAGCCATCTTGCTTAGTTTGCAATCCGATCAGCGCATATGTTGATATGCGATAGTAGTAGATTGATCTATTACGCCTAAATCGTAGCACGGGTTGATGAGATCAATCGGTCATAAGGGGTTGAAATAGGTATGAGTTGATAGCATCATAAGGCCAAAAGATTAGTTCGTGTCTCCTTCTTTGATGTACGCGCGACTTGCCCCTACCGCCGGAATCACCATCGGGGCTAATCATGCGCACAATCGTAGATCGAGCCAATAGATCGAGGTCTTGTGTTGTGGTCTCTCAAGTATACCGATCGCGATGATCAATATGATTGATCTAATGAAAATTGAGACATTTTGAATGGCTCGAATTTGGGTTCATTTGATCGGCTCGATAAGATTTTCATAGCGATTTCATAGATGCGATCTATGTAATTGCGTGAGGTTTGAGCGCGCCACGAACCGTGAAGCGCTCCCCTCGACTTCCCGCCCACGACCGCCACGGACCGCCGTGTATCCCCTTGTATAGCGTCTTGGGTTCACATCGTTAGGTAGAATGCGATTCTACGCCTAACTTGTTTTTGCAGAGAATGATGTGAATAGTATGGCCCTATAGCTTATTTGAATGTATGAGATGTATGTGATGTATGTAACATCTGCTCATGGCCTGCGTGTCATGATTATTTCAGCTATTGTTAGCTGTATATATTGTATTTAACGACCATATGTCGACCTTAATGCTTGAATCTATCTTTGTAATCTTCGATTTCTAGCTATTATAGGTAGTAGCCTAGTTTTGAGGTTACAAGCTTTTAAGCATGGTGACCTAAAGGAGTGATGTGGATGATGGAGATCGTCTACACCTACTTGGAGATGGATATCACCATTTTGGGCCATACTACTTCACGCTAAATGTGTTTATCTATGATGTTATCTATCTTATTCTTATGCAATGATATATGTGATATGTTGCTTTGGTAGGATAGAATCCTCTTTAGGTGTTAATGCCCTTCCATATACCAAAGATAATGATCACCGCATGGCGATCTACCAAAGTAGAGTGCCATCGGTTATCATCATCATTTGGGGTAGATGTCGGACATCTACATGCGGAAGCATTTGGTTTAAACAAGGTTATCAAAATAGTTTTGGACCTTGGGGCATAGATTGGGGCCGAGGCATACCGATGTCACCCAAAGTAGAGTCACATAGGGATGTGATTAGCAAAGTGTTGCTTACCCATATCACTAGTTTTCTAGCCGTGATGCCAAAGCTCACTAGGAATTAGTGAAATGAGGATCTTTACCCACTATGTAACTTAGAGGAGTTTTGTTGCAAAACTCATAGTGAGTCTTTTACTAAATAGTTTAATAAAAGATGAACATAAACATAGTGCTAAACTTTGCATATTCTTGTGTTGTAGATCATGTCACCTTGCGCCGATCCAAAGACTTTTAATTTGCGATCTGTTCTTGAGAAAGAAAACTCAATGGAACAAACTTTTGGATTGGTATCGCAACTTGAGAATTGTTCTCAAGCAAGAGCGCAAGGAGTATGTCCTTGAGTCTCCTTACCCGAAGACTTGCCTCGATAATGCTACTGTGGCTGCACGGAGAGCTTATGAGAAGCACACGAATGATTGCCTTGATGTGAGCTGTCTCATGCTTGCCACAATGTCCTCTCGAGCTTCTAAGCAATATGAGAACACAGATGCCTACAATATCATTGTGGGGCTCGTGGTATGTTTGAGAACCAAGCAAGGGCAGAGGTTCAATACTTCAAAGTCCTTATTTGCGTGCGAAGCTTGTAAGGGAATCCGTCGACCCTCATGTGATTAAGATGATTGGTTACATTGTCCGGAAAAGCTTGGTTTCCCTTAGCCAAGAGTTGGCTACTGATGTGATGTCCCAGAGCTTTGAGCCATTCATAATGAACTTTCACATGAACAATCTTGACAAGACCACGGCCGAGTTGCATGGGATGCTAAAATCTGCCGAGGAAAGCATTAAGAAAAGCAGCAATCATGTGATGATGATGAGAAGGCAAGGCAGCAAGCCCTATGTCAAGAGAATCGCGTCAAAAGAAAGAAAGCTCGATGCGATCGCGAGCAGTTCTAAGGCCAATCCTCGATGCAGATTGCTCATTACTTGGAGGATCTTGAGAAGAAGAAGGGAAGTATGACTTCCACTCCGTATAAATGTTATAGAAATCAATCTTGCTACTTCTTCCACTAATTCTTGGGTATTTGATACAAGGCAGGGGCTAATAAGAAGTTTTGAGGAGGAGCGAAGTGGATCTTGGCGTTGGCAATGGAGCAAAAGTTGCTCACCATGCCATTGTCTTTACCTTCGAGATTAGTTTTGGAATTGAATAATTGTTATTGTGTTCCATCTCTTTCAAAGAACATTATTTACGCTTCATGTTTGCAAGCGATTATGTTTAAATCTATGGACAATGGTTGTTCTCTTTATTTCAAAGATATGTTCTATTGTCATACTCCATTGGTGAATGGGTTATACGTTCTTACTCTTGAAGGGTCACGGTCTATAACATTAATGCAAAGAGGCAACGTCCAAATGATTTGAATCCCACGTTTATTTGGCACTTTGCGCCGCTAGGTCATATAAATGAGAAGCGCATGCGTAAGCTCCATAGAGATGGTATTCGCACTCATTTGATTTTGAATCATTAGAGACATGCGAATCTTGTTTACTTGGCAAGATGACAAAGGCACCTTTCACCGGTCAAGGTGAGCGGGCAAATGACTTATTGGCACTTGTACATGCCGATGTATGTGGACCAATGAGCTTAACGGCGAGAGGTGGTTTTGATTACTTCATAACTTTTATCGATGACTTTAGTAGATATGGGTAAGGCATAAGTCCGAATCCTTTGAAAAGTTCAAAGAATTCCAAAATGAAGTGCAAAATCATTTAGGCAAGACAATCAAGTTTCTACGATCTCGATCGTGGAGGCGAGTATTTGAGCCATGAGAATCATCTAAAGTTGTGGAATTGTTCCACAATTGACTCGCCAGGGAATGGGGTGATTTATTAGATATGGTGCGCTCCAATGAGCCAAAGTGTCTTCCGTTGTCTTTTTGAATGTACGCTCTTGAAACAGTAGCGTTCACACTAAGCAGTTTCCATCAAAATCAGCACCATATGATGCCAACGCTCTACTAAGGATGTGAGGCTTAGTAAAACGACAATGATAAGCTCACTCCTAAACTTAAATGCTTCACTATCCTAAGTATTACTTATAATCGAGGAGAAGGCAAAGTTTTGTCGCCTGCATGGTGTCTTCTTAGAGAAAGAGTTTCTCTCATAGTGGGAGCACTTTTCACACCGAAACGCTTTAGTTTAACCAAAAGATGAACAAACTAAGACCCGTTGTGGACACAAGAGCACCACGAGGTCGAGGTGCTAAAGGTACATGTTGACTACTCAACAACTTTGTTGTTAGACAACGATGAGCCTAAGACCTCAATGGTGGGACATTGGCTTGAAGCCATGAGATCCAAATTGAATCCATGCATAGTAATCAAGTTTGGAACTTGGTTATCCATTTGTTAAAACCATTGATGCAAATGGGTTTTCAAGAAAAGATAGACATAGATGGAAAACATCTATAAAGCGCGACAGGCCAAAGGTTTCAAACAAATTCAAGGTATTGATTAAAAACTTTTTCGCCTCCGCAATGCTAAAGTCTATTCGCAAGCTTGAGAATGAAATATGTTGTCTCCTTAATGGAAATCAAGAGTGTACATGACACAGCCCAATGTGTTTTGTCGATCCGCAATCGCTGAAAGATATGCAAGCTCCAAAGATCCATTTATGGATTAAAGCAGCATCTCGAGTTGGAACATTCGTTTTGATGAAGTAATCAAAGGGTTTGGTTTCATCAAGAACGAAGAAGAGCCTTGTGTTTACAAAAAGGCTAGTGGGAGCGCACTCGTATTTACGTCTTATATGTGGATGACATATTCTTGATCGGAAATGACATTCCTTTGCTCGAATCATTAAGTCTTCATTAAAAATAGTTTCTCTATGAAAGACTTAGGAGAGGCAGATATATTCTGGCGACGTGACATACAATTTTCTACCTATGTCACATGGTATAAATCTTAGCACTTAAAATGCATCCATGCTTTGTACACGCCCGCATGTTTCAGATTATGCTACGAGATAGATCAAAAGGCTAATTTCGGAACATCTTGAAGCCAAGATGTTCCTTGTCTATGCAAGAGCGGAGAGCTTATGAGAAGCATGAGAAGCAACGAATGATTGCCTTGATGCACAGATGCCTACAATATCATTGTGGGGCTACGTGGTATGTTTGAGAACCAAGCAAGGGTCAGAGGTTCAATACTTCAAAGTCCTTATTTGCGCATGCGAGCTTGCAGAGGAAATCCACACCTCATGTGATTAAGATGATTGGTTACATTGAGAGTCCGAAAAGCTTGGTTTTCCCCTTAGCCAAGAGTTGGCTACAGCTTTGAGCCATTCATAATGAACTTTCACAAACTATCTAAGCAATCGTGACATTGGAAAGGAACCGCCCAAAGTACTTGGAGGATCTTGAGAAGAAGAAGGGAAGTATGACTTCCACTCTGGTATAAATGTTATAGAAATCAATCTTGCACTTCTTCCACTAATTCTTGGGTATTTGATACCGGATCGGTTGCTCACATCCGCAAATCGCTGCAGGGCTAATAAGAAGTAGAAGTTTGAGGAGGAGCGGTGGATCTTCGCTGGCAATGGAGCAAAAGTTGCTAGCTGCTGGCACCATGCCATTGTCTTTACCTTCGGATTAGTTTTGGAATTGAATAATTGTTATTGTGTTCCATCTCTTTCAAAGAACATTATTTCGCTTCATGTTTGCAAGCGGTAGGTTATGACTTTAAATCTATGACTATAAATGGAGGAGGGTCAAGGTGAACGGGCAAATGACTTATTGGCACTTGTACATACCGATGTGGCTGATTTCATAACTTTTATCGAGAGAGTCCGAATCCTTTGAAAAGTTCAAAGAATTCCAAAATGAAGTGAAAATCATTTAGGCAAGACAATCAATCCGATCACTTTGGCAATCATCTAAAGGATTGTGGAATTGTTCCACAATTGACTCCGGGAATGGGGTATCTGAACGAGAAGGCAAGATGGGATGATAAGCTCACTCCTAAACTGATAAATGCTTCTTTATCGGGTATCCTAAGGAAACAAAAGGATATTACTTTTATAATCGAGGAGAAGGCAAAGTGTTTGTCGCCTGCATGTTTCTCTCAAGAAGGGATAGTGGGAGCACAAGAACTTGCGGGTCGAAGGTGCTGCACATATTGTTGTTAGACAACGATGAGCCTAAGACCTGGCTTGAAGCCATGAGATCCAAATTGAATCCATGCATAGTAATCAAGTTTGGCCACCTGATGGTGTTAAAACCATTGAATGCAAATGGGTTTTCAAGAAAAGATAGACATAGATGGAAATGTTCACATCTATAAAGCGCGACAGGCCAAAGGTTTCAAACAAATTCAAGGTATTGATTATGATGAAACTTTTTCGCCTGGCGCAATTAAAGTCTATTCGATCATTCTAGCGATTGCTGCATATTTCGACTATGAAATATGGCAAATGGATGTCAAAACAGCTTTCCTTAATGGAAATCTGAGTGAGGATGTGTACATGACACAGCCCACGTGTTTTGTCGATCCGCAATCGCTTGAAAGATATGCAAGCTCCAAAGATCCATTTATGGATTAAAGCAGCATCTCGAGTTGGAACATTCGTTTGTGTTTACAAAAGGCTAGTGGGAGCGCACTGCTAGGAAAGACTTAGGAGAGGCAGATATATTCTGGGCATCAAGATCTATAGAGATAGATCAAAAAGGCTAGGTCACATGGTATAAATCTTAGCAAGAATCAGTGTCCTAGTACACCGATGAGCGGGATAAAATGAATGCGATTCCATATGCTTCGGCTATTGGGTCCATTATGTATGCCATGCTTTGTACACGCCCGCATGTTCTTGAAGTACTTGAGAAGAACTAAAGATGTGTTCCTTGTCTATGGAGGTGAGGAAGAGCTCGTTGTAAATGGTTACACCGATGCTAGCTTCCAAACCGACAAAGCTAGGTCCTACATGGTTGACTCTAGTGCAAGTGGGAGATCATAGTGATATGCCCTAGAGGCAACATGGAGATGTTGTAGTTTATGATACATTACTTTGTTCCTTGGAATAGACATGGAGTATGTGACTTATTCATGAGACTCGACTAGGAGAAGTAGGTAGCATGGTTCCCAACATGAGTAGTAGCTTATTTTGGGACTACTAATCACTACTCCGTAATCGGGTAGTCATAAAAGTAGTCTTCGGGTTTGCCATGAAACATGTAGTGGGATGTGAATGATCAAGATAGAATTTGGCCCATGGAGCAAGAGGGATCTTTACATATACTTTGGGGTTAATATGTCTGGCAGATTCTATAGAGATGGAGGTGGTTTGGTTAGGTTTTTGAGTCCACCCCCAGTCCCTTTTTATCATGGCACAACCAAGATTAGATTCGTATTCTCCTCCACTTGAATCAGTCTAGAACGACTATTTGTCTCGTAATTTCCATGTATTCCCTTTTCTGTAATTATGTATATGTCCTCAAGAGGGCTATTTTCATAATATTACACATCTCACACAGGATTCTCTCCAAGAACCTTAACTCCTCTCAAGACTAGGCATAAACTCTCTGAAAACCTTTTTACCCTATCCACCTCTCCCTTCTTATATACAAAGGCTTAGAAGGAAAACCCTAACTAACACTTCTAGTTGGGTTGCATCTACTCTTACATAGGCTAACTTGTTAATCCAACACAATTTCGGGTTTTGCACTTACACATGCATGCTTCTCAAAGCATACACCCCTATTAACCCCTTAGTGAATCAATACTTATTTCACTTAACAATTTTATCACATCCATGACCTAAACCAATTAGGCCACCGCCACAGTTTTGCACATTGCCACTTTTTAGGTATTGGGCAATTTACCAAAATGCCCCTCTACCATCTTCCACAAAGCTTTGCGCTTCTTTCACCTTGATCAAGGACCTTACCTCTTCCCCGAGTCTAGTCCATGATCATCTCCTCCTTTGCAAGCAATCCTTATACTTGCAATGTGTAGGTTCACAAATGGCTCACATATCGATAACTCTCTCCATATCGGTTCCCCTTGACTATATCTCATTTGCACTGACCTCACCATTCGACATCCATTGTCTTCCCTTGTGCCTCTCATGAGCCCTGCTATCATATTTGGCTTCCTTGACCGTACCTTAGCTCATCCCTGAGGCTAGTTCTAGTCCACGCCATTGACCATGACTACCTCAAAGCTCCCTGCACATCAAAGACCAAGGAACTATTTTGGGGCATAAGTTCTTCACAACTTGACCTATGTTAGTCCAATATATTTCATGCACCATGAATGCACTCATGCAACGGCACCCATGCCGTTCCTACACCCAACTCAGTTCAAACCAACTCATGCTCCAAACCTCAAAGGCCAATCTAATCATTACCCATAGAGTAGTCAAACCGTTGGCACATCAGCCAGTCAGACTACCAACCAAAGGCCGGTCTGACATCCGCCTCCTAGAACCAATCTGACCGCTAGCCCTAGGTCAGTTAAATAGCTTCTATTCGGTGTGACCATGGCCCCAATGCCAGTCAGACCGACGGCAAAAAAGCGCAACTAGAAAATTGCAAACTCTCAAAAAACTAAACTCAAACTCCACAAACTTTCTAAACCAAAAGTCAATTACTCATTACAACCATAAGGTGACCTCACATAGTCTCACAGATGCTTCAGTTACAAGGTATTTAAGCATCTGTGATGTTTAGGAGCTATACAATATTCCATTAACAATGCAAGCTTTTGAATAATACAACTAGCTACAAGTTATTCTATCTCATGTGGATCAATCCTCTAGTGAGCAAGATACATGGACATACATTTGGGGAATGGAAATTATTTATCTCAAAATATTACAAATTTCCATTCCAAAGCTTATAGGCTCCTTCTCGTTACTTATGGATTTGGAAGAGCAAATATACAATGAACTAAAAGTATTTGCTTGGCTACTGCTATCTAATAGACTAAACACTCAAAATATGTTGCACAGGAGGCATCAGGTGATTCAAGGAGGTTATAATTGCGTGCTTTGTAGAGATGGGGTAGAGAAAACACTAGTTCATCTTTTCTTTGACTGTCACTTTAGTAAAACTTGCTAGAACTATCTCAATATTCTTTGGCAGACTTTGACGAATTTGTACAGCATGCAAAGCAAGCCTTTAAGTATGAGTTTTTTTTATCGAATTCTTCATTATAGCATCTTGGACAATTTGGAAGCAACACAATGGAGAAAATTTTGAATGCAAGACCCCCAAGTGTCAGTAGCTAGAAAGGTACAATTTAAGAATGAGATTACATATGTTTAAAGGACACCTTCAAAACTCTTCTTTCATATTGTCTAGAGAATTTAGCTTGATTTAGCCCCTGTTTAGGGGTTGTACATTTTCTTCTTCTTCAATTGTTGTACATAAACTCTTTTTAATTAATTTTCTATAGGGGCCTCCCTTATTGTGTTTCCTCAAAAAATATACACAAACTATACCCTCAAGCATTGATATTAACTATAAGCGAAGACATCCATGGCGCTAACTTGCCCTACCGTGCACAGAGTATAATGACACTCAAGTGAGTGGGAATTGCTCTGTTGGGACAATATTATATTATTTTGTTTGTACTATGGGCCAAACTGACAAAGATTGACTGCCATTGGGAATTAGGCCCATAGCTTGATGTATGGTTGATGAAAAATATGCAATTCCAATGGAATGTATTTGGTAGATGACAATATGTACTTCTGTTGTTTCATTTGTATCTCCTCCATAGGTACAATATGCAGGTCTGTTTCTGCCATATCACAATGGCAAAAGAGAACATTTTACTCGACACAAAGATAAAAGCAAAAACAACAAATGAAAAGAAATACATTTGGGAAATAAAAATAGCTATTCCATATTTTTTTCTATATTAAGTTGATTATTGAAATATTCTTTTCACTGAAAAACATAGTGTTGTGATTACAGACCAAACAGAGAGAGAGGATGTATGGTAGTGGAGAGTTAGGTGAGCAATGCCCTCCTCTTGCTATGGCTTGTATGACACTTATATCTCCTTGCAAGGAGTATCATTACAAGAATACCCTTAGAGGGCATTCACGTCATTATACATGCCTTACTCGATGCTTGCGCCTTTCTAGCAGGCCGGCTGGGTTTAGGTGGGGGCCACCCCTACAACAGGAGCCTCTCATGGTGAAGGGCTTCACAGGCCGAAACCAGGTTGCCGAGTCCTTTGGCCCCCTCCGTCCCTACGGCCTGTGAACTGATGTGAATAAAAGTGCAGGCGCTGCGTGCAGGCATGCTTCGCGGCGAAGAGTCGGAGTTAGGCATGGTGTCAAAGTCATTCCCGGTCTTGGAGCCATCCGTTGCGGTGCAACCGTTATTGGCGGAGTCGCCTAGCGGAGCCGAGGGCGTCGTACATGCGGGGCGGACCAGGCCTTGGTGTGCAACGTTGAGTTGATCAAGTGAGTCCTCGCTTGGGCCGGAGACGTCACGTCCTGACAGCTATGTGGTTCGGAGTTGATGGCTTAATTGTTGGCGTGAGCTGCGCGGAGTGCTGAAAAGACAGGGGCGGGCTGGTGCGGCCGTACACACCATCCCGAGGAAGAGTTACACGTGGTGTGGCGCGGTTGGCGCGTCGTGGGATGTCAACGGTCGCACGACCGTGAGCCCACGTCCCTTCCTGAGAGGTGGGACACGTGGCGGGACGTTATTGGTGTGTCGTGCGCATCCCAGCAGTCTCGAACGCGCGCCTCGGTCTATCCACGGCTGACCTCCCCGACCGTGGGGAGCCGAATCGATGGGCTCCCACCGGTTACGCTCCCGATCGTGGGGATATGGAGGGTCTTTATAAAGTTTGCTTGCCAGTGTGTGGGCGCATCTCTTACCCGTGCGCCGTTGCCTACTTGGTCTTTCCTGCTGTGCGAAAGCCGCGCGTGTTCCTGTTCCTTCAGCCCTCCATTTGGGAAGTAGGATGGCAAGCCGTGGAGATCCCGGTCGCCAGCTTAGCGGTGACGCCTCGTGGAGCCAGCGCGGGTTGATGTCGCCACCGGTGGAATTCCCCCTGGTGGCTTGTAAGCCGCCGCAGGTTGAGAAGTGGTCGTACGCCACGAAGAGCCAGAGAGGTCGCTGCTCGCTTCCTAGGGCGGAGCCAGGTTACGGAGAGGACGATCAAGACTCTTGTCAAAGAAAGGAAGATAGTGGAGAAAACAAGGGCTCGCCTGCCTATCCACGATGAGGTGGAGCCGCACCCCCAAGAGTCGGAGGCGATTGTCTTTATCGCATTCTTTGAAGATGGGCTCCGAATGCGGGCTTATGAGCTGGAGCTGGCGCAGCTAACCCCAAACGTGATAGTGCGCTTGGTTGTTTTTGCTTGGGCGGCCCGCACGGAAGGTGCCCGTCCCAGCGCGAACTTGTTCGCCCTGCTTCATGACGTGCGTTGTCAGCCGAAGAAGGTCGAAGAGGGGCGGTGTCGAACTTCGGCAGTGTCAACTTCATTCTGAGGTCGAGCAGTGCGAAGCTTTTCCCCGCGCTGGCGACGCGAGGGAAGTGGGTTTTTGGGTGGATGCGACGGTGGTTCTACTACCGCGTGACGCGTAGCAGTGGCCTCCAGTGCCGAGGTTAGCCAATATGCTTCAACAGCCGTCCGGGGGTGATGCCGTAGGGCCGCGACGAGGAACAAGCCCAGAGGCTTGCCGAGTTGCCCTTCGGTTCAACATGCGCGACCTCGCCGAAGTGTTTACCATGTGCGGGGTGTCCCCTCTGTCCGCGCGGTGGAAGTACGAGCAAGGTGGCTCCGGAAGACAGCGTCCGTCCCACAATACCCTGCGTGCAGAGACCCACCGGTCTTGGTATGGACGTCACCGTATGTTACTAGATATATGTAACTGATTTGTTGAGCGAGGCCTCGTTTTGCGTGCAGTGCTCTAGATGGAGGACACAGAGAGTGCCGTAGTCGCGTTCCTTGGGTTGTACACGGCAAAGGAGCACGCGCTGCGCGAAGCCGCGAACCGGTCCTACGAAGCTAGGGCGGATAAATCGGGTGTGCGAGGCCCTAGGCCTCCCCGTACCAGCACACGAGGTGCCGCGTCACCGCGATGATGGCGGCGAGGTGAGTGTGCTCCCCAAGCAGCGGAGAGGTCGGTCCAATACATCAGACCGCTTCGCCGCGATCATCTCTCGCGTGCGCGCGGATCGGAGGGCATGTCGGCGCTGGTCTGGCACGCCCGATTCGAGGAGCACATTGCCCCGAGCGAGGAGGGCTTAAGCATTGTCGAGGCGGGCCTCGGTAGCGATACCATCGGGGATGAGGCCTTGTCACCCATACCGATGCATTCGCCGGTCGGTTCGAGGGGGACACCACCTCTAGCGAGGAGGTCTTAGGTAGTGGTGGGGCTGGTATTGGTAGCGACGTCCTCAAGGACGAGGCCTCGTCGCCGGTGCCGGCAATCAAAGACCTACCGCCTGCGCCGTCCCCCGCCGTAGCAGCTGGTGAGGACCTACCGCCTGTCCCTGCCTGTACGGCCACTGGGACGACCGAGGACGCGCCGCCCACATCCCCGAGCGCGAAGCGCCCCCGGATCCAATCGACCCCACCCGCGAGGGGGCGGTTCAGTGTAGCAGGCATGGTCGACGGGGACCTAAGGTCTAATGGGGATGCCGTTCCGGCAGAGGGAGTCAACACGCCCCCAGCCGATGATGCCCCGACGATGGAGGTGGAGACTATGCGGACACTTCCCACGCCCGGTGGAGGCTGCCGAAGGTAGGCGTACTTCTTTTTCCTCCCGCGACTTCGCGAAGCTCTCGCCGCTGTGCTCGCTCATTCCGTTGTTGACCTCAGGAGAGATGAGGTCTCCCGAACGCGGCCAAGGATCGAGCAACAGAGGTGTCCGCAAGTGACAGCCCGGTGGCGGCGGATGCCACGTGGGCAACCGGGCCTGGCTCAGAGGCCCGGGGGCTCGGCGTGTCTGATTTTATTGCTCGACCAGAGACACTCCATGTCCTTAACGGGATCGTGGAGCGCGTCGATGGCAGCCTGGATCGACGGGCCTTATCGTCGTGCGGAGGGGATCTTCTGGCACTCGCTCTAGGCGCCTCAGAGATGAGGGTAAGTGCTCCAGAGCTCGTAGTTGACGCCGCTTGTCAACCATGTCGCTAATATTGGCCCCCTCCCTCCCTTTTTTAGACGCTTGCCATTAGCCGGGCCCTGGAGGAGGCTCGCACCCGTGAGCGGAGGATGCTGGAGGACGAGCTGCGTGGTGCTGACGAGGCTCACGCTGTCAAAGACAAGCGTATCCGGGTGTTGGATGCGAAACTCAACAGGGCAACCTCCGACGTGCAGAGACTCTCTAAAAATGCGGAGAGCGCGGTAGTAGAGGCGCAACGCGCCACGGAGGAGCGTACTGGCTTGCTTGAGCAAATCATCGCGATGGAGGAAGAGAAGGCCCGGCTTGCCATGGCCCTGGAGTAGAGGAACCGGACCCTGGGCGACGCGTCGATGGCGGCGTGGAGGGCAATGGAGTCCTTGGAGGGGGCCCTCCGGCCTATCTGTTGACGTGCCGGACCTTACGCATGGTCCCTCAGATGTGACGCAGACCCTGGGACGGGTCGAAGAAGGGTCGAGCCTGGCACTAGACGGTGCCAGGGCGTTTGGCGATCACTTCGGCTTTGCCGGTGCGTGTCTTACTTTTGCCATACTCCGCGCTCAGGGATGTGAGCATGCCGACGAGCTGGTTGACCCGTAGCTGGATCTGCCAGCCGCCGCCAGGGTGTTGTCTAGTGCCACCCGCACCATTCAACCCGCCCTCAAGATTTTTTATGACCGGATCTGGCTCTATATCGGGGAGGATGCGGCCAAGGTCATGCTTCGGCAGACGCTACACTGGGAAGGGGACCTCCTCCAGTGGCTCGAGGAGGTCCCTCGGTGCAACAGGGACGATGCGGAGCCATAAGTGTGACACCGGGCCACGGCGTCCTATACTGTATGCCTTGTTGTACTCGCACCCTGTGACCTTTTGTCGTGAACGAAAACAATTGACTAGGGTGGTATGTTGTTGCGTATTATGTGTCGTGTAAACGTGTCCTGGCATGATGAAGGCTGGCCTCTTGCACCCAACTCCACTTCTTGTGAGGGTCGTAGGGTTTTGCAAGCAAGTGGTGGCAATGGTGCTGGCACCTAGTCGAAGTAGGCCCGCGCGCTCCGTCCCCTACCCCTCAAAGTGGTGGCAGTGGAGCTGACGCCTAGTCGAAGTAGGTGCGCGTTTGCTCCGCCCCTAGCCCTCGAATTGGTGGCAGCAGAGCTGGCGCCTAGTCGGGCGAGGCGCGCTCTCCGTCCCCTACCCTTCGAAGTGGTGGCAGCGGAGCTGGCGCCTAGTCGAAGTAGGCGCGCGCGCTCCGTCCCCTACCCCTTGAAGTGGTGGCAGCGGAGCTGGCGCCTAGTATGCGTCTTGTTTATACTCGGTAGAGTGTGCAGGGACAACATCTGCGGCTTATTTAAACTCCGGAGAGTGCGTGGAAACATCGACCACGTCTTATTTATACTCCGAGAGTACGCGTAGTGATAACACAAACGCGTGCGTGGAACTCCGCGTCTTGTTTATACTCGGTAGAGTGTGCAGGACAACATCCGCGGCATATTTAGACTCCGGAGAGTGCGTGGAAACATCGACCACGTCTTATTTATACTCCGAAGAGTACGCGTAGTGATAACACAGACGCGTGCACGGGACTCCGCGTCTTATTTATACTCGGTAGAGTGCGTAGGGATAACATTCGCGACTTATTTAGACTCCGGAGAGTGCGTGGAAACATCAACCACGTCTTATTTATACTCCGGAGAGTACGCATAGTGATAACACAGACGCGTGCGCGGGACTCCGTGTCTTGTTTATACTCGGTAGAGTGCGCAGGGAAAACATCTGCGTCTTATTTATACTCCATAGAGTGCGTGCGGAGGCGGACCTCAACGCTACATCTTATTTATACTCCGGAGAGTGCGCGCGAGGCGTCCCCCTACTGCGTCTTATTTATACTCCATAGAGTGCGTGCGGAGGCGGACCTCGACGCTACATCTTATTTATACTCCGTAGAGTGCGTGCGGAGGCGGACATCGGCACTACGTCTTATTTATACTCCGTAGAGTGCGTGCGGAGGCGGACCTCGACGCTACGTCTTATAAGGTGCAGCATGCGTGGGAACATCGACCACATCTTATTTATACTCCGAAGAGTACGTGCAGTGATATCACAGACGCGCGCGTGGACTTCTGCGTCTTGTTTATACTCAGTAGAGTGCGCAGGGAAAACATCTGTCTCTTATTTATACTCCAGAGAGTGCGTGGGAACATCAACCACACCTTATTTATACTCCGGAGAGTACGCACAGTGACATCACAGACGCGTGCGCGGGATTTCCGTGTCTTGTTTATACTCAGTAGAGTGCGCAGGAAAACATCCGCGTCTTATTTTATACTCCGGAGAGTGCGTGCGGAGGTAAGCCTCCGCACGTTGTTGTGGGAAACACGAGTGGCCTCGCAAGCGGTAAATTTTACTGAATTCCCATTTGCGCGGGTGAGCGAGTGATGGGAACGGGGTCCCGATCTTCCAACAGGTTCTAGATATGTTCTATTTGGTGGAGGCGCGACACAAATCGATTCGGCTTCCGAACAACATGTTCCGAACCCCGCAATCGCAGCACCACGTCTCCTCAGGTTATCAACCGTGCGCAGCCCGGTTGACCTCGCCAAGAAGGCTAATCCTCGCCTGCGAATCAAAGATCACAAGCAAGAACAAGGAAGAACACAACGGAATTGCAGATGTATTGATTTAGCACTCGAAAGTTGGGGTCTCACAAACCGATGAACGGTGAAACTGTTCAAAGACAGAATAATCTAAGCAAAATCCAAACCGTAAAGGTGGGGGTGGCGGCTAGATATAGAGGAGTGAGGGGCGTGCAAAACCCCTAGATGCGCCCTAATGGGCTCCAACACGATACAAGGCCGAACGGCCCAAAAGACGGTGGTGCAGCACCTGACAGATTCTGAATGTCCACTTATTTTGATGATTTCCGTTGACTCAGAAGGAATTTTAATATGGGACCAGAGCCATTGGAAAGGTCGCCTTCTCAGCTTTCTATACATATGTAGAACGTCGAAAACGGAGCCCAGATGCGATCTGGGCGTCCATTTTAGTGCGGCCTGGTCCTGGACTCCGAATTGGATTCGAAGTTGGCTTGAGTTGGGCCTCCAACATGACTCGACCGCCCTTGCTGGACTTGTGCACCTTGTAGCCCATCTCCAAGTACTTCCAGGTCCTCTCCATGGTTCCTAATCATTATTAAATCATTAGGTAGCATTCGATTCTCAAATGAACAAAAAGAAGTACTTAGGAACGAGCTCACCTGTAAATTCAATTGTCGGGCACGAGCTCTAGTGATTGGTCCTTGAATGTCGTGGAGGAGTGTTATGTGTATCCGAAGAAGTGATGTCCTCATCATCCTCCCCCTCTTGAAGCGGAGTTGTCCTCAACTCAGCCTCATATTCTTCTCCCGAGTATGGTTTCAAATCTGAAATGTTAAAGGTGGGACTAACCCTAAACTCGAAAGGCAACTCAAGTATATATGCATTATCATTTATCTTCTCAACTATCTTAAAAGGACCGCAGCTCTAGGCATCAATTTTGACTTTCTTAACTCAGGAAATCTATTCTTTCTCAAGTGCAACAAAAAAAAATCACCCGGTTCAAGTTTAACTTACTTTCTACCTTTACTACCAATAATCCTATATTTTTCATTCATCTTTTCAATGTTTGCCTTAGTAGTCTCATGCATTTTGACAATAAAATCAGCACGCTCCTTAGCATCATTATGAACTCTCTCACTACTAGGCAAAGGTAAAATATCAATAGTGGTACGGGGATTGAATCCATACACTACCTGAAAAGGACTTACCTTAGTGGTGGAGTGTTCCACTCGATTATATGCGAACTCAACATGCGGCAAACACTCTTCCCACAGCTTCAAATTATTCGTCAAAACAGTTCTCAACATGGTAGACAATGTGCGGTTCACCACCTCGGTTTGGCCATCAGTTTGTGGGTGACATGTTGTAGAGAACAACAACTTTTTACCCAACTTGTTCCATAGAGTATGCCAAAAGTGACTCAAGAACTTGGCATCACGATCTGAAACAATAGTAGAAGGCATACCATGCAAACGAACTATCTCTTTGAAAAAGAGGTCAGCAATATGAACGACATCATCGGTTTTATGACATGGTATAAAGTGAGCCATCTTAGAAAAACGATCCACAACAACAAAAATGCTATCCCTCCCCCTCTTGGTCCTAGGCAATCCTAAAACAAAGTCCATAGAAATATCTGCCCACGGAATAGAAGGAACAGGAAGAGGCATATACAAACCATGTGGATTCAAGCGAGACATAGCTTTTTGACATGTAGTGCAGCGAGCCACAAACCGCTCAACATCTCACCTCATTTTTGGCCAAAAGAAGTGTGTGGCCAGAACGTCCTCCGTCTTCTTAGCACCAAAATGTCCTATCAAACCGCCTCCATGCGCCTCCTGCAACAACAAAAGACGAACGGATCCAACTGGAATGCATAGGCGGTTAGCTCTAAACAAGAACCCATCATTGATCATGAATTTATTCCATGTTTGTCCCTCTTTACAATGCAACAACACATCCTTAAAATCAGCATCAAAAGCATATTTCCTTTAATGGTTTGAAGACCAAAAATGTGACAATCAAGTTGAGACAACATGGTATAGCGTCGAGACAAAGCATCAGCAATCATATTATCCTTCCCTTTCTTGTGTTTAATGACATAAGGAAAAGATTCAATAAATTCAACCCACTTAGCATGTCTACATTCAAATTAGTTTGACTATGAATATGCTTAAGTAATTCATGATCGGAATGAATGACAAATTCTTTAGGTCATAAATAGTGTTGCCACGTCTCTAAAGAACGAACAAGAGCATACAATTCTTTATCATACGTGGAATAATTAAGAGCAGGACCATTCAATTTTTCACTAAAGTAGGTAACAGGTTTGGCTTCTTGCATCAAAACACCACCAATACCAATTCCACTAGCATCACATTCCAGCTCAAAAGTCTTACCAAAATCCGAAAGTTGGAGCAATGGTGCGTGTGTAAGCTTGTCCTTCAAAAGATTAAAGGACTTCTCTTGTGATGGCCCCCAATGAAACACGACTCCCTTCTTTGTCAACTCAATCAACGGTGTCGCAATGGTGCTGAATTCCTTGACAAAGCGGCGATAAAACCCTACAAGGCCAAGAAAACTCCGCACTTGGGAGACCGTCGTGGGCGTGGGCCAACTCCATATCGCCTCCACCTTAGCTCTATCATCCTCAATTCCATGTGGAGTCATAACATAGCCAAGAAAAGAGACTCGATCCGTGCAAAAGGTGCACTTCTCAAGGTTACCAAACAAACGTGCATCTCTCAAAGCATTAAAAACAGCACGTAAGTGATTCAAATGTTCATCCATGGATTTGCTATAAATCAAGATATCATCAAAGTAAACGACCACAAATTTGCCAATGAAAGGACATAAAACCTTGTTCATTAATCTCATGAAAGTGCTAAGTGCATTAGTTAAACTAAAAGGCATGACTAACCACTCATACAAGCCGAACTTAGTTTTAAAAGCAGTTTTCCATTCATTGCCAAGTTTCATTCTTATTTGGTGGTATCCACTACGCAAGTCAATCTTTGTGAAAATTACAGTACAACACAACTCATCAAGCATGTCGTCTAGCCTGGGAATAGGATGACGATACCTTATAGTAATGTTGTTAATGGCTCTACAATCTACACACATACGCCAAGAACCATCTTTTTTGGGAAACAAAAGAACAGGAACAGCACAAGGATTAAGGCTCTCACGTACGTACCCACGGTCCAAAAGGTCTTGGACTTGTCGCTGATTCTCCTTAGTCTCTTTGGGATTGGTCCTGTACGCCACACGGTTTGGCAAACTCGCTCCAGGGATCAAGTCAATCTGGTGCTCAATCTCTCGAATGGATGGAAGTCCTGGAGGTATCTTATCAGGGAAAACATCTCTAAACTCCTGCAAAAGGTTAGTGACAGGTGCAGGCAAAATGCAAGGCATATTATTAAGAGAAAATAAAGCATCTTTGCACACAACAGGATAGCATGTATCATTAACATCATCAATTTCAGCAAGGTCTGATTTTGTGGCAAGCATAACAGAATTTTTCAAATGGATTAGTTGCTGTTTTTCAGATTTATCATGTTCCTTTGGATCATTAGCAGCAGCAGCTCTCTCCCTATCAGCCTCTATAATCTCAGCTGGGGTCAAAGGCAGTAAAGTAACTTTCTTTCCCTTATGCATAAAGTGTATTTGTTACTACTACCATGGTGTAAAGCATCATTATCAAATTCCCAAGATCGACCCAATAAAAAAGAGCATGCTTGCATGGGAACCACATCACAATTAACATGATCAGCATAACCACCAATGGAAAAATAGACTCGGCATGTTTGTGTTATCTTAGCTTTTTCAGAGTCATTTAACCACTGAATATGGTATGGATGTGGATGCGGTCGCGTGGTCAAGCCAAGTTTCTTGACCAAATCAGAACTCACCAAGTTGTTGCAGCTTCCTCCATCAATGATGACACGTGCGCGCTGGTTCTTGACTGCGAAGAAAGTCTGAAACCAATTATGGCGTTGAAGCTTATCGGGTTGTTGTACCTGTGTGCTGAGGACCCGCTGCACAATGATGCTCGTGAAGCGCCGTGTGGACGCCCACCAAGGACAAGGTCGTCATCACCACCGCCATTGTCGTCTGAGGCAGTAGCAACATCATCATCCTCCTCGACATCTGAAGTGTTGATGTAGCCTCCATCTTCTGTGGTGATGTATGCCCGTTGGCTAGGCAAATTCTTCTGCACATGACCAAGTCCATGGCAGCGATGGCATTGAATGTCGGAGGAGCGGCCCGTTGAAGCCACGGAAGAAGAAATCTTGGCTGGACCCTGCAAAGAATGTTTTGTAGAATCTGCAAGTCGTGTCATGGAAGGTGGCTTCGGAGGCGCTGCTACAAACTTGTTCACAGGTGGTGGAGGAGAACGAAAACTCGAAGAAGACTTGGGCAGTCCCAGCGATGTAGTCGTTTGCAGCGTGTAGAAGGGTCGTCCGGTGCTTGCCTTCGCTGATTCCTTGCATCCCTGCAATTCTTTTTCTGCAAGCATAGCAAGCTAGAACAACCGATTGACAGTAGTAAAATATTTATAATCAACAATGTCCTAAATTTCACGCCGTACCCCCGTAAAAACGACAAATTTTATCCTCAGTTTCCTCAACAACCCCACAACGCACCATACCCTTTTGAAGCTCAGCATAATAGTCCTGAATAGAACTATCACCTTGTTCTAAGCGCTGCAATTTTTTTCGCAAATCACATTTATATGAGGGAGGAATAAAATGATTATGCATAGCTTCTTTTAATCGCTCCCATGTATCAGGTTGTAAGCGCATGGTACCCAGTTCATTCCACCAGATAATAGCAAAGTCCTTAAACTCACTAGTAGCTTGTCTAACTCTATGTTGTTCAGGAACCAAGTGAGAATTAAACTTCTGCTCTACCGTCATCTCCCAATCAAGATATATTTCAGCATCATAAAGACCAGAAAAAGATGGAATAGTAAATTTGACTTTAGCAAAAGGATCGTCATTACCATGACGGTTCTGGTTATGACCTCCCATACCATGTCGGTTTTGCTGAAGACGCCGACGTAGTCGTGCATCTTGTGTCGCCCGCTGATTAGTGTTGCCATCTGCCTCATACACTATGTCATCATCATGACGATGGCCGTCATTGACAGGTGGCAGGCGTGCCTCCAATGTGTCCATCCGACCAGTGAGGTCAGCCATCCGCCGCTCCACCCGCTCAATGCCTTTTGTGGTGTTCAACTGAGCAATGGCGGCGACGATGGTGTCCATTCGCGCGCCGAGATCAGTGAATGAAGCATTTTGTTTGTCGAGCGCAGCTTGTAGCTGGCCGCGACTAACACACTCGTTGAAATCGACCGGTCTCCCATCCCCTTCGTCTCCTACCATGGTTAGTGGAAACACAGGGAAAACAAAAGGATTATCCCTATCAACTACAAAGTAAGGACAGTGGGAACCCGCAAAGGAAGTGGCTTACCAAGCTCTTACAAGTGTTCTTACCAAAGCAAGGCAAAGGATACCTGGAGAGTGTGATCCGCGATTGTAAGGGTCAAAAATTGTGCTATCCGGAAGTAGGTATATAGAGCTTGGAATGCCAAATATGTTAGTGGAACACAAATCAATAACAGATAGTAATGCTGAATAAATGTCCATAGCACTGGTCCTAGTTGCTGGTCTAAATATGTCCTATATCAGGTATGATATGCTGAACAAGGAGGTAAGACCAAAATAGTAAAGCAAAGACAAAGAACAAAGATGGCAGCAAAGACAAAGACAAAACAAATGAAGCTCACACCTAAAATCAGGCTTTCTTTTTTGGCACGGATAGCACTCAGCACTATAAGCCCAGGTGCCAAATTTTTTTTCTTTTTTCTGTTATTTTTTTCACAAAGCAGAGCACAGAAATAGGAACCACACAAAGTTTCACCTCAATCTGATGTAAGATGTGGTCTACAGAAAATGATGAATGTGCTATAAATTCGGTGATGAAATTTCAGAGCTCGAGTACTGCACTTTCCAGGCCGAATTTGGGCAAAATAAATTCGCCGAACCCGACAAAGTAGGTGCGCGTTTGCTCCGCCCCAGCCTTCGAATTGGTGGCAGCGGAGCTGGCGCCTAGTCAAAGTAGGCGCACGCGCACTCCGTCCCCTACCCCTCGAAGTGGTGGCAGCGGAGCTGGCGCCTAGTATGCGCTGCGGAGGCAAGCCTCTACTGCATGCGATTTATACTCCGTGGAGTACGTGAGAACGTCAACCACACCTTATTTATACTCCGAAGACTACGCGTAGTGGTAGCACTGCCGCGTGCGCGGGACATCTGCGTCTTGTTTATACTCGGTAGAGTGCGTAGGGACAACATCCGTGGCTTATTTAAACTCCGGAGAGTGCGTGGAAACATCGACTACGTCTTATTTATACTCTAGAGAGTACGTGTAGTGATAACACAGATGCGCGTGCGTGGGACTCCGCGTCTTGTTTATACTCGGTAGAGTGCGCAGGGACAACATCCGCGGCTTATTTACACTCCGGAGAGTGCGTGGAAACATCGACCATGTCGTATTTATACTCCGGAGAGTACGCGTAGTAATAACACAGACGCGTGCACGGGACTCCGCGTCTTGTTTATACTCGGTAGAGTGCGCAGGGACAATATCCGCGGCTTATTTAGACTCCGGAGAGTGCGTGGAAACATCGATAACGTCTTATTTATACTCCGGAGAGTACGTGTAGTGATAACACAGACGTGTGCGCGGGACTCTGCGTCTTGTTTATACTCGGTAGAGTGCGCAGGGAAAACATCTGCATCTTATTTATACTCCGTAGAGTGCGTGCAAAGGCGGACCTCAACGCTACGTCTTATTTATACTCCGAGAGTGCGCGCGGAGGCGTCCCCCTGCTGCGTCTTATTTATACTCCATAGAGTGCGTGCGGAGGCGGACCTCAACGCTACATCTTATTTATACTCCGTAGAGTGCGTGCGGAGGCAGACCTCGACGCTACATCTTATTTATACTCCGTAGAGTGCGTGCGGAGGCGGACATCGGCGCTACGTCTTATTTATTCTCCGTAGAGTGCGTGCGGAGGTGGACCTCGACGCTACGTCTTATAAGGCGCAGCATGCGTGGGAACATCGACCACGTCTTATTTATACTCCGGAGAGTATGCGCAGTGATATCACACACGCGTGCGCGGGACTTCGCGCCTTGTTTATACTCAGTAGAATGCGCAGGGAAAATATCCGTGTCTTATTTATACTCCAGAGAGTGCGTGGGAACATCAACCACATCTTATTTATACTCCGGAGAGTACGCGCAGTGATATCACAGACGTGTGCGCGGGACTTCCGTGTCTTGTTTATACTCAGTAGAGTGCGCAGGGAAAACATCCGCGTCTTATTTATACTCCGGAGAGTGCGTGCGGAGGCAAGCCTCTGCACGTTGTTGTGGGAAACACGAGTGGCCTCGCAAATGGTAAATTTTACTGAATTCCCATTTGCGCAAGTGAGCGAGTGATGGGAACGGGGTCCCGATCTTCCAACAGGTTCTAGGTATGTTCGATTTGGTGGAGGCGCGACACAAATCGATTCGGCTTCCGAACAACACGTTCCGAACCCCGCAATCACAGCACCACGTCTCCTCAGGTTATCAACCGTGCGCAGCCCGGTTGACCTCGCCAAGAAGGCTAATCCTCGCCTGTGAATTGAAGAACACAAGCAAGAACAAGGAAGAACACAACGGAATTGCAGATGTATTGATTTAGCACTCGAAAATTGAGGTCTCACAAACCGATGAATGGCGAAACTGTTCAAAGACAGAATAATCTAAGCAAAACCTAAACCCTAATAGTGGAGGTGGCAGCTAGATATAGAGGAGTGAGGGGTGTGCAAAACCCCTGGATGCGCCCTAATGGGCTCCAACACGATACAAGGCCGAACGGCCCAAAAGACGATGGCGCAGCACCCTGACAGATTCTGAATATCCACTTATTTTGACGATTCCTGTTTACTCAGAAGGAATTTTGACATGGGAGTAGAGCCATTGGAAAGGTTGCCTTCTCAGCTTTTTATACATATGTAGAACGTCCAAAACGGAGCCCGGATGCGATCTGGGCGTCCGTTTTAGTGCGGTCTGATCCTGGACTCCGAATTGGATTCGAAATTGGCTTGAGTTGGGCCTCCAACATGACTCGACCACCCTTGCTGGACTTATGTGCCTTGTAGCCCTTCTCCAAGTACTTCCAGGTCCTCTCTATGGTTCCTAATCATAATTAAATCATTAGGTAGCAATCGATTCTCAAATAAACAAAAATAAGTACTTAGGAATGAGCTCACCTGTAAATTCAATTGTCGGGCGCGAGCTGTAGTGATTAGTCCTTGAATGTCAAGTGGAAGAGTGTTGTGTGTATCCGACGAAGTGATGTCCTCATCAGCGAGTACAAAAGGTCAGAGACTAACCGCTCGGCTGTCATTGTCTTGGCAACAAGATAAGGGCCTCTGCTGCTTCCTTTTGTCCTAGACATAATATCGCCGCAACTTGTCTGCATTCTATGTGTGGCGGAGTGTCTGCCCTTCCAGCGTGGCGAGGCGATAGGCCCCCCACTGCAGGGTTGCCGTGACGATATACGGGCCTTCCCACTTGGACTCGAGCTTGCCGACCGTTTCTGCACGGAGTGCCATCTTGAGAACGAGATCCCCGGCCGAAATCCGCGTAGGTACATGGAGCGGTCGCGCATGCGCGCCATTTGCCGTGCATACTTTGCGACGTGCTAGGTCGCGCTTACTCGATCTCCATCGAGGAGGTCTAGGGACAATTGACGCTCTTCTTCTGGTGCTTTGGCGAGAACCCTTCTGGAGCCGCCTTGATTTCTTCGGGCGTCATGGCCTCATCGCCGAAGAGAAGCTTGAACGACGTAATTCCTGTCAGATGTGTAGCCATTGTGCGGAGGGACCAGAGAACGCTGTGAAGCTCGCTTTGCCACCTGCCCTTAGGCAGCCCGACAAGACGCTTCTTGCCTCCGACGGAGATGGCGCCGTTCGCCTGCTCGACCGCTCCGTTAGACTGCGGGTGCCCCATTGAAGCGAATCGGAGCGTGATGCCCATGCTGTCGCAGAACTCCTTGAACAGGGCGGAGTCAAACTGCAAACCATTGTCGGCGGTGATCTCACTGGGCACCCCAAAGCGACATATGATGTTCTGCTAGAGATAGCGCTACATGGCCGCCGAGGTTATCTTAGCTAGAGCCACAACCTCTGGCCACCTGAAAAAGTATTCAAGGGCGACCGCTATGAATCGCAGGTCTCCTGGGGCCCGGGAAGCGGTCCCACGACATCGATGCCCCACCGTGCCAGTGGCCATACGGGGGGAATGGGGTTGAGGTTTGTCGGGGGTCTGTGAATGATCCGCCCCATCCATTGGCAGCCTTGACACCGACGCTCGAGGTCCTGAGCGTCAGCAACGGCGGTCGGCCAGTAGAAGCCTTGCCTGAACGCCTTACCAACGAGCGATTTCGGCGCCAGATGCAAACCGCACAGGCCCGCGTGAATGTCCGCGAGGAGGTGCTACCCCTCCTCGCGTGAGAGGCACCATAGAAGCGGTGCGCAGAGTCTTTTCTTGTAGAGCACTCTGTCGAGCACCTAGAAAGACCTAGCACGGCATTGCAGGCGCCGAAGCTCGACAGGGTCGTCAGGCTCCGCGATGCCCTACAAGAAACCGTGGATGGGCTATCGCCAATCGCCCTGTTGAGTAATTTGGTGGACGAGGGCCACGTCATAGTTGTCCTGCGCGATGGCTGCTGCGGGCAGGACCTCATGGAACACTCCCTTGGGAGTAGGGAGCTGTTGACTGGCGGCTTTTGTGAGCACGTCGGCTTGCTCATTTTCTGCCCGAGGGATGGCCTTGACGGTAACACCGAGGAAGTGCCGCTCCTTTGCTCTTATGGCTGCCAGGTACTTGGCCAGGTCGGGGTCATTGGCTTGGTATGACTTGTCGACATGGCCCGCCACCAGCCATGAGTCGGTGCAGACGAGAACTCGCCACGCGCCCAGGGCTTTGAGCTTTGCAAGGCCGAAGAGTAACGCCTCGTACTCGGCCGTGTTGTTGGTGGCGGGGAATGCAAGGCACGCCGAGTATGAGAGGTGGTGCCTCTCTGGCATGGTGACTACGACGCCCACACCAGTGCCGGAAACACTGTAGGCTCCATCAGTGTGGAGCAGCCACACCGGGTCGTCAGCAACCTGGGCGGGCTGGGCCGAGGGGGTCCATTCCGCATGGAAGTTCGCGAGGACTTGGGATTTGATTGCCGCTCTCGAGGCATACGTCAAGGAGAACAGTGCGAGCTCAGCTGCCCACTTGCCAATGCGCCCTGTGGACTCCTTATTGTGCAGCATCTCCGCTAGGGGAACGAGGACGACACGGTAATTGGGTGAGCCAGAAAATAATGTCGAAGCTTCCTCGAAGCCATGACCAGCGCGTAAGCTAACTTCTCAACAGGCAAGCCCCTCTTCACTGCCCTAGACAGGAAACGGCTCAGCGCGGCCATGCGGCCAGCGAGTCTTTGAACTTCCCTTGTGGTCTTGGGTGGCTCTATGGCGAGGATCGCATCGACTTTGTTAGGGTTGGCCTGGATGCCGCGTCCGGACATCAGAAAGCCCAAGAGCTTGCTTGCCTGCACACCGAATACACACTTGTCCGGGTTGAGCTTGATGCCCGCCTTCTTAAGGTTGTCGAAGGTCTCTTGGAGGTCTTGGCTATGGGAGGCTAGTTGTCTGGTTTTGACGACTACGTCATCGACGTAAGCCTCCACATTCCTCTCGAGTTGGGAAGCCAACGCTAGCGCAATGAGGCGGGTGAAGGTAGCCCCCGCATTCTTCAAACCAAAGGGTATCTTGACAAAGCAGTATGTCCCTATCGGCGTGATGAAGCTGGACTTGGTCTCGTCATCCTTGGCCATATAGATCGGGTGGTAGCCAGAGTAAGCATCCAAGAAGCTCATGAGTTCATAGCCCGCGGTGGCATCAACCAGCTGATCTATGCGGGGCAAGGGGTAGTCATCATTCGGGCATGCCTTGTTAAGGGGGTGAAGTCGATGCACATACGCCAAGCACGGTTGGCTTTTTTGACCAGGACCGGGTTGGCCAACCATTCCGAATGTTGGACTTTGCGAATGACGCTGGCCTGAAGAAGCTTCGCTACTTCCACCTTGGCCGCTTGCTGTCGGTCGATATACATACGGCAAAGTCTTTGCCTGACCGACTTAGTATCAGGGTGAACCACTAGGTTGTGCTTGATAAGCAGGCGGTCCACACCCTTGATGTCCTCCGAGGACCATGCGAAAACATCCACATTGCTCCGGAGGACCCGGAGCAAGTCCTGCTCCACCTCCAGGGGAAGGCCTTCACCAATGGACACGAATTGGCCTTCGAGTTGGAGAAGGACCCTTTTAACCCCCACCCTCTGGTCGGGGCTTGGGCGTCCATCCTAGAGCGGAGGGAATAGCTGCCTAGAGCGGATCGGTGAGAGCGTGCACCTTGCGGTACAGGCTTTCGGCATCAGCCTCGATGCGCTAGGCAAGGTCCTGGTCGCCGAAGATGGTGATGACACCTCGTGGGCCTGGGAGCTTCATACATAGGAAGCCATGATGCGGGACCGCCCCGAACGAGTTGAGGATAGGGCGACCCAGTATTGCGTTGTATGGGCTCGGAATGTCAACGACGTCAAAGATTGCGTCCTCGCTCCTAGCGTTATCGCCCTGATGAAAGAAGAGTCAGAGACCTGCCTGGCCCAATGCCATCAGCCGTCGGCCCCCAAGACCATGGAGCGGGGTCCCTGACGGCCTCAAGCGACATCGAGGGATCCCCATGCGGTAGAAGGCCTCTGTGAATAGAACGTTTGCGGAACTGCCTCCGTCGACGAGGACGCGCCCGGTGATGTCAACTTGGATGACCAAAGGGTCCTGGTGGGGAAACTCCACGCCTCGGGCATC
Organism: Melocanna baccifera; assembly: GCA_036346265.1. NCBI lineage: Eukaryota > Viridiplantae > Streptophyta > Magnoliopsida > Poales > Poaceae > Melocanna > Melocanna baccifera. Next base: position 13,972,956 of record CM070688.1, on the reverse strand, counting down.
AGCCGGCGTGAAGGTGACCTCGTCGTGCGCCCCTCCCGAAGAACCTACACCGAAGTCTCCAGCGAGGAGCCTCCGAATATGATGCTGATGGTGCGATGTTGGGTCTCATCTTTGGCATCAGCGCGCCTGCCTTGACACCGTGGCGCTTTTCCTTCCGGTCCGGCGTAGTTCTTCCTGGCGCGGCGACTATCCGCCCGCTCTGGCGTGGGTATCAGCGCGACCACCGATGGGGTGTGCTGACTCTAGGCCTCTTGCATGCTCCGCATAGCTCTGCGGAAATCTGCTAACTCCTGCTGGAGCTCACCAAGGGCCGCTAGCATGGCGTCCTTTACTGCCGGCATGTCTACGGCGACTAGCACATCTGGTCGCACTGCCGGGACAGCAATGGCCACGGCTTGCGCTCCTGGGTTGTCCGCCGCGTCAGCGTGATGGACTCCGGCCTCGATGCCAGGGCCGCTTATTGCTGCCGAGGTCGCTCGGCGCTCCCGCCCGGGTGCGGGGACAGCGGTCGCGCCGCCTAGGCACCGATGGTGCCACTCCCTGCCACCCGGCCGGCATCGTCGGAGTGGACTGTTGCGCCGACGGCGGGTTCGGGCGTCACGAGCAGGGCGGGCAGCCATTCGGTGGTAGTGTTGACCGTCACGTCGGCGGTTGCGGGGTCGACCATCGCGTCGTGAGCGTCACCGCTCGCGCCCATGACCGCCGGTGTCGAAAACCTGGTGTTGACGCGGGACTTCGCCACGACCCCTTCCTTCTTCTTCGTCACCGGTGATGAAGCTTTCTTCGGTGCCATCCCTCCTGAGATCTTGAGGCTTGCTCTGTCGTCCCCACGGACGGCGCCAACTGTTGTGGTTACAGACCAAATAGAGAGAGAGGGTGTATGGTAGTGGAGAGTTAGGTGAGCAATGCCCTCCTCTTGCTAGGCTTGTATCACACTTATATCTCCCTGCAAGGAGTATCGTTACAAGAATACCCTTAGAGGGCATTCACATCATTATACATACCTCACTCGATGCTTGCGCCTTTCTAGCAGGTCGGCTGGGTTTAGGTAGGGGCCACCCCTACAACACATAGTATCATCAACTAATAGATAAACACAAAATAGCATATTCCATCAAACAAGCAAATGAATCAGTAATAATTGATATCAACCTGCAAATGCACATGTTCATTAGGAAGGCATCATCCAAGCAAATGGGTATGTTTGCCTCAAACAATTGCTGCGGTATGAATCAATCAAATTGGTAATAAAATTGAATAAATGCTTGAATTGCACAACTCTTACAAAGTAAAGAACACACAATAAAAGTGAACACAAAAGTTAAACACAAAACACTAGTTCAACAAACACTTCTAAAACATGAAAAAGAAACCAAAATATGTGAAAACAATAGGTTTGCATAGACATTCGAAGGCAGATAACCAATTAATCACATTAATCTAATTCCAACGAATCTGATTGGCCCGATTTTTGTTGATCAATCACATTGATTGGGATGGAAGGTTTTCAGATAGAATAGTAGCCTGATCCATTGGCTCTACATGATTGTGCATCATGGTTTACCCCGATGGCAGAATCCTGACCGATAGGGGTACTGTGAAATGCTACTCTAAACAAGTGTAAGCTAATCATGGGGTGCTATCAATTCATATCTCTCACAAACACATCTATCCCTGCCAAAGTCGATTGATCTCATCAACCATTGTCTAAACTAGTCCATCAATATGAACTGATGTAAGCTATCATATCAGACCAGTAATAGATCTAATCTACTACTACCACATATCAACTATATGTGACCAATCTAGATCAAATACTATATAGGATGACTTTGATACTACTATTGAGATACAGGTAGGCTATATTAGCACAGATTAAAATTTTCTACTGCGTAAACTAGAAAGCCATGCGAGTAAGATATTATAGATCGTTAACACTAGACGTGCAGTACAACGAAAGTATAGTTGAAGCAGTCAGTTCAATGTAGCACACGTCCGTGTAGTGGAAGTAGTCGATCGTCTTCTAACCAATCATCTCCTCCTTGCAATCGTCCCGATCAGTGCTGCAATCATAGTAGAACTTCTACCAAAGTCCATATGTATAGGGATGGAATGCCATATGTCGATGTGCTAGCACTAGTGTGCATAGTAGGATTTGTGAGAGATGGTGGCTAGGGTTTTGGTGGAAGTGTATGAAATACATCTCTTAACCCCACGCCTCTCTTAATATAGCCCCTCAGTGGAACCCTACATTAGGGGCCCAACAAGGTGCAAAGCCCACTTGGTCCATTAGTAATGGATCCAATCCGAACTAATGTGTTCTAACCCATTAAGTGTGTGACCCTGTAGGTTCATGTATATTCAGCCGTGGCCCAAAAACTCCTTTCTAGTTCGCAAGTCAGTAGCGGCCCCTGGCACGATATATAGACTCCTAAATATACAGAAAGATCATATTGAATGAACCAATATAGTGCTCATATATTGATCCTTTTCATCAATTATATTTGGTATGACCATGCATTTTCTTAATCCAACCACATTAAGAGGCCTAGAGATATCTCTCTTATTATATAGGAGGGATAAATTTCATCTTGATCATTCAAATTTATATGCATGTTTCATAGTAAACTCGAAAGATATCTTTATGATCACTCGGTAACCCCTAAGTAAACTATTGCACATATAGAAAACTATGACAATCTTAGGTTTAAGGATCTTTTATACACTATGTATGAAACCAACTAATAATACTTAAAAATATAATAATTCCTACAATATCTCATGGTAAGTTAATCCAACACCATATTCTCTAATATGTGCCCATATTATTGATTTGATAGTTCTATATCCATGATCCATGAAATATGATCACCAATCAATACATATAGTGATCTGTAAATCATAATTATTCCACGTAATGATATAAGATCATATGTAATTTAGAATAACATCAAAACATAAATAAAGAGTTTTACAAACAAGTCACATATATGTTGATCAATACGAAAGATATTTGTTCAAGTGATAAAATAACATATTATTCAAAGATTATAAATATAGAAGTGATACAATCATCTTCATGATCATCTTTAAGGTATATCACTAACAGCTTGACCCTGTAAGTTGTAACACAGTAGTAGGGGCTTCTATAACGACTCAATCAATTGGCGACCCTATAAGTCATCTCTATCAGTTATACATCATTGGAATGTAACAAGATCAAGAAGAGGACACAGAAGATCAAAACCAACAAATCAAGAATAAATCAACCAAAATAAGAAGACTCCATGAGAGATGAACAAAGTTGATGTATTACTACTTAAGGATTAATATTCTATAGTAACTTTATCTGAAGGACAAAAGAGCACCCCCACAGCACTCACACTTCTTAAATCCTAACACTATAACTCTTGGATAGCATATGGATAGTTAGATGGTTCACTACCAAGTCTCCATCCTAACATTTTAAATAGATGAGACAACCAACTCACATCTAATCTTAATAGATACTATCCACTAGCATATATAGAGAATCACATTAATGCCACACAATACGTGTTTTGCTCATACACTGCACTCATGCGCGCTTTTCAAAAGCACATGAATCCGAATCCATTAAGTTCTTAGTCTTTGATCCAACTTGATTTTCTTAGTTTCTTCTTAATCTAAATTGTTTTTCCCAGCTCTGTGGTTTTGATCCAAGATAGTTTTAGGTATTTTGATCAACTTACCAAAATATCCTTCATTGACCTGTTCTTCATATTCCTTGTAAGTAATTTTCATACTTACCACGTGTAGGTGCACCACTTTCTTGCCACTCTATCATTCTAGTTTCACCAAACCACACCTTATTTGAACCGACCAAGCCATATGGTACAATCTATCACTCGAACTTTCCTTCAATATTTCTCACCTTCTTTATATCATGCTTGAGTTCAACCATATCACTCGACATTCTTAATCATTTTAAGCCTCAACTCTTTTATGAGCGTAGCTCCGATCCTTGTCGTTGACTGTAGGTAACTCCATAACTTTCTGCACATTTAAAAACCAATAAATCATTTTTAAGTATAAGTTCTTTACAATTTGACCCACATCAGTCAAAACAGGCTTCAAGCAATACATATGCCCTGACCTAGGTCAAACCAAAACACACCAAGACCATAATTCCCAAATTTCCATTTTCAGTCGAGATAAACTGGCTAGCCAGTAAGGCTGTAAAAATAGCTCGAGGCTCGCGAGCTACTCAAGCTCGGTTTGTTCTAGACTCGATTCGAGTTCAGCTTGAGCTTTAAACGAGCCGAACTCGAGCTTGATTTTGAGCTCGCGAGCTTCACCGAGCCGAGCTCAAATAGTTTGCGAGTCTCAATTCGAGCTTAAATAGTGATATATATTAATTCTTATTGAGTTTACCCGAACCGAACTCGAGCTCGAGCTTTTCTTAATGTTCAAAATTAGTGTATATTTGAATTATTTTGACTGTTATCGAGCTTACTCGAGACGAGCTCGAAATTGAATCTTTCATATTTTTAAAAATTAGTACATAATAAATTATTTTAATTGTTATTGAGTTTCAACGAGCCGAGCTCGAGCCTACTCAAGTTTAGACCGAGCTGAGCTAAAGCCTAGATTCAGGCTTGGACCCCAACTCAAGCTCAACTCGAATTTCTACCGAGTTCGAGCCTAAAAGGCCAAGCTCGCTCGAGCTCGACTCGTTTACAACCTTACTAGCCAGTCAGACCATCAGCTCCTGCTAGTCTGATCGTCCACTCTGGCTGGTCTGACCGTCAGGTCTGAAGCAAAACTTAAAAAACTGTAAATTTACAAAATCCAAATTTCAACTCTTCTAATTTGACAATAGTTCATCACAATAAAACTTTGGACTTCTCGATGGTCATTCAGATGAATATAATATCACTTGGTAATTCTAATGGTTAGCACGGGATTCGACAGTTGAGCTCTGTTTATTGAATATTCAATTTGCAATAAGAGACAAAGATGTGTAAGTTGTTTAGGCTTTAGACAACAGGAAGGCAAAAAAACAGAGCACGGTTATTGTCTCATGATATCTTATTGTACAGCTAGACTTCCCCACATCTTAAGATACAAGAAACATCTGCTTGCTCCAGCACACAACATGCAAATAACAACAAGCAACGATTGTTGCCTCTTGAGCTCGCTACTTGCCCATGTTCTGGTACCTGTACAGCTTGGCACACAACATATAGTACCCGAAGTTGACGGAGACGAGCACGGCGAGCAGCCAGTAGAGGTTCTCCAGCCTTGAGGCGTTCATGTTGTCCGGAAGCCACGCCGTTACGCGCCGGACGATATCGACTAGCGCGGTGCTCAGGTAGAAACCGAGCGCGACGATCATGGCCACCATGCCCGTGGAGGTGTTCGTGAGCGACGACGGGAACTCCTGGTAGTAGAGCGTCACCTGCCCGGGGAAGTGTAGCGCCTCCCCTGCGCCGGCCAGCGCGAACGGCAGGACTAGCCACATTGCCGACAGTGGCGACACCCACATCGGGTTGCCCTCCTCGCCGTGCGCGCGCACGGTGGCGATGCGCCGGCGCTCGATGACGGCAGACGCGGCCATGCTGAGCACGGTGAGCACGTGGCCCGCGCCAATGCGCTGCAGCGGCGTCGGGGTGTGGCCGGTGAGCCGCTGCCAGAGCGGGAGGACGACGCGGTCGAGGAGGCCGAGGAAGACCACGACGGAGATGAGGTTGGCGACGATCATGGAGCCCGCCGGAACAGCGAAGCGGCCGAGTGCGCGGTCCATGGCGAGCGCCTGCAGGACGGTGAAGTTGAGCTGCACGCCGATGGAGACGCTCAGGAAGATGGCTGCGCTCCAGAGCGGCAGGATGCGCAGCACCGTCTTGAAGTCCTCCACCTGCCGCACCGTACAGATGTGCCACGGCCGGACTACCGAGCCGTCCGCGGCGGTGACGTCGCCGTCGGTGATCAGTGCAGCACGGTTCAGGAAGCTGCGCACGATCAACCGAGCAGGGTAGTAAGTGGATGTTACTGTTGGTCATCACTTCATATTTTATTTTCTTACTGGCTTGCTGCCTACAACTTTGACTAGCTACTACTTTCTTGCATCCAAACATATTTTAATTGTAGCGTGCTAATGCCGTTTGACATCAATCACTTCCTGTTCAGGAAATTTTCTTAGCCTTTATGTCTTCTCTTCTCCCTTAAGGATGATGATAGAAGAAATATCTCTCTTAAACTATTTTTAAAGTATGTGGATGGAGATGAGACAATGGGCATTATTCCCCTCCCATATGCTCTCTATAATTAAGAGAATGGGCATTATTCGCCTCCCATAATCCCAAACATAGTATGGCTGTTCACTGCTAAAGAATTAGTTCTTTTTACCTTTTAGGCTTGTGATACTAGCAAGTGTCGCGCCCCTTCGCCACACTTTTCTATGCACACTCCCGGCGATCCCAAACATAGTAGTACTGTTCAATGTTATAGAATAAGTTCTTGTACTTTTTAGGCTTGTGAAAGGGACAAGTGTCGCGCCCCTTTCGCCACACTTTCTCTGCACACTTTTTTTTTCTCATATTGTCCACAACTGTTACATCGCAATAATTTACATGTACGATCATTTGTGTTACCTTTATTATTAGGCTTCGATCACCACAAAACCTCTATCATAAAGACACCGAGACAACCGCTTCCTATACATTGCTCATCTCGTCCTAACACCTTGTGACAACCAATCTAATTAACATGTATCAATCAATAGAGAACTTGGTGTACATCAGTTGGCTAGTTGCCGTCGTGCTTGTGTTCAGCAGAAAAGTATATATTTATATTTTACAAGATATTAGAATAAATTAAAGATTTATCTAACTATTTCTATGAGAAATTTAACGTGTATTTTAATAGGACACACGCCTGTGCGTATGATGTATAGGTGAGTACTGCATCGTGATCGTTGGTACAAAAGATTGATCAGTAGACTTAATTAGGAGAGTTGACCGTCCCCATCCTGTGTTTCCTCGAGGGAAAAAAAACTCAATTCCATCCAAAAACATTGATGGTTAGAAAGGGAACCGTGTGTTGGTTAGCTTGTCTATTCCAAGACTTTAATATAACATAAAAATTTCTGGATCAAACCGAGCAATAACGAATGCCCATATTTCTCTTGCCTAACGGACTAAAACTAACGTACGAACATAATTAATCCGTATAATTTGTGATCTGAACTTGTGGCCTTGTTCTATCAGCGGTGCTATGACTAACTGGATCTTATCTATAGGACAGCTCAACTAGTTCATCAATAATGCATTCTTGCCTAAGTGGGAAGAGAGGTTCTTATCTTGTATATGGGCCGTTCATATTAGATTAAATAGTTCTAAGTGAGTTTATATATATGTGTATGGATGAAATCTTGTGCATCTGATATTTCTCCCCATATATATATATATATATATATATATATATATATATATATATATATATATATATATATATATATATGCTAAACTTTATTACCCAGATTTGTTCTTTGTTCTGTGAGCAAAAATTTGCATGAAAATTCATCTTGTTAGCTTGTCTTTATGTTTAGCAATTGACAACAAAATTCATGTGTTTAAGCCTTTGTATAGTTACTAGTATTTGTATTTGTTTTCCTTGAAATTTACTAGGTGCAGGGTAACCCAATTTTCTGATTCTTGGATGGGTAATACTACTACACAAACACCTCGTAAGTTTGGAAAAATATAATTTCCTTTTCTTCCACGTTCCCCAACTTATCCTAGTTAACTCCTATTCGAAGGACAATTAGTAGGTGGTGGAAAAAGTGCATGTAAAGTGTATAAAATACAAACACGTATAACATAGTCACTCCTTCATAACATTTTTTAATTATTTGGTTTGTTTTTTGAATTATATATTATTATGAGACCTAAAAAGACAGCTACTACATATTCAACGTCCTTGTCCTAGTACGTGCACAAATAGTGGCACTAACTTATTTAATTACCTATCCATATCTTGCGTACAAATTTTACTAATTTTCGAATGATCATGCATGACATAATACTGGATATGCATGTCGATAATTTTCTTACCTAAAGGTGTCGCTTGGAGCAAGGTTAGTAGTACCGTCGCCGCTACGTTGCCCGTGGTAAAACCTCAACTCCTCTGACGCCACAACGTTGACCTTCCTCTTCCTGGCGGCGGCGACAGCCACCCTGGCGAGCCCAGTGAACGGGCTGCCCTGCGCGGCGGGCCGCCGATAGTACCGCGCGCCGAGGAGCAGCGCCGCGAGGCCGACCGCGCTCGCGGCGCAGGCGATGCCGAAGCCGAGCGCCCACGACACCGTGTCCTGGACGTAGACGATCACGGTCGAGCCGAGCACGGCGGACGCGTAGAGGAAGATGAAGTACCAGTTAAAGAAGACGTCGCGGTCGGCGGCGTCCTCGAACTGGTTCGCGCCCATGGTCGCCTGGTTGAACCGCGCCCCCGCCGCGCTCACGCACAGCAGGCAAACTCCGGCGTACAGCGCCGCCATCTGCCCTGCCGACGCCGGCTCGCACGGGCCGGCGCCAAACTGGCACGCCTCCGGTCGGAGGCTGCGCTGGCTCGCCGTGAGCGTGAACATGACCAAGGACTGCACGCATGAGTCGAGCAAGCTAGCTTAGACGTCACGATCGATATAGAGCGTGCGTACAAAGATGTAAGGTTTTCTTGCCAGGACTGAGAAGGCCATGGCGACCGCGACAATGGGGTAGCAGCCGAAGAAGGCGTCGGCGACGATGGCGCCGGCGACTGGGGCCACGCTGAGGCAGCCGGCGATGATGGTGGAGATCTGTGCCGCGTCGATGCTCGGCACGTTGTACTCCTTTATCAGGTAAACCACCATGTTGCTCGTCGCGCCAGCATTCGCCAACCCGAGCCCCAGCATCGCCACTGCACCACATACACACACACATACACACAACTACATGTAACATGCCTCATGCTGGTACACACACACACATATGAGAGCGAGAGAGACAGAGAGAGAGACCTGCAAGGAAAGGGAAGGTGATCCATCCGCCCTTCTTCTTGTTCGGATCTCTCAGCTGCTGAAGGGACTCGTGATCGAGGCTGAGGTGAGAGTGAGGCCGAGGCTCCCGCGACCCGTTTGCCGCCATACTGTCTCTTCACTTGTTGTTTCCTCTGCACTTGCAATAATTAAGCTACAACATTCGCTGCACAAACAGCTCAAATATAGCTATATATAAGCAAGCGCAAGTCAGCGTGTCGATCGGATACTAGCTAGGAACGTAGTACAGTGTCACACTGTCAGTTGGGCTACTGGTGACGAATAGTTTAACGGTGGAGCTGACCAGCTAACCCTTTTGATAAGAAAAATGCCGGAGAGCGTGAAGTTTCACATCTATTAACGACGGTTCACTTGTGCAAATAATAGTTTGTACTGTTCCATCACCCTACTTTCCAGAAGATTACGTAAGATCTATATTGGCTAGTAGGTACTGGCTGTCGGATCCAGTTTTTACAATCCAGAATTTTCTATGATTTTATCGTATTATTATCTGGATTAATAAATAGTGCTCACAAATACATTGCTTTCTCAAGTCATACATCGCACAAAACAGATAGAACTAAAATATTACATATCAGAGTTAAAATACACCATATCGGATGACAGTTATATATAAGGGCCAGTCATGCCAAACATTTACATAACAAAAAGATCGCGGCGGAAAACATAACAAAAGTAGAACCATTAGCCACAGGCAAGCGATTGAAGATAAATAGGTGCAACAGATATTATCTAAGACTAGATAATAGATGAGCATGCATCTTTCTCAAGTCTATTTGCCTAGGACCCGAACTTGAAAACAATTTCTAATTCTCGTCATCGGCTCTCCTTTCTGTATTAGGAGCATCTTCATATGCATAGTGGTCTTGATTTCCTGATTTTTGGTAATACGAGAGTGAGCACAAACCACTATGCTCCACGAGCCAATGCACATGATGCAATTAATTAACATGCATTGCTTACCAAAGGAAGGCTAGGGATGTTTTACTTGCTATAAGTTTGCTTTTGAGGATAAGGTATATAGAAAACTTCCTGTGACCTAGTAGTTTGAACTAAAACATATTATTTGAACCAAAAAGTGCAATAATATTATCCATATGCTAACCTTTCAGCGTTATAACCACCTACGATCAGGTAAGTGGCACCAGACAGCATTCGAGTAGTGATGGACATCGAGCTCCACCTGAATGTTCGACATCGATCGGGTAAGCTCGGATGGCAATGAGTCAAAACGAATGTTCGGACCAGTCCGATCGGGTAAGTGGCATCGGATGGCGATGTTGTATCGATACTAGTGATGGACATCAATAGACATCATCATTATTGATCGAGTATGTGACTTATTCATGCTTCGATGTTGATGTTTGGACCAGTCCAATCAGGTAAGTGATGTTGTCTCATGGACATGGTATGGTGATACCAATAATATGGACATCATATGTTGATAGAACTGCCATGAGACACTACGTAGATTCCATGTGTCATCGGTTGGTCTCAAGTAGTGTTTATGTAGAGTCCTTAGACTTGATTAATATGTCTTACTAGAGGCCGCTATTAACATGGTAACCGGAAAGGCGCTTTCCGGTCACGACCAAGTATACGTGAACCTACTGTGGTCGCACGCTTAACGGGTTGGAACACTAATTCTAATATGATTCGGATATGGGCTCAATTCGGATAGAGATCCGAATAGACTCCTATTGGGCCTCGGTCCACGAGGCCCACGTGAGGAGGTCTATATATATGGAGGCGAGGGGCGGAGGGGGATTCGTGCCTCACAACATCTAGCAAAACCTCTAGCCGCCACCTCCCGAGCCAAACCCTAGCCGCTCACGAGTGCTAGTACACTCGCGATCGCGCCCACCCGGACGGTGGATACCGGTGAGGCGCTGCTCGCTGCGAAGTCTTGATCGGCGCGTATGTGGAGGAGACGATCTGTTCGGGACGATCGGCATTTCCACTACTATCTCGACGCCGCGAGATTGATCGGCCTCCAATTCTTCTTCACGCACAAGCGCCTAAGTGGTAACGACCAATAGTGGCATCGGCTATCGAGTAGCGACAGACATCGGACGATGCTCTACTTCAAGGATGTTCGAACCAATCCGATCGGCTATGACATCGGGCGGCCTTCGAGTAACATCAAAGCATCATATGGCTTTCGAGTGGTATCGGAGGATCCAGTGAGTACGACCACGTTCGACTTCGACCACGTTCAACTTCAACAACATCTGACTTCGACTACGTTCAACTTTGACCTCATAGGTACAATACTTTTCATGGTTATAACTATAGTGCTTTTCATGGTCATAGATTTTACTGGTCGATAGTCGTAGACCTTGCTTGTTGAAGTTGTAGCTCTGGCAGATTGCTTCTCGAAGTTATTGTTTTTGTAGATTTTTTCAAAGTTGTAGACTCAGCAAACAATCATCTCGAAATTGTGGACTTCATAGACTTCCTTCTCAAAGTCATAGATTTCGCATACTTCTTCACGAAGTCATAGATCTTGCAGTTTGCTTCTCAAAGTCATAGATTTCACAGACTGCTTCTCAAAGTCGTAGATCTTGCCGTTTGCTTCTCGAAGTTGTAGATCTTGCAGTTTGCTTCTCGAAGTTGTAGTTTTTGTAGATTACCTTCTCGAAGTCGTAGATTTTGCAGTTTGCTTCTCGAAGTTGTAGTTTTCGTAGATTACCTTCTTGAAGTCGTAGATTTCACAGACTACTTTCTACTTGTAGTATTACAGACTGCTTCTCTAAGTCGTAGACTCTACAGACTGCTTTCAAGTCATAGACTTCGCAGATTGCTTTGTAGTCGTAGACTTCAGTAGACTACTTTCTAGTCTTTATAGACTAGTTTATAGTCTTAGACTTTTTGCGATCGGTTGCCGCTGGTTTCTCGGTCGGTTCAAGTGCTTTATTTCTACTATCTTCGAGTACTTGTGTTTGACCAATGGTAGGACTGGCTGGTGCATAGTAGTCGGTTTTCTGTGTGTAGTACTCGGTAGTCGGAAGGACTCCGTACTCGATAGTCAAAAGAGTGGTACTCAAAAGTCGGTAGCGATACGGGAGTTTTTGTCGGACCCCGGAGCAACGACTCCTGGATCCTCTGTGTAAATCGCACTAGTCCAGGATCAAGCTAGTGCACACAGTGGATAACAAAGATTCATATCATGCACAATGACATTTATTCATTAACTAAATATGGGCCTAATGGCCAAATTTTACATCAATGGTTCATAAACCAAAAATACATATAAACAAATGGAAGAAAACCAATGAAGTAGCAGCCCATCCTGCACCGCCACACGCGAATGATCGAAGACGCGCCTAGTCGCCACCATCCTCACCGGGTTGTTGACGTCATCCTCTCGCAACAGATTTTAGCAAGGTGAGCACATAAAGTACTCCCAAGGTAAGCACATAAAGTACTTACGCAAGTTACACCGTGAGTTTTAACAGAGTGAATGCATGCATAGGAATAACAAAGGAAGGCTTATTAAGTTTATTTGTGCGAAAAACAAGATCGAATTTAAATACAATATCATAAGTGCAAAAGCTGAATTTTATACAAGAGATAGAAATAATAATTTACAAAATAATATCGTTAGTGCAAAGCACACCAAACACTAACCTAGTCACGTGTATCCCACCGGTCCATCTTTTCAAAAGATTTCACATGGATTCCATCTATCCATATGCTTCTCAAAATCTCTTATGGATTCATTTTGTTAGTGCAGTTCACCAAACACCAACTTATTCACAGTATCCCACCGGTCATGGATTCTATCCATCCATCCATAAGCCTTTTCGAAACCATTTTTAAAAATCAAAGTCTAATCCATGAAAAACTTTACTCGGCTTGCCCATAACCAGGCACGGCTATCCAGATAGGTTATACACTCTGCAGAGGTTGTACAAATTTTACCCACAAGATATGATTATCTCATATTGTCGGCCATTACACGCTCCGTAGGCGTGCGATCGAGAAATCATAACAAGGCCTTTACAATGCTAAGCCTTCAACTTGGTCACGCCGCCGCTAAGGTTTCACCACAACTTGAATCCACAAGTTGGAGCCCCTCTTGTGCCGTGTGAGACTTCCCATGGCCTATGCCACGCTCACATTCAACCTATAGCGAGACCAAAGTTGGGACCTCACAAATTAGTCACCAGACTGTCCCATACCAACTTGTGGTAGTAATGATGTGGCTTTGCAACAAAGAGCTCACTGCACTCGGTCCTTAATTTGACTTAGGCTCAATCCACATACCCCTTGTGCCCGACAATCAACCAGTGTCACCAAACACGAGGCATGCCAAAGACCCACCACCTAACCATTAGCCTAGGTCCAAACCAAGTTTTTATATTTTTCTTTGAAACATTCATATTCATTCTTGACTCACCAAGTCAAAAATAGATTTTAGAAACTTATCATTTTCCAATGAAACAAATATTCCCACTTAAATCATTCTAAGCATGGCTAAGCAATTCTACAAAATTTCTAGTCAATACTATTGTACTAACTAGGTTTTCATCTATGGTGACAAGGTATAAGGAAGTTCAATATCAAATTTGGCCATACACAAAGGATTTGGGTATAACTAGAATTTAAATCGAATTTAAACTAGATTTGAATAAAAGTACGCATGCATAATAATTTAAAATCAACATAAATAATTTAAATTACTAGGAGCAACATGATCAAAGGTGTAACTTGCCTTGTTTCGAAGTTTGCTGAGGTTCGTTGAAGTTATACTCTCCGGAATAGTCGTAGTCTACACGTGAAAGGCCATAACAGACTAAACTCAAATAAAATCCAAATAAAATCATAAAATAAAAGCTGGGAGATAGAGTATGAATTTAGAAATTTAGATAGGTCCAATCGGAGTTAGGATGAACGAGAGCGGCTTCTGGAAGTTTGAATTCCAAAGAAAATGAATAAAAGAAATTATTGGAATTCTTTTCTTTATGAAGGAAAAGTGGTTGGAAGCTACAATATTTGTGTATGGTCGAAACCATGATCGAAGGTGTAGTCGAAGACATGGTCAAGATCATAGTCGAATTAACGGTTGAAGATGCGGAGGTCTAAGTCGAAGACAAAGACTCCAAGTACGGGTGCAGTCGAATTCGAAGATTAAGATTCGGTCGAAGACCTACTCGAAATTGTATAGTGGTCGAAGAACACTATAACAGTCGAGAACAACTGGTAATCGGAGTCGAGTGGTCGGGACGACAATGAACGCCGGTGGTGGAAAGCGAAGGTACTCAGAGTCGGCTACGACTTCGACTACCGAGTATTCTTCCAACTACTCCTTGCTGAAAAAGCGAAGGTACTCGGAGACTTAGAGCGAAGAGTGACAGTGGTCGGAAGCGACTATGGTCGAACGGAGACGGAGATGACAGTGGTTGGGAGCGACTATGGTCGAGAGTGACTGTAGTCGGAAAAACAATTGTGGTCGAAATGATTGGAGTTGAAATCTCTGAAGATCAAAGTCAAAATTGAAGTCTTCGAAGGTCGAAGTCGAAGGCTCCGGTGGTCGGAGTTCAAAAGCCTCCGAGTCGGAGTCTAAGGAAGTCTTTGAACCGCTTGTGTCTAAGGAACCTCCGAACGGTTAGAGTCTAAAGAACCTCTGGACGTCGGAGTCTTAAGAGCCTTCGGATATCGGAGTCTTAGAATCGGATGGTTGGGAGAAGTCGGACGGCTTCGCGTGATAAGATCCGAGTGATTCAATGGCAGTGAAGACCGGTGAGATGTACAAAAGAGGGAGAAGAGTATGAGTCCCGATTTACTTTGGTGCACGCCTCGCCGCACAAAGTTGGTCAGGCGTGAGGCGTAGCGGAGGCGGGACACGATCATCGACGACGAAGACTCTTCGACGACGGCTTGCTCAGAGAAGGGGCGTCGAAGGTTCGCGCGGGCCTGAGGAAGGTTACCGGCGGTGGGGTACTCCGGTCATGCTCTGGCTCGGGAAAAAGGGTGAAGGAGGTGCGTGCAGTCCCATCAAGATTTGACGGTGATGGCGCTGGCGTCACGAAGAGATACTTCGCGCGAGATTGCTCGGCGGAGGGGTGGCGAGGTAAAGAAAGAGAGAGGGGATTGCAAGAAGTGCATTCGTGCTCGTGCAATACCGTATGGTTGGAAAGTGGTCGGCAATGAGGTGAAGCGGTGGCGCAACTCGAGCGGCGGTGGCGACGGTGTTCCGGCGGTGAGGAGACTCAACCAAGGGCGGTCGAGAAAATCCAAAATTATGAAATATATACTGAAAAATAGATTATGAATTTAGATGAATTTAGAAACTCGAATCACCTGATTCGGAGTTCGGACGGAGGAGAACGAGCGATTGGAAGATTGTCGGATTAGAAAATCCTGAAAAAAGAAAAATCAGGAATATTCCAAAGGAATATTCCTACGCAGAGAACAACACTTCCACTGTTTTTTTCGCGGCGCCGGTGAGAAAAGGCACAGAGGTGAAGCCAACTAGCAAAATGGTTTGCTAGGGACCCGAGGCACATGTAGGAAGTGACGGCACGTCAAACGAGCACCTGTGACGACGTGTACAAATGACAACGACAAAGGGCGTGAGAGAAGAATAATTTTCGCAAAGAATATGATGAAGTAAGGTAACCACGGCGTAGAACGCGGTAAGGTGAGTCTAGAAAAAAATATCGGCTAAGCCGAAACTCACCGGAGGCGACGTAATCGTCGTTTGAACGACTTCGGTATCGAAACACGAAAAATTCAATATCTTTGTGCTCGGTCAGGCGAATCCAAAACCGTCTGAAACGTAGCCTCCTGGGATGGTTTGGCACGTTTTGACGCGAACGGATTGCTGAAATTATTCCCGGACAGGCAGGGACGCGCAGTGCCATTAGCGGCAATGGCGAGGCGTCGAGCGCAAATAGTTGTGGATAGTTTTTGGGCAAACGGAGGGTAGCACGGCGTAGAACGAGTCGAGATGAACTCAACGCCGCAGACGGCTCGGCCAACGGACTAGCGAAACACGGTGGACAAGACGTTAAACAGTCTACAGGCTGACATCGGCGTTCCGGGCAAACGGAAAGGAATTAACATGCGAGAGTTGCGGCGAATCAAAGATTAGAGCGTGGGGATCGTGATGCTCACCTTGGTTTTGGTTGGGCATGCACGGTCGCCGGTGGCGACGCGACGAACACGGACCCGACGGCCCACGGTGGCGACGGTGCTCCGCGGTTCGCGGCGGCGTGAGCACCGCGTAGAACGCGCGAGGCGGCCAACGGTGGGTCAAACGCGGTGGCGCTCCACCGGACGAGGCACAAAGGTCAAGAACGCCGCTTGTACAAGAAAACAAGAACTTCGATTGCGGCCAATAGAGAGGAGTGGGACTTGAGATTTTCGGGTTGAGTGAGGATGAGGAGAGGCTCACGGGCTCTCTTTTATAGGAGTGGAGGTGGACCGAGGAGGGAGATCAATGGGGTATGTCTTTGAATGGCATGGTTTAAATCCCGCAAAATAGCTCATGAATGAGGGGAAACGGTGGGGAATGAAAGAGCTTGATGAGGGGAATTCAATGCAATTTATTTCGCTAAAAACCGTTGAGTAAATCACGAGTTATGAGGTTTTGAAAAAGCTTCAACGTTTTTTTTCATGGCTGCTGTTCTGGGCTGCAGCGCACGCACGGTTGGAGAAGAAAGGTAGGAGAGAGAAAGAGAAAAGAAAAAGAGAAAAGGAAGAAAAAGAAAAAGAAAGAAAATTCGGAAAATTCCAGAAAAATATTTTTCGAATCCTTGAACTTGAAAAGAATAAAAAATATTTTCAGAATTTTTGACTTTTATTTTAATTTTTAAAAATGTTTTTCTTTTCTAGCTTTAAATAATACAATAAATAACAAATAAAGCTTAAAAATCTTAGAAAAATTCATAGAAGTTTCTTAGGCTATTTAGAACTTATAAAAAATTCCAACTCAAATTTGAATATTTTTCCTTATAAAATATTTTTTGTTTAATGAAAGGCTATTTTCTTTAGCAGTAAAATCAAAGTTAGCTAAAAATTTTAAAATTTCAAGAAATCAAATAACTTTGATTTTATTTCAAACTAACTTATTTAATACCTTATTTATTTATTTATTGTTTTAATTTTTTTCTTAAATCACCTTTCTCACGTAAAACCCCTTTAAAAAGCAGAAAATCAGGCAAATAAACTTAAACAACCAAAAGTAAATATTTTTTTTAATTAAATTAAATATGTTTTTTTTTTGGAATAAACAGCTGGGCTGTTACAGTTTTGCCGAGTGTTGTGAGCAAAGTGATGGGATTTCTTGAGTACTTATGGTATTCGAGTACGTGTTGAGATAGTGATCGTTATGAGTTGTCTAGAGATGGTTTCTGGAAAGTGATAGGTCGTGTGGTCGTGGATGACCCAGTTGGTGATTGTGAACAACCCGGGTGGTGGTCATGGAAGGTTTTGTTCGTGTCTGTGGATAGACAAGGGGGTGTGTGGTGTGTGTTGTGCTGATGACGGTCATATTGTGGAGAACTTGTGCCAGGAGAATGTTTGTTTGGTCTTTGCATGTGTAGGTGGGCATGGAGCCTATCATGTCGGTGACAAGGAGGACCAGGACTAGGATAGGGATATATGAGGTCTAGGCAGTCGGGATGTCACGCGAGATGGTCGAACTCATGCTGGAGCACGTGGAGATCAAAGGTGGATAGTGCGTGGAGGCGTGGAGATGGTCATGGTCAGTGACGAGGAGGACTGGGACTAGAATGGGGAAATCTGAGGTTCAGGCGGTCAGGATGTCATGTGAGGTGATCGGGCCCACGCTAGAGCACGTGGTGTTGCGTAGAGAAGATACGGGAGGTGCGGTCCTAGAGGCTTTGATATGTGAAGGTGATGGTTGTGATGAAGATATAGGAGGTACATCCTGGAGGCTTCGTCACGTGGTGAGATTGGAGTTGTGGATAGAGTCCATAACTTGAAAGAGATAAAACCCGTGTTAGGAGGGTTTTAGGTCCCTTGGTTTAAGAAAAGATAGGGTAGTGTGTCCAGGTTGTTATGGATACGGTTTGAGTTGTTCGTATTTGAGGTGAACACGATTTGGGACTCTAGCATACAAAAGCAGGCCAAGGCTTCATGGATGGGTAACGATTGGAACAGAGATGAGCTGGGCCACGAGGTTTTTTGTGCTTGGTTTTTAGAGGTACCGTAGAGGTGCTTTGTAACCCGATACATTTATAGAAATAATAGATTAGATCTATTCCAATAGAAGTTGGTCGATTTCAGTGACGTTTACCTGAGCATTGTTCTTCTTATGATCTCAATGATGGCGTGCCAACACTTCTCAGTTTTGTGCGACGGTCGTATTTCAAGTTGGTGAGTTAGACTGTATTTCTATTGGTTTACGATTTGATTCCAGGTGCCGACATGTGACGACAATCATTCACCTCCTCTGATTGCTATCATCGATCCTACAGAAAGAAGGGTTGTTGAAGAGCTTCTGGATGAATATCCCTTGAGGTCACTGTACCGCTTGGTTTTGCTTGTGGCTAGCTTGCAAATTTTTTCTTTCATTCTCTAGGATCAGTGTTTTGTTCACCAATTGATGGAAACTAGAGAAGTCTTGAATGATCAACTGTACACGTAGATCCTCATTCATACCCTCGAAGAATCTGTCTATCTTCTCTTCGTCATTCGCTACATCTTTTGGGGCATAGCGGGTGAGTTGGTTGAACTTGGTGAGGTACTCGCTGACCGATATGTTCCCTTGTTTTAGGGTACGAAACTTATTTTTTTCATCTTCATTACCCCTGTTGGAACAAAGTTAGCTTTGAAGGTTGTCTTGAACTCTCTCCATGGGATGGCCAACGAGGCTTGTCGGGCTTGGTTAACTAGGTTAGCTTGATGGGCCTGATTTGCTTCCCCTTGTATTCCTGCATTACCTCCAGCAACTGCCCCTTGCCCTTCTACTTCTTCTTCGGAGTCATCTTCGGTCAGGGCGCTTTCAATGCCTTGGGCAAATAGGTAGTTCTCCCATCAGGCTGCTGCTGCTCCCCTGAGCTGGTGGGTGGAAAAGATTACTCGATCTTCCTTAGTGCATTTAGCAAGTCGTTGCTTCCTTTTAGTGTCTCGAAGCCAGTATTCAGCCTCAAGGGGTTTATCTACTGAGGTGAACGTTAGGGTTTAAGTCCTTAAGAAATCTGCCAATTTTGAATTTTGATTACCAACACTAGCTTGCTGGTTGGTGTGGATAGCTTGCAGAATCCAGGTTTGTTATGCAATGACCTGTGCCATGGTAGAGTTGACCGGCGGGGGTAGAAGGTCGACTCCTTGACCCTGCCTCTACCTTGACCTGCAGGCGGGATTCCTTGGCTAGCATCTACTCTAGCCTGCACATCTGGATCGGTGCTAGCTTGGGCTCGGGTAACTCACTGAGTGGCCATCTGTAGGTACCATTTTTTTGTCGGTTAGCTACTGGTGTTAAATAAGTGGGTTATCAGCCCACAACAACCACACAAGAACCAACTGAAATAAGATAAACGATAAAACACATTTCAATACAAGGCCTACGTTTGGCCGCATAGAATTCATAGATAAGGGGACACACGGCTCAGCTTACATAGCACTTAGGCTAGGCTGAGCATTGCAGTTACAACACAACACTTACGTGCATAACATCCATGGCTACCTTTCTGGCTACTATCACAACTTCTTACTATTACAGGGGGTTAGTGCTTGCTATCACCTTACAACTCCTTGCAAGCACTGCACTAAGCTACCTACTCCTCCAAGAAGCTGGCTCCTAGGTAGAAAGGATTGTAATCTGAAGACTGGGAGCGTGGACGGCTGCCACTGAAGTTCGATGAATCTGAACAAGAGCGGGAGCGGCTGCTGCCATGACGGGTCCCTTCGAGGGTGATGGTCGCCCGCGGACCAAGGGGTCGCATGCTCTTGCGAGAAGTGAGCCTCGTGCTAGGCCCGTCAGCCTGTGGCTGAGGCGGAGTTGGATCCGTGGTGACAATGGAAGGTGCAATGGGAGCTGGGGCAAGAATCGCTACTGCAACTACCAATCCGCTGTAGCTCGATAAGGGTGGCATCCTTCTCCTTCTCTAACTTTGCGAGTGCCTTCTTGCATTTAGCGAGATGCTCCTAAAGTGCCTCCACAAGGCTGTAGCTGACGAGTAGAAGCTGGTGAAGGTTGGTGATGTCCAGTGCTATGGTGTAGGTGGCCCCTATGGCCCTGGTGAGGTGCACCTGATGTCTGAGTATTGGATTATCTTCTGCCACCAGGATGAAGGTCTCATCGTGGTTGGCTTCATCCTGGCGGGACGGGTAGTAGAAGTACAAAAACTTCAGTAGTGTGGTTTCATGAATGTCGCGTAGCTGAGCAGCAGCTAGGTGAGTGGCGTTGCGGTGGATGCGGTGCTTCTCCAATGTAGACTTCTGGAGATATGGGGCGGCTTACTCTCGTCTAGGGAATAAATGAAAATATCCATGATCCAAGAGTCCTTAGCTCCTTTTGTGGTCTTGTGGCCCCAGTACATATGCTGATCCTTGTATCCCATAGTGCAGTAGCTTACGCAAGATACTCGCGAAGTCCCCCTCGAACAGCCCATGGGTGAAGTAGTCCCATGTACCATCAATTGCAGCTCCGACCATCTGTGGGTTAAGACATTAATGTCAATACCTTATTTTTAAAACATCAAAGAAGGGAGGGTAAGATTAGATCTAAGGGGTAAGAAAAGAAATAATACGCTATATTTTTCGAAATTCCTTTTTACTAATTTGTAAAATTAGGTCCTAGGAATCTATCTAGAGACCCTCCTAAGGTTTTACCCTACAGTCGTATGCTCTGATATCAGTGCTATTGCAACTGGATTTTGCAATATAGAATTCTCTATGATTCCACTGCACTATTCCCTGGATCAGCAGATAGTGCTCACAGATATATTGCTATCTCAAGTTATACATTGCACAAAACAGATTGAACTAAAATACTACATATCAGAGTTAAAATACACCACATTAGGTGACAGATGTACATAAGGGCCAGTCAGGCCAAACATTTACATCATAAAAGATCGCAGCAGAAAGCATAACAAAACTAGAACCATTAGCTACAGGCAAGCGACTAGGGGTAAATGGGTGCAACAGATATTATCTAAGACTAGATAATAGATGTGCACATATCTTCCTCAAGTTTGTTTGCCTAGGACTCAAACTTGAAAACAACTTCTAATTCTCGTCATCGGCTCTCCCTTCCATGGTGGGAGCATCTTCATATGCATAGTTGTCCCAGTTTCCTGATTTTTGATAATACGAGGGTGAGCACAAACCATCGTGCTCCACGAGCTAATACACAAGATGCAATTAATTAACATGCATGGCTTACAAAAGGAAGGCTAAGGATGTTTTATTTGTTATAAATTTTCTTTTGAGAAAAAGGTATATAGAAAACTTCTTATGACCTAGCAGTTTGAACTAAAACATGTTGTTTGAATCAAAGAGTGTAATAATAGTATCCATATGCTAACCTTTCATTGTTAAGTTCCCATGCCACCCATGACTGTGGACACGGTTATTCAAATAGTTTTTACTCTGCAGAGTTTGTACACTTTACCCCACAAGAGACAACCATCCCGTTTTACTCACACGATTCCTTGGTCATGCAGATAAGGAGGTTGTCACAATAACCTTTCAAAATACCTCACCCATTCTGTCATCTCACCCATGTGGGCTACTCCCATATGAAGTGGATCCCATAAGTTATCTGGGATGCCTACACAATGACTACCCATGGTGGGACTACAACTTTCCCCAACGACTAACGCATCTAACAGACCTCACCCTTCCCTTGGTGTCCCATCTAGGCGAAACATATTCTGCACTTGTACTACCCCACTCCCCCATTGATGAGATGACCCCCCGGGTCCAGTAAGTTTACTAAGCCGAGTTGTACTTTATAGACTTGCAGGTACACTTATTTTGTATAGGAGGTCATGACAAGATTCAGTCGTTAGGGTTATCTAGGCGATTCGTTCCCCAAACCACATGTTCTCATGCATCCACTACACCAGCCCCTCTTACCATTCACCCAGATAAATAAGAAAGTTAGGGGTTTTGGGAATATAAAATACCATGTCACAATATGCTTGGGGCATTTAGGGGCCCCCAAGTATCTAAGCAGTACTAAGTATTGCGAGTAAATATAGACCTATTTTTCAAGGGTTACCTTCATAATTTTTCTAGGTGACAAGGTTCTCATCATCAGAATGTCCCAAAGAAATGTAATACTAACAAGTTAAATAATAGGCATCTAACTAACATCTTAAAACAATAATAGATTTGCATATAAAATATCGACATGCAATTTGATAACTTAAATAGAAATAAGTTGCATAAAAGATAGATTCAATATGATTAAAATATTGACTCGCCTTAGTAACAGTTAGCTGGTCTTGCTGGCTTGACTTGCTTCAACTTCGGCCTCATCTTCCTTATCTTCGTATGCTATTTTACGTTGCATGAAAATTTGGATAAAAAATAGTAAACCGAATAAATTTACATATAAAAATTTAAATGAGCTCCAAAGTTCTTGGTTTCGATTCCACTATACAGATCTTGAATTTAGTTGGAGTTAATACGAATAAGTTATGCCTATTAAAAGTTCTTTGTTTGAACTACCTCGAAAATTAAGAAGGGAGAGAAGGATCTCTTGCTGACAAGTGAGCCTAGTCAATTACGGACAAGTTCGAACAGTCGGGGATGTGTGAACCGTTCATTTAGCGAGTGACCACTCGAATCGTTCAATCGCCCGAGTGGGTTCGGATTGTACGAACAGCTATGTCACGTGAGCCATCAGATCAACGATGGATCGCTCAGATCGTCGGGAGGGTTCGGACCATCTGAATGGCTATGACGTGTGAGCTGTCAAATCAGTGTTGGATCGCTTGGATCATCTGGGAGGGTTCAAACTGTCCGAACGGCAATGACATGCGAGCCATTTGATCAATGATGGATCACTTGGACCGTCCGAGAGGGTTCAAATTGTCCAAACAGCTACAACGCGTGAGCCGTCCGATCAATGTAGGACCATCCGATTGAGAGGGAAGGTTCGGACTATTCGAACAACTTGGACACGTGAGCCATCTGATCAGCAAAGGAACGTTTGGATTGACCAGGAAGGTTTGGATTGTCCGAGCATTTACCTTCATCAACTCAGAGCTCTGCTCCTACCCCTTTTTGTCCAGTAACAAAAGGGCTCACCACCGGCAATAGAGGTGACCGGGTGTGAGCATTTCAAAAATAGAATACTCATGTCTGATTGAACGATCGGGCTTAGTATCGTCGACCAATTTGGTGGTGGTGGTCAACGGCGACCACATGCGGTGGCGGAACAGGGGAGATAGCAATAGTGGCACCTACGGCATGCTAGTGAGATTTACTTCGAAGGGAGCACCGGTGGGGCATCACAAACTCACCAAAGTGCTTGGTCGGGCTCAGGGGTGGCCAGAATGACTTGGCGGGTGGAGTGGCGATGGGTAGGGTTGGCGCACGGTGCCGGTAAGGTACAGGCGTTGGTAAGTTCGACCGAGGGTGGGGATGGCGTCATCTTGCTCCACTGAAGCTCCATCTCAATGAAATTAGCTCGCGCTGGCTCCAGTCACCGGATTGTCAACTTACTGGAGTTGGGGAAGATGGAGGCGGCGATGTCTGGTGGAGGCACAGGAGGCCAATTCCTTGTGGTGGGAAGAGTGGGGTGTGAGGAGAATGTTGGCGGTGTGCCATGGCTTTTTATAGGCGACGCTGTGGCCTGGCGATGTGAGGGTGGTTGGACAGTCATGGCAGAGGACACAAGCGGTGGCATGGCTACAAAACTGGTAATGAAAGCTTGATTTTACTGACAACGATGCATGGTAGGGCATGGCTGTCGCTTGGTGGTGAGACACACGCACTGTTGCTGACCCAAGCAACATGGCATAGTGGTCCCGCAGCGCATGGTGAGGAAGGGCGACACAACAGGACAGGGCCAGGCGGGGCTATGGCTGATGGTGGCGAATGGGGCGTTGAGTCACGATGATGCAAGTGTGCACTGTGGCCGACTTGAGTGGCAGGGCGAGGCGGTCTGAGCGGTGCTTCTTCTCCTTTCGGCCGAGCGACGAGTTAATTCGAAGGAAAGTTGGACGCGATGGCGTGGTGTGGTGACAAACAAGATGGATACGACAACACAGCTAGCTGACGTTAGCATCATGGGTGAAGGAACACGCTGGCAACCGGCGGGCGCAAGGGTGAGCCACGGCAGGGAGACGGGCTGCCATGGCTGGGCTAGTGGCGAAAAACTTTGTCGTGGCAGAGCACACAAAAGGAAGAAGAGGGGAGCCGGCTGGTTAAGCCGGGCCAATGGTCATAAACGTTAGGGGCTAAGCCCACTTTGTATTTTCTTCTGGATTTCTACTAACTAATTTTCTAGTTTATCTTATTTAAATTTTTTAATAGCCTGTGTCTTTTATTGTCCAAATTTATAAGGAAAATTTGTTGGGTAGCACTGAAAGTTCACTACTTTCGAAAAATACCATCAAAAAAACCACGTTTCGGAAATTACCACCGAAAAATTCAAATCATTTCGGAATTTACCACTCAGTTAGTTTTCCTACGTTAACTCTCGTTTTTCATCCGATAACGAATGTGAAATGCCATATTTGCCCTCATAATATCTCCCCTTTTCATCTCTCTGCTCACTCTCTCTCCCGCTCGCTCTATCTCGGTCTCTCCGCTCTCGCCTCTCCGCCCGTGCGCCGCTATCTCCCTCCCCGCTCCCCGCTCCCCCGCCCCCGCCGCCGTCGCCTCCCTCCCCACCCCCGGCGGCCCCGCTCCTTGAATTGAGACATTTTGAATGGCTCGGATTTGGGTTGATTTGATCGGCTCGATAAGATTTTCATAGCGATTTCATAGATGCGATCTATGTAATTGCAGGAGTTTCCAGGCGCTGCCTCGAACCCGCGGGTGGCTCCCCTCGACCCCGCCCGTGACCGGCCAGCGGGACCGCCGTGTATCCCCTTGTATAGCGCCTTGGGTTCACATCGTTAGGTAGAATGCGATTCTCGCCTAACTTGTTTTTGCAGAGAATGATGTGAATAGTATGGCCCTATAGCTTATTTGAATGTATGAGATGTATGTGATGCATGTAACATCTGCTCATGGCCTGCGTGTCATGATTATTTCAGCTATTGTTAGCTGTATATATTGTATTTAACGACTGCGTGTGTCGACCTTAATGCTTGAATCTATCTTTGTAATCTTCATTTCTAGCTATTATAGGTAGTAGCCTAGTTTTGAGGTTACAAGCTTTTAAGCATGGTGGCCTAAAGGAGTGATGTGGAGGATGGAGATCGTCTACACCTACTTGGAGATGGATATCACCATTTTTGGGCCATACTACTTCACAGTTAAATGTGTTTATCTATGATGTTATCTATCTTATTCTTATGCAATGATATATGTGATATGTTGCTTTGGTAGGATAGAATCCCTCTTAAAATTAGGTGTTAATGCCCTTCCATATCTTGCACCAAAAGATAATGATCACCGCATGGTAGGTCTACCAAAGTAGAGTGCCATCGGTTATCATCATCATTTGGGGTAGATGTCGACATCTACATGCGGAAGCATTTGGTTTACTTAACAAGGTTATCAAAATAGTTTTGGACCTTGGGGCATAGATTGGGGCCGAGGCATACTA
The DNA here is from genome assembly GCA_036346265.1 of Melocanna baccifera. Classification (NCBI taxonomy): domain Eukaryota; kingdom Viridiplantae; phylum Streptophyta; class Magnoliopsida; order Poales; family Poaceae; genus Melocanna; species Melocanna baccifera. The sequence continues at coordinate 13,947,172 of CM070688.1, read as the reverse complement.
ATGTCACCCAAAGTAGAGTCACATAGGGATGTGATTAGCAAAGTGTTGCTTACCCATGTCACTAGTTTTCTAGCCGTGATGCCAAAGCTCACTAGGAATTAGTGAAATGAGGATCTTTACCCACTATGTAACTTAGAGGGAGTTTTGTTGCAAAACTCATAGTGGGAGTCTTTGCTAAATAGTTTAATAAAAGATGAACATAAACATAGTGCTAAACTTTGCATATTCTTGTGTTGTAGATCATGTCACTAACGCCGCATCCAAGACTTTTAATTTGCGATCTGTTCTTGAGAAAGAAAACTCAATGGAACAAACTTTTTGGATTGGTATCGCAACTTGAGAATTGTTCTCAAGCAAGAGCGCAAGGAGTATGTCCTTGAGTCTCCTTACCCAGAAGACTTGCCCGATAATGCTACTATGGCTGCACGGAGAGCTTATGAGAAGCAAACGAATGATTGCCTTGATGTGAGTCTGCCTCATGCTTGCCACAATGTCCTCTGAGCTTGAAGCAATATGAGAACACAGATGCCTACAATATCATTGTGGGGTTACGTGGTATGTTTGAGAACCAAGCAAGCAGTGAGAGGTTCAATACTTCAAAGTCCTTATTTGCGTGCAAAGCTTGCGTAAATCCGTCGGACCCTCATGTGATTAAGATGATTGGCTACATTGAGAGTCCGGAAAAGCTTGGTTTTCCCTTAGCCAAGAGTTGGCTATCGATGTGATTCTCCAGTCGCTTCCCCCGAGCTTTGAGCCATTCATAATGAACTTTCACATGAACAACCTGGACAAGACCATGGCTGAGTTGCATGGGATGCTAAAATCTGCCGAGGAAAGCATTAAGAAAAGCAGCAATCATGTGATGATGATGCAGAAAGGCAAGGGCAAGCCCTATGTCAAGAGAATCGCGGTCAAAGAAAGAAAGCTCCCGATGCGATCGCGAGCGCTTCTAAGGCCAAGAAAGACAAGAAGGGCGATGCTCATCCGATGCATTGTTACTACTGTAAGCAATCAGGACATTGGAAAAGGAACTGCCCAAAGTACTTGGAGGATCTTGAGAAGAAGAAGGGAAGTACGACTTCCACTCCAGGTATAAATGTTATAGAGATCAATCTTGCTACTTCATCAACTGATTCTTGGGTATTTGATACCGGATCGGTTGCTCACATTTGCAAATCGGTGCAGGGGCTAATAAGAAGTAGAAGTTTGAGGAGGAGCGAAGTGGATCTTCGCGTGGCAATGGAGCAAAAGTTGTCGCGGTAGTGCTGGCACCATGCCATTGTCTTTACCTTCGTGATTAGTTTTGGAATTGAATAATTGTTATTGTGTTCCATCTCTTTCAAAGAACATTATTTACGCTTCATGTTTGCAAGCGTAAGGTTATGACTTTAAATCTATGGACAATGGTTGTTCTCTTTATTTCAAAGATATGTTCTATTGTCATACTCCATTGGTGAATGGGTTATACGCTCTACTCTTGAAGGGTCACCGTCTATAACATTAATGCAAAGAGGCAACGTCCAATGATTTGAATCCCACGCTTATTTGGCATCGCCGCTAGGTCACATAAATGAGAAACGCATGCGTAAGCTCCATAGAGATGGTATTCGCACTCATTTGATTTTGAATCATTAGAGACATGCGAATCTTGTTTACTTGGCAAGATGACAAAGCACCTTTCACCGGTCAAGGTGAACGGGCAAATGACTTATTGGCACTTGTACATACCGATGTATGTGACCAATGAGCTTAACAAACTGAGGTGGTTTTCAGTGATTTCATAACTTTTATCGATGACTTTAGTAGATATGGGTATATCTACCGATGAAGCATAAGTCCAATCCTTTGAAAAGTTCAAAGAATTCCAAAATGAAGTGCAAAATCATTTAGGCAAGACAATCAAGTTTCTACGATCCGATCGTGGAGGCGAGTATTTGAGCCATGAGTTTGGCAATCATCTAAAGGATTGTGGAATTGTTCCACAATTGACTCGCCAGAACACCTCAATGGAATGGGGTATCTCGAACGAGAAATCGCACCTTATTAGATATGGTGCGCTCCATGATGAGCCAAAGTGATCTTCCATTGTCTTTTTGGGGTACGCTCTTGAAACAAATTGCATTCACACTAAACAGGTTCCATCAAAATCGTGAGAAAAGACACCATATGAGATGTGGACAGACAACGCCCTAGCTTGTCTTTTCTTAAGATTTGGGGATGTGAGGCTTATGTAAAACGTTTACAACTGATAAGCTCACTCCTAAATCTGATAAATGCTTCTTTATCGGGTATCCTAAGGAAACAAAAGGATATTACTTTTATAATCGAGGAGAAGGCAAAGTGTTTGTCTCCCGACATGGTGTCTTCTTAGAGAAAGAGTTTCTCTCAAGAAGGGATAGTGGGAGCACAAAGGCAACTTGAAGAAATTCAAGAAACACACGATAACGTTTCAGCTCCTCTGTAACCACAACAGATGAACAAATCGTTGAAGAACTTTGCTGTGGACACACCAGACCACGTGAGGTCGAAAGGTCACGTCGTGCACACGAGAGGTACATGTTCTTGACTACTCAACAACGGGACATATTGTTGTTAGACAACGATGAGCCTAAGACCTATGAAGAATCAATGGTGGGACCAGACTGAGAAATGGCTTGAAGCCATGAGATCCGAAATTGAATCCATGCACGAGAATCAAGTTTGGAACTTGGTTGATCCACTGATGGTGTTAAAACCATTGAATGCAAATGGGTTTTCAAGAAAAGATAGACATAGATGGAAATGTTCACATCTATAAAGCGCGACAGGCCAAAGGTTTCAAACAAATTCAAGGTATTGATTATGATGAAACTTTTTCAGCGTCGCAATGCTAAAGTCTATTCGGATCATTCTAGCGATTGCCGCATATTTCGACTATGAAATATGGCAAATGGATGTCAAAACAGCTTTCCTTAATGGAAATCTGAGTGAGGATGTGTACATGACACAGCCCACGTGTTTTGTCGATCCGCAATCGCTGGAAAGATATGCAAGCTCCAAAGATCCATTTATGGATTAAAGCAGCATCTCGGAGTTGGAACATTCGCTTTGATGAAGTAATCAAAGGGTTTGGTTTCATCAAGAACGAAGAAGAGCCTTGTGTTTACAAAAGGCTAGTGGGAGCGCACTCGTATTTCTGGTCTTATATGTGGATGACATATTACCGATCGGAAATGACATTCCTTTGCTCGAATCATTAAGTCTTCATTAAAAATAGTTTCTCTATGAAAGACTTAGGAGAGGCAGCATATATTCTGGGCATCAAGATCTATAGAGATAGATCAAAAGGCTAATTGGATTAAGCCAAGATACGCACATTGACAAGGTGTTGAAAAGGTTCAATATGCATGATTCCAAGAAAGGTTTTCTACCTATGTCACATGGTATAAATCTTAGCAAGAATCGGTGTCCTAGTACACCGATGAGCGGGATAAAATGAATGCGATTCCATATGCTTCGCTATTGGGTCCATTATGTATGCCATGCTTTGTACACGCCCGATGTTTCAGATGCTTTAAGTGCTACGAGTAGATACGATCGATCCAGTGAAAGTCAGCGGATTGCCGTAAAGAACATCTTGAAGTACTTGAGAAGAACTAAAGATGTGTTCCTTGTCTATGGAGGTGAGGAAGAGCTCGTTGTAAATGGTTACACCGATGCTAGCTTCCAAACCGACAAAGATGATTTTAGATCGCAATCTGATTTGTGTTACTCAATGGCGGTGCGGTAAGTCGGAAGAGTTCCAAGCGGCGACGGTTGTTGATTCTACAACGAAGCCGAGTACATAGCAGCTTCGAAGTGCGCCAAAGAGGCTGCTTTGGATCAAGAAATTTATTTACGAGCTTGGTGTGATGGCTAGTGCCTCCAGCCCAATGGACCTCATCGTGACAATAGTAGGGCCATTGCGCAAGCCAAAGAGCCTAGATCGCACTGTAAGTCCAAGCACATTTTACGGCGATTTCATCTCATCCGCGAGATAGTGGAGAGAGGCGATGTGAAGATATGCAAAGTACAAACGGATTTGAACATTGCAGATCCGTTGACAAAGCCGCTTCCCCAGCCAAAGCATGAGGCTCACACTAGGGCAATGGGTATTAGATACCTACATGGTTGACTCTAGTGCAAGTGGGAGATCATAGTGATATGCCCTAGAGGCAACATGGAGATGTTGTATATATCACATACTATGTTTATGATACATTACTTTGTTCCTTGGAATAGACATCATCATTATTGATCAATGAGTATGTGACTTATTCATGAGACTCTTAAATACTAAGATGTTGCTATTTCTAAATGATACCTGATCGTATATCATATGAGGAACAAATATGATTCAAAGACAAAGATCAGATATGTATTGATTGATGATCATGTCTCATGGATCATGGTATGGTGATACCAAATCAATAATATGGACATGTGTTAGTGAACATATGTTGGATAGACTCGCCATGAGACACTGCAGAGATTCCATGTGTCATCGCTGGTCTCAAGTAGTGTTTATGTAGAGTCCTTAGACTTGAGATCATCATGGTTCCCAACATGAGTAGTAGCTTATTTTGGGACTACAAAACACTACTCCGTAATGGCTGGTAGTCATAAAAGTAGTCTTCGGGTTTGCCATGAAACATGTAGTGGGATGTGAATGATCAAGATAGAATTTGCCCCTCCTTATGGGAGAGATATCTACGGGCCCTCGATGTAATGGATTATGAAAGTGCATGGCCATGCCAAGGTGATTGAGGAGTCAATCACGAGTTTATAATCCATCACGGAATCGAGAGAGTGATTGAGCTATTAAGAGGATGACACGTGTCTCGCCTTGAGCTCAATCTATATCGTGAGGCAAAGGGATTCGTACATGAGAGAACATTACGAGTTCAAATGATATGATCTTTACATATACTTTGGGGTTAATATGTCTTACTAGAGGCCGCTATTAACATGGTAACGGAAAGGCGTTTCCGGTCACGACCAAGTATACGTGAACCTGCTGTGGTCGCACGCTTAACGGGTTGGAACACTAATTCGAATATGATTCGATATGGGCTCAATTCGGATAGAGATCCGAATAGACTCCTATTGGGCCTCGGTCCACGAGGCCCACGTGAGGAGGTCTATATATATGGAGGCGAGGCGGAGGATTCGCCCGATTAACATCTAGCAAAACCTAGCCGCCACCTTCCGAGCCAAACCCTAGCGCTCACGAGTGCTAGTACACTCGCGATCGGCGTTCGGCCGGGCGTGTGGATACCGTGGAGGCGCCGCTCGTTGCGTTCTTTGATCGGCGTGCGTGGAGGAGACGATCTGTTCGGGACGATCGGCTACTTCCACTACTACCTCGACGCAGCGAGATTGATCGATTTCAATTCTTCTTCACGCTGACTGCCTAAGTGGTAACGATCCATGATCCTTCCTTAGCATGATGTTCTTGGGTGCGCGGTAGAAAAGTTTTGTTTTCTGCTTCCGTAGCCTACGCGTATTCCAATATACATCCTCATTGATAGTATCTATGACGATCAAGCGTGGGTCCAGGAAACCAATTGGTGATTTAGATAATCTGGCTTCAGTCACCATGTATCTATATATATACATGCACAAAAGCAATATATGACATTTATCGGTATTACATGAACGGAGACTGTGATTGCACACACTTACAGTGTCCAGCATCGAACGAGTGAGACGTTGAGAGCATTGAGCGTGAAGAGATCAAATAAATTCTCGAAGGTCACCGTGAAGACACAATCATGAACATCATGCTGGAAATGATGTGGCCTGAATTTGATAGTGAGACCCAAGCGCCGTTGTCCCTTTGGCTTATTGGCATGTTCCATATACCACGAGTATAATCTCTAGCAACTAAGTCCTAAGGTTAGGAGACGCTCTACCGGGACGATCATAGGCTCGCCTAGCATGAATTTGTGGGCCAACGGTAGGTAGGGGATAACATCATCGCTCTTCTTTGATTTGCCTCTACTATCTCGGCTGCAGGTCGATTTCATGGTAGTAGACTGTAAAGGTAGCACCAGTGCAAGTTTCGTCGGTGGGAATATGTGAGACCCGGAGTAGAAACTCCTAGACCCCCTGTGTATTACTGTACTAGTCCCAGAGATCAATGCTAGTACACACAGTTCAAACAGAAAAGATGATACATTGCCAACAACGCTTTATTACAATAGTAACTGAAGTTTTACAAAGGCCATAGCCTTACTAAGGTTCACAGAACCTCAAGCAAAAATAAACACAGCGGAAGCAAAAGATAACTTGATCGACCCATCAATCTGCCACAGGCAATTGACTGGGGAGACGAATCCTAGGCATCCGGGAATAATCCACCGCATCCACATTCGGCGCAGAAATCATACTCTCCAGCTTGATCTTCTCCATTCTCTGCTTTTATATTTATAGAGCAACAGTGAGTACAAAAATGTACTCGCAAGTCTTGGGAAAATGCATAGATGTAAGGTTTTACAAAGGAAGGCTATATGGTTTATTTGCAAAAACCAGCATTTTATTTCAAATCTACATAATTACTTTAAAGCCATTTTGTAAACAACTTGTTTTTAATAATCGAATTGATAAGTACTTTAGTGAAGGTTAAACTACCAACACTAATATCTCAGGCCATTACAGCCAATTTTCAAAACCTCAGGTTACACCCCCTGATTTGAACATCACGAGAGTTATACTACTCCCGAGTTTTTCTCCAACTCATTTTGTTTTGAAATAAAACCAAAACTTCTACCATGTGAATGCATTCCTTGTTCGCCCTTGACCGTGGGCACGGCTATTCGAATAGTTTTACTCTGCAGAGGTTGTACACTTTACCCACAAGAGATAAATTATCTTAATAGTCAACACGCTTCCTTTGGCATGAGACCGGATAAATTATCACAAAGCCTTTCGCCTACTTGAAGATAGTTTAAATACCACCCGCTATAGGTTTCACCACAACTCGAATCCACGAGTTGGAGCCCTCTTGCGCCATATGAGTACAAGAAACCCTGTCCCTCACTATGAGTAACCAAGACACCACGGCACTCAATACACCACTGGTGATATCTAAACTACACTATTATAGGGTAGTTAGCTAGGTCGTACCCATATAGACTTGTGGTTGTACTGTTTTGCTCAGTTTGGACAAACACAAGCGTCGGTCCTTAAACGACCAGGGTGGCTCATTCACAAACCCAACAATTCTCGTGCTAACTGCACCAGCCAAACCTTCCATCCACCCTTGTCAACTTTTCCCTTTGATTTTCAAATTACAAAGTGGTAACATCCATTACCACCTTTCAAACAAACTATTTAACAATGGTAACATCCATTACCAATGTTCAAACAAAATCTTTAACAATGGTAACATCCATTACCAATGTTCAAACAAATCATTCATCAAAACATTTGATAAACCTGCTACTCATTTGAACATTATTATATTTATTTGCTACGCTAAGCATTTGCTAGTATTTAAACATTCAACAATTGTAACACTAACTCATTATTGAGTCAAAAGGGATATCCTAAGTTGACAATGGTACAAGGTAAACAATTTTCAATGGAAGGTATAATAAATTGGGTCTTTAACTAAATTTTCTAAATCAAATTATCACTTGATATAACATAAGCATGCATTAATTTTAAAATAACTACCTACTCATTTTATAAATCATTGGAGCAAGTTGATCAAAGGAAACTTGCAAAACATAGGAGCAAAATGGTCAAAGGAGACTTGCCTTCCTGTGTCTGGTTGAAATCTTCCACAACTTGCTCTTGAGGTTGCTCTGACAAATCGGTCTCTACACGTAAATCGAGAATTCCAAATAAATAAAATAAAATAAAAATTCAAAAATTGAAAATAAATATACCAAATGAAAGATTGAAATTTTAGATGAATTTAGAAATTTGAATGGACCAATTTGGAGCTAAAATGAAAAAGATATGGCTATTTGAAAATCTCGATTTGAATAAATCCAGAAATTCGGAAATCTCGACATGTGGGGTCCATGGTCAGCAATTTTATTTAGAATAAGTCTCGACATGTGGGACCCATGAACTCGGGACCCATTTGTCGCTGGCTAGCGCAGGGGTGGTCGATGACGGTGGGGCCTGCACCGTCGTCGCGGATTAAAACGGAGAAAACTCAACCTCGCCACATGAGCGGGCTCGAACGCAGCGAGGAGTGGGAGGGGGAAGAGAGCGGCGCTAGCCAAGTGAGCGAGAGGCACCGCCTACCCTAATGGGTAGGTAACCCTCTTGAGGTTATCTGCGGAGGCCGGTGAAGCAACGTGGCATACACGTGGTCGCCACCGGCGCCACGTGTGTACGCATGAACGAGGTGGCAATGGGGCGCTGCGTGGCCGAAGTCGTGGCGCCGACGGGCGCCACCGGCGCCACGCGGCTGCCACACGCCGCGCTAGCCGCATACGTGGCACGGCCGCCGGAGAAAGGGCCCGGGACTGGCGTCGCGCGCGCCCGGCGGCGCGCGCCAACGGCGTCGCGCAAAGCGAGAGGAGGGAAGGAGAATGCTGGTACCTGACGGCGCCGAGGATGATCGGATCGGCGAGGCGGCAAAAATGGGCGCGGTCGGAGAGGGCTTCACGGCGGCGAGGGGTTCCGGTCGCAATAACTTCAGAAAATGGTCGCCGAGATCGCTCGGTACCAAAGAACGCCGAGGAAGCTCGGTGAATCTCGGAAGGCTTGAAGCGGCGGCGATTGCTCGCCGGTGGAAAGTGGCCGACGGAGAAATCAAGCGCAAGAGGTCTCTCGGCTCGGCGGTGGGCAATTGGAGGTGGAGAAAGCGAAAGGGGCGAGACACGGCTCGGCGCGGAATTTATAGAGGGATGGGGCTGGTAGCGGCAATGGCTTCGCCGGACTTGGAACTGCCCGGAGAGCGGAGGCGACGGCGCACAGTGCATAATTAAATGAAATAATGCCAGAAACGGTTGCGGGAATGCGGCTATTTGAATGTGCAGTAGTGCGGGGAAATAATTGGCCAAGAAACTGAAGCTTTTAAAGCTTCAGTTTTTCTGTTTAATGGCGGCAGCGGCGAGACGCGGGGAGGAAGAAGGTGGCGGGGAAGACGACTGGCCGATGGGCCCCGCATGTCAGTGAGAGAGGAAAAGGAGAGAAGGCGACGGCGATGGCTCGGATGCACGACGCGCGGCAGAGGAAAGTAATCAAGGCCGTAGGATGATGAGTGAAGGGGTAAGTGAAAAGATGCGGTTGAGATTCAATCCGGCAACCTTGATTAAATCTGAGCCGATGGAGTGTACTGAGTGGCAACGGGCGGCTGCGATCTAATACGGCAATCATGAACGGTCAAGATGACGACACGCGTCGGGGGCACGCGGCTCGACAGTGGGACCACCGCGCTGAGTCCGCATGCACCGGCCTATGACAGTGGGGCCGCTTGTCGCAAATCCAAAAAGAAACTCAACCTCGCGCGCAGCGGGCTCGAACGCCGAGAGGCGGGGAGGGAAGAGAGCGGCGCGGTAACGGCCGGGCGGGAGGATCAACCTACCCAATAAGGGCGATTAACCCTTTGAGTATTAGTCTCGGGATGGCCGGCCGTTTGCCGGATGCGCGACACTTGGCGCCATGAGAGAGGGGAGGCGGATGAGGCGTGACGGCGGGGATTAGCTCGGCTGGGAGGAAGGGCTCGGATGCTTGACAAGTGTCACCCGAGGAGATTTGGATATTTAAATCTTTTATATATTTAAATCAAGAGGAGACTTTAAAATACTCGAAAAATACCAAATAAATTCCAAAATTCCAGAAAAATTCACATAATTCACTGATAATGTTTTAAACATATTAAAAATATTTCCAACTTATTTTGATATTAAATTTTCTTTTCAATGAAACTTTAAGTTCTGAAAATTCCATAATTGGAAATAATTAATTTAAAATTATTTCTTCAAAATAAAAGCAAAAATTGGGATGTTACAAACCTACCCCCTTAGAAGGAATCTCAATTCGAGATTCGGATGAACTGAGAAATAGATTAGGAAACTCGCTCAAGATCCTCTTCGCTCCCAGTTGCTTTCGATTCGGGACGGTTGCTCCATTGCACTTTACGTAATTTGATAGTCTTGTTTCTTGTGCAGCGCTCTGCCTCTTCCAAAATCTTGACAGAAATTCTGAATATCAACATCCTCAAAAGGTATCAACTCCTCTGGTACTCTCAAACATTTTTTCAATCGTGATACATGAAATACATCATGTACATCGACAATCGAGGAGGAAGTTCTAGCCGATGTTTACTTCACCTCTTCTTGCTATAACTAGAAATGGTCCAATATACCTTGGGGCAAGCTTACCATCGACTTTAAATCGACGCATCCCTTTCATAGGTGACACTTTCAGATACACATGATCGTCGGCTTAAATTCCAACATTCTTCGACGATTATCGCGCATAACTCTTTGTCCGGTCTCAGGCTGTTTTCAATCGGTCTCGGATTAAGCGAACTTGATCTTACGCTAACTTTAAGACATCCGGTCCGAATACTTGACTTTCTCCTGCTCTCGACCAATATAACGGTGTTCTACATTTTCTCGCCATACAAGGCTTCAAACGGAGACATCTTCGACTAGATTGATAACTATTATTATATGAGAATTCCGCATAGGCAAACTTTTATCCCAATCGGCTTTATTGGCTAAAGCACATGCTCTCGAAGATATCTTCCAATATCTGATTTACCGCTCACATCGACCATCTGCTTGAGGATGATAAGCGATCTGAAATTTAAATTGGTGCCCAAAACTTCATGAAGCTTCGCAAAATCTTGAGGTAAATTGTGTTCCTCTATCCGACACGATCCTCTTTGGAACTCCATGCAAACACACAATTTTTGACATATAAAGCTCGCCAATCTATCTCCGAATATGTAGTCTTCACTGGTATGAAATGAGCGACTTTTGTTAAACGGTCAACTATAACCCAAATTGAGTCATAACCTAACTTGGTTCTTGGTAGTCCCGTTATGAAATCCATTCCAATTTCCTCCCATTTCCATTCGGTATATGCAGAGGTTGCAAAAGACCAGTAGTCTTTGATGCTCTGCTTAACTCTTTGACATATGTCACACAAGGCTACATATTCCAATTTCCCTTTTCATACTGTTCCACCAAGAACTTTCCTTTAAATCTCGATACATTTTTGTACTTCCGGATGAATTGAATATCCCGATTCATGAGCTTCTTTTAAGATTAAATCTTTTATTTCCTTTTCTCTGTACTAGTATTCTCTTTCCAAACCAAAGAATTCCTTCTTCATCTTCTCGAAATCCAGCGCTTTACCTTTCTTCATATTCTCTTTATCTCTTTAACATATTTATCCTCTCGTTGGGCTGCCTTGATCGATCTTCCAAGGTAGAGTGAACCTTCAATGTAGATGTAATACCTTCGTTAACTATTTCCAAATTTAATCGTTGGAATTCCTCATGGAGGGTTAATCGCTTATCCGAATTGACAGATTATTCATATGACTCTTTCGACTCAAAGCGTCGGCTACTACATTAGCTTTTCCTGGATGATAGTGTATTCCCACATCATAATCCTTTATCAATTCGAGCCATCTTCTTTGTCTCATATTAAGATCAGGCTGGGTGAATATATACTTTAAACTTTTATGATCTGTATATATCTCACACCGATTACTGATTAAATAATGCCTCCATAACTTTAGAGCATGCACAACAGCAACTAGTTCTAAATCATGAGTGGGATAATTTTCTTCATGCGGTCTTAACTGCCTTGATGCATAAGCTACCACCCTTCCTTCTTGCATTAACACACAACCAAGACCTTGTTTTGAAGCATCACAAAATATCTCAAAATCTTTTCGAATATCGGGTAACCGCAGAACCGGTGCTGAAGTTAACCTTTTCTTTAACTCTTGAAAACTATCCTCACAGGATTTACTCCATTCAAATTTCTTCTCCTTCTTTAACAGCTGGGTTAAAGGTCTGGCAATCTTGGAAAAGCCTTCAATAAATCGACGATAATAGTAACTGCTAATCCTAAAAACTTCGGATCTCTTCATCGCCTTGGGTGGAGTCCAATTTAATACATCCTTAACTTTTCCAGATCTACTGATACTCCTTCCGCTGATATCACATGTCCCAAAACTCAATTTCTTTTAACCAAAATGCACATTTGCTAAATTTGGCATATAACTGATGTTCACGGAGTCTTTGCAACACTATCCTTAGATGACCTTCATGTTCTTTGTTATTCTTTGAATAGATAAGAATGTCATCTATGAAAACAACAACAAACTTATCTAAATAATCCATAAAGACTTTATTCATCAAGTTCATGAAATATGCCGGTGCATTTGTCAGACCAAAAGACATCACCGTATACTCATATAATCCATATCTTGTGGCGAAGGCTGTCTTGGTATATCTTGGATCTAATCTTCAACTGATGATATCCTGACCGAAGATCAATCTTGGAAAAGACACTTGATCCTATGAGTTGGTCAAACAAATCATCGATCCGAGGTAAGGGATACTTATTCTTTATAGTGACTTCATTTAAAGCTCGATAATCAACGCACATCCGCTGACTACCATCCTTCTTCTTTACTAGAAGCACCGCTCCCAAGGCGAAGAACTTGGTCCGATGAATCCTTTCTCATACAATTCTTGAATCGCCTCTTGACTTACGCTAAATCATCGGTGACATCCGATAGGGTCTCTTTGATATTGGGCTATGCGTGCACCGATTTATAACAAATTCAACTTCTCGATCAGGTGGTAATCCTGGCAAATCTTCAGGAAAAACATCGGGTACTCGCGAACTATCGACACATCTTTCAAACTTTTCCCTTTTAGGCTGGTTAACATACTGTCCTTCTTTGAGTGCATAACTGCCTCATGTCTTATCTGAATTCCATCAGGATTGGTAAGGATAATGGCACGATTGGCACAATCTATCTGTCCTTTATACTTGATCAACCAATCCATACCAAGTATTATATCTATGCCATCGGAGTCTATTATAATAAGGTTCGCTAGGAACTTTACTCCATTTATAATTATGGTTGCACTAGGGCTAACCAAATTAGTCCTCAATTCTTTTCCAGGAGATTGGACTATCATAAGGTCCTTTAGCAAACAAATTTTCCAATTATTCTTTTCAACAAAAGCCTTTGTTACAAAAGAATGTGTAGCTCCGAATCAAATAATATAATTGCTTTGATCGAGTTCACTAGAAACTTACCCAGAACTACGTCTGGTGCATATTCCGCTGCCTCTGCGGTAACATGGTTGATACGCCCTCGATTAATGTTTTGTGGAGTCTTGGGAGTTTGAGGGCTTCCACGACCTTGACCATTGGTTGGAGCTCTTGCTGGTGTAGGGTCAAGATTGAAACGAACCGGGGTTACCGCTGACGCTTCGTGGACGATTCTTTGGCATAGTGTCCCATATTCTTGCAATTGTAGCATTGCACTCCTGCAGCTACATTTGCTTTGTCGCAGTTGGGCTGCATTTCCAGTTCTAGGAGCTTGAGGTAAAGGACGAGGTGCGAAAATCGGTATCCTTGTATGATTATGTACCGAGGTCGGTTGTACTGTGGTGGCGTGAATCGTGAGCTCGCCGCATGATCGCTGAGCTTGGAACTTCCTCTTCCGGGAGTCGAAGAGTTGGCGTTGAGCATCTTCTTGCAATAAAGCTTTATTCACTAGATGCTGAAAAGTAGGGTAGTCATTGGAGACTAATTGAACCTTGAGGTTGGGGTCTATCCCTCCCATGAACCTCCAAATCTTTGCGCATCGCGCCACATCTTCGGGGCATATCTAGATAGCTGAATGAATTTGCTTAAATAAGCGAAAGCGCTCAGTTTCCTGCTGTAGATGATGGAACTCCTTCCTCTTCATTTCCATAATACTCATAGGAATATGAGCATTACGGAAGGCTTCCAAAAAATTCTGCCCAACCAATGTTCTCGGCATCCCGTGTGCTTGTGTGATAATTGTCCCACCAATTGGCAGAACTCCTTGGAGTTGATGAGCAGCATATATAACCTTCTCATGTTCAGCACATTGAGCTAGATTCAGCTTCCTTTCCACTTCCTTAATCCAATCATCCGCCTCCAACGGATCGGCAGATCTGCGAAGGCCTGGGGTCGGGTCCTCATGAATTCCCGAGCTTAGATCTGGTGGGTGAATAGGTACTTGCTGAGCTTGATTGACTTGATTTTGGGCCAAAGCTCAAGAAGTTGTAGTTGCATGGCCATCATTTGTTCCATATTGGGAGCTTGGGGTGGCGGAGGTGAAATTGGGGCCTCATTGTTGTTGGGCGCTGAGTTGTTGTTGATGTTGCTTCTCGTGTTCACCATCCAAGCTCCATCAAGAAAAGTCAGAAAAAGAGGAAAAGCATAGATGAGAGACGGGGCAATTTATCATCCCAAAACAACACACAAAATTAACACAACAGATTGAGAAAACTCAACTTTTGAAATTCAAATTAACTTTTGAAATGGCTGTACCACAAATGCACAAGACTCGGTACAATCCATTTTATTACATCATATCATTATAAAAGCGTTCTAGTATCGATAAACGCATCGAAAAAGGGTAGTCTATCTAACATCTAATTGTCCTCAATGATGATACGCCTCTCGCTCCTCCTCGGGATCCTCTTCGAGTCCGACGAGTGACTCGCCCACAACCACGGCGGTTGTTCGTGAACGCGACCGTGATCGGCTCTGGCCAAAAGTAGGTGATCCGAACGGAGGCGCCGGGCGTCCTCTACCGGATCCGCCGATGTCGAGGTCGGGTAGCGGACTGGGGCGTCGCACACTCTTCCTTGCCGTGAGCCTAGTGCGAGGTCCTGAAGGTCTCTCGACCGAGCAGCAACGGAGCCGGTGGAGTCGGTGTAGTGGTGGCAGCTCAAGACGCTCCACCTGCGCCTCGCCGTTTGTGTCTCGCTGTCTGTGTCGGCGTGGGCGGTCGACTCTGCAGCAATTGTGCTCGAGAGTGTCGGAGTGGTCGTAGCTCGACGCCGAAGCATCCGAGAAGTCCTATCTCTGCTGAGCTCGCGTAAGTCGCGGTCGATGCTTGGGTGAACTGCACTGATGAGACAGGCGTGGGTCGCCCACCACGATCCGAAAGCCTCGGGTGGGTCTGTCCCGCTCGTAGTCGGAAAGAAGCGTATGGCGTATCGTAACTCCCCCTTGTGCCTCTGCACAACTCGCTATCGCCATCTTGGCCGCATCTCGGATAGCGTCTGCATGCGATGGGTCCGAGGGTGCTCAATACTGCAGTAGACGGGGTCAAGCTGCCCATCTGGAGCATAGATGAATACTTCCATGGTCCATGAATCCATAGTCATCACTTTAGTGTTCCGCCCTCTGAAAATGGGCTGTTGATTATATTTCGATGCTGCATTAATCGTCGAGAAGAGTCGCAAAGCTCCTCACTCTCGCCATGAGAATGGTGATCCCATGGGGTGAAGACGACGAAGAACCTGCCATCTATAAGTTTGAAAACAAGGGGAGATCAGTAAAGATTTTTAAATAATGAGAGTAGGACAAGAACAAGATACTAAGTAAGAAAAGAGTAAAAACAAAAGAAACTTATATTTTTGTACATAAATTTTTATTAAATATAAATCCTTAAAGCTTCCCAAAACCTAGGGCTCGTCCTCATATTAAGATGGCTCGATACCACTTCGTGAGACCCGAGTAGAAACTCCTAGACCCCGTGTATTCTGTACTAGTCCTGCAGATCAATGCTAGTACACACAGTTCAAACAGAAAAGATGATACATTGCCAACAACGCTTTATTATAATAGTAATCAAGTTTTACAAAGGCCATAGCCTTACTAAGGTTCACGAACCTCAAGCAAAAATAAACACAATGAAGCAAAAGATAACTTGATCGACCCATCAATCTGCCACAGGCAATTGACTGGGGAGACGAATCCTAGGCATCTGGGAATAATCCACCGCATCCACATTCGGCGCAGAAATCATACTCTCCAGCTTGATCTTCTCCATTCTCTGCTTTTATATTTATAGAGCAACAGGTGAGTACAAAAATGTACTCCGCAAGTCTTGGGAAAAATGCATAGATGTAAGGTTTTACAAAGGAAAGCTATATGGTTTATTTGCAAAAACCAGCATTTTATTTCAAATCTACATAACTACTTTAAAAGCCATTTTGTAAACAACTTGTTTTTAATAACCGGAATTGGATAAGTACTTTAGTGAAGGTTAAACTACCAACACTAATATCTCAGGCCATTACAGCCAATTTTCAAAACCTCAGGTTACACCCCCTGATTTGAACATCACGAGAGTTATACTACTCCCGAGTTTTTCTCCAACTCATTTTGTTTTGAAATAAAAACCAAAACTTCTACCATGTGAATGCATTCCTTGCCCGCCCTTGACCGTGGGCACGGCTATTCGAATAGTTTTACTCTGCAGAGGTTGTACACTTTACCCACAAGAGATAAATTATCTTAATAGTCAACACGCTTCCTTTGGCATGAGACCCAGATAAATTATCACAAAGCCTTTCGCCTACTCAAAGATAGTTTAAATACCACCCGCTATAGTTTCACCACAACTCGAATCCACGAGTTGGAGCCCCTCTGCGCCTTATGAGTACAAAGAAACCCTGTCCCTCACTATGAGTAACCAGTACACCCTGGCACTCAATACACCACTGGTGATATCTAAACTACACTATTATAGGGTAGTTAGCTAGGTCGTACCCATATAGACTTGTGGTTGTACTGTTTTGCTCAGTTTGGACAAACACAAGCGTCGGTCCTTAAACGACTGGGTGGCTCATTCACAAACCCAACAATTCTCGTGCTAACTGCACCAGCCAAACCTTCCATCCACCCTTGTCAACTTTTCCCTTTGATTTTCAAATTAACAGTGGTAACATCCATTACCACCTTTCAAACAAACTATTTAACAATGGTAACATCCATTACCAATGTTCAAACAAAATCTTTAACAATGGTAACATCCATTACCAATGTTCAAACAAATCATTCATCAAAACATTTGATAAACCTGCTACTCATTTGAACATTATTATATTTATTTGCTACGCTAAGCATTTGCTAGTATTTAAACATTCAACAATTGTAACACTAACTCATTATTGAGTCAAAAGGGATATCCTAAGTTGACAATGGTACAAGGTAAACAATTTTCAATGGAAGGTATAATAAATTGGGTCTTTAACTAAATTTTCTAAATCAAATTATCACTTGATATAACATAAGCATGCATTAATTTTAAAATAACTACCTACTCATTTTATAAATCATTGGAGCAAGTTGATCAAAGGAAACTTGCAAAACATAGGAGTAAAATGGTCAAAGGAGACTTGCCTTCCTGTGTCTGGTTGAAATCTTCCACAACTTGCTCTTGAGGTTGCTCGGACAAATCGGTCTCTACACGTAAATCAAGAATTCCAAATAAATAAAATAAAATAAAAATTCAAAAATTGAAAATAAATATACTAAATGAAAGATTGAAATTTTAGATGAATTTAGAAATTTGAATGGACCAATTTGGAGCTAAAATGAAAAGATATGGCTATTTGAAAATCTCGATTTGAATAAATCCAGAAATTCAAATCTCTCGACATGTGGGGTCCACGGTCAGCAATTTTATTTAGAATAAGTCTCGACATGTGGGACCCACTGAACTCGGGACCCATTTGTCGCTGGCTAGCGCAGAGGGTGGTCGATGACGGTGGGGCCTACACGCCAGCGGATTAAACGGAGAAAACTCAACCTCAACGCGCGAGCGGCTCGAACGCCGCGAGGAGTGGGAGGAAGAGAGCGGCGCTAGCCAAGTGAGCGGGAGGCACCGCCACCCCTAATGGGTAGGTAACCTCTTGAGGGTTATCTGCGGGAGGCCGGCGCAACGTGGCATACACGTGGTCGCCACCGGTGCGCCACGTGTGTACGGCATGAACGAGGTGGCAATGGGCGCTGCGTGGCGGTCGTGGCGCCGATGGCGGCCACTGGCGCCACGCGGCTGCCACACGCGCAGCGCGATCGCATACGTGGCACGATCGCCGGAGAAAGGGCCGGACGAAAGTCGCCGGCGCTCCGTGGTGGCGCGCAACCGGCGTGCGCAAAGCGAGAGGGAGGAAGGAGAATCTGCTGGTACCTCGCCGGCGCCGAGGATGATCGGATCGGCGAGACGGCAAAAATGGGCGGGTCGGAGAGGGCTTCACGGCGGAGGGGTTCGGTCGCAACAACTCAGCAAATGGTCGCCGAGATCGCTGGTACCAAAGAACGCCGAGGAAGCTCCGGTGAATCTCGGGAAGGCTTGAAGGCGCGATTGCTCGCGGAGTGGAAAGTGGCAGACGGAGGAAATCAAGCGCAAGAGGTCTCTCGGCCGACAAAGGGCAATTGGAGGTGGAAGCGAAAAGGGGCGAGACACGGCTCGGGCGGCGGAATTTATAGAGGATGGGGCTGTAACAGCAATGAAACTCGCCGGACTTGGAACTGCCCGGAGAGCGGAGGCGACGGCGCACAGTGCATAATTAAATGAAATAATGCCAGAAACGGTTGCGGGAATGCGGCTATTTGAATGTGCAGTAGTGCGGGGAAATAATTGGCCAAGAAACTGAAGCTTTTAAAGCTTCAGTTTTTCTGTTTAATGGCGGCGGCGAGACGCGGGGAGGAAGAAGGTGGCGGGAAGACGATCGCCGATGGGCCCGCATGTCGCTGAGAGAGAAAAGGAGAGAAGGCGACGGCGATGGCTCGGATGCACGACGCGCGGCAGAGGAAAGTAATCAAGGCCGTAGGATGATGAGTGAAGGGGTAAGTGAAAAGATGCGGTTGAGATTCAATCCGGCAACCTTGATTAAATCTGAGCCGATGGAGTGTACTGAGTGGCAACGGGCGGCTGCGATCTAATACGGCAATCATGAACGGTCAAGATGACGACACGCGTCGGGGACGACGGCTCGGCAGTGGGACCGCTGGCGGTGGTCCGCACGCACCGGTCTATGACAGTGGGGCCGCTGTCGGCGCAAATCCAAAAAAGAAACTCAACTCGCGCGAGCGGGCTCGAACGCGGCGGGAGCGGGAGGAAGAGAGCGGGCGGCGGTAACCAGTCGGGCGGGAGGATCAACCTACCCAATAAGGGCGATTAACCCTTTTGAGTATTAGTCTCTGGGATGGCCGGGCTGCTGTCGGATGCGCGACACTTGGCGCTGCGAGAGAGTGGGGAGGCGGGATGAGGCGTAGACGGCGGGGATTAGCTCGGGCTGGGGAGGAAGGGCTCGGATGCTTGACAAGTGTCAGCCCGAGGGAGATTTGGATATTTAAATCTTTTATATATTTCTAAATCAGTAGGAGACTTTAAAATACTCTAAAAATACCAAATAAATTCCAAAAATTCCAGAAAAATTCACATAATTCACTGATAATGTTTTAAACATATTAAAAATATTTCCAACTTATTTTGATATTAAATTTTCTTTTCAACAGAAACTTTAAGTTCTGAAAATTCCAGATAATTGGAAATAATTAATTTAAAATTATTTCTTCAAAATAAAAGCAAAAATTGAGATGTTACAGAATAGCACCCGTGGATATGGCACCGGTGCAGGTAGCGTTGGTGCAGATAGCCCCTGTGGACATGACACCGATGCAGGTAGCTCTGGTTCGAATTGGCCCTATGGACTTGGCACCGGTGCGGAATCCTCCAAATGTCACTTTTGGGCCACTGAATGAATGTTTCAATGGCTTGCTCTAGAGTCACGACCTCGTCGTTGGGGGGCTTCAGTAGCAAGACGACCTCAAAATTGGCATGCACACCGTCCACATTCACTTTTCTGAAGCCTGGTGCTAAAGGTGCACTGTGCACCAAGACCCCAGGACCGGACGGATATACCTGGCCCCAAGTAGCGCACATAGCAACAGAGACATATCTCACTTGGAGCTTGCACTTTGCAGCCACCTACATAACGATACAAAATTAGCTACTCCAACAGGTCTATCAACGGATCGAGCATTCCAGAGATAATAATTATTATCGAGATATCGTCGACAGGAAATCTGGGCTCGCTTTCCGTGGTAGGGTTGGACGCGTAGCTACTCCAATGGTTGGGGGGCTGGCTAGCACAGGAGTAGCGGTGGCGTCCTGCTGATTTTCTCTATATCTTTGCATCTCATCTCTAACATAATCAACGAACTCCTCTCTAAGAGATGCCTTGATCTCCTCTCATAGCTGTGCCTCACGCTCGGCTTTGGCTCTCTTCCTACTCCGATACGATTTGGAGTCATATAAGAAACTCTATTTTCAAGAAACATACAGACCAAGACCTCTCGTGCAACCCGGGTGCTACTTGTTTCCCAGGGCCATGAAGAGTATATCTCTCTCCCTACTTACCTAGAATGATCCTTAGGAAGATTCTACACTCAGCACTTCCTACAAAAGCCTGACATGTCATTTCACTTCCTTTGAAGTTGTGGAGTAATTACAAACTACATAGTTCGATATCTTACCAGACGGTGGGACACTTTCTCGTCTGCAGGGTTTCTGAAGAAGATGTCCCTCGATGTCATGGTAGACGACCTCGCTCTAATCCAATTTCGAGTGTGCTCATCCGGGATCATGGCAAATGGCGGGGCGGTGTCTTATAGGAATGCCTGCCCGTCCTCTTTCCTCTATTACGGGATTTTACCCACATACCCAGCTGTGCTGAGTCTGTGGGGGTGCGTGCTTTTTGCCTAGAGGGCCTTGTGCGCCGCACTTGCACTTCTAAAATTTTTGGTCATCTTTATCGCCGTAAACTCTTTCCATTGTGGTTTTAGGAATAGATACTTATGAAAGAGCATTAGATTCTTCTCCACATACTATTTGACAAGCAGGCTCTTGAAGTTATTCCATGCTTGGCATGCCACTAGCAAGGCATGTCGTTGCACGGAGTCATGGTGTTCTTCGGGGATCTCGAATGATGCAAAAATTTCTGTCAGCAGCTCACGTTTCTGAGTTTCGGTCATAGTCTTCCACGAATTGAATGTGACCTTAATTCATTCTCATGCAACTATTCCGACTATTCTTCGGAATGTGGACGCTGCTCGGCGAGGAAGGGGAGGGGTCCCAAATGCATCGACACCTGTAATGATAAACCGATCCTTGAGCTTTTTCAATAAGTCTCTTCCTTGGCGTTTGGATTTTTCAGCAGCCACATCCAGCGACGATGTTGAAGAATGCGCGGATGACATGTTGGCCTTCTTATATATGAAAATTAAGCACAATGTAGATATGAAAATGATATGAAAGTACATGATTAAGAAGCACATGTAGCATATATATATACATACATATATACATACATACATACATATATATAAATACATATATATATATACATATATATATATATAATATACATACATATATACATACATACATATATATATACATATATATATACATACATATATACATACATACATATATATACATACATATATACATATATATATATATGTATATATGTATATATATGAATAGACCTTTGTCCAAATGTAGCATATTATTTGTCCAAAACAAATCAATGTTGCTGATTGTTAAAAAGAACAGACCCGTAATATATATTGTAAGTATTTCTTTTCTGAATCTAATGTAACATTCTTTAGGCGGTTGTAATATTCTAAAAAATAATAGCAACTTTCACACATGGTTTGTGAATATTTGCACGAGAGTGGTCCCAAAAGTATTTTTTTTGTGATTATTTGCAAATGGTTTTTCTATCATCATATGTGTACATTTGACATCAATTGCCATGCTATGCATATTGTCATCATATGGTAACCAGAGATTAACAAACATGTATGCATTCTTGATGTAACAGGGATTAGAGATCAAAATGGAGGGCTCGGGGAAGGAGGGCACCAGAGTCGGGGGAGGCAACGACGAGCTCGGGGGAGTCGGCGACAGCTCAGGGGAGGAGGGCGTCGGGCTCGGGGGAGGAGAAGGGCATCGGGCTCGGGGACCGGAGGCGGCGACAGGCTTGGGAGAGCGGCGACGGGCTCGGGAGAGCGGTGACGTTAAGTCTTGAGTGCTGCTGGTTGGTGTAGCTAATAACTCATACAGGGAAAAAACCCTAGCTATCGGCATATATATAGAGGATTATTATAGACGGTTCTATTTCAGAACCGTCTGTGATATTCATTATCACAGACAGTTCAAAAACAAAACCGCCTGTGACTATTTATTATCACAGACAGTTCTGGTTTAGAACCGTCTGTGATAATGAATATCAAATACGGTTTTTAAATAGAATCGTCTGTGATAAGACCTCATAGACTTTTTTCTTTACAACAACCTATATGTATGACTCATTTTCATATACATAAATATAAATTCGCCTATATATCACACATTTTTACATATACACAAATACAAATTCACATATACAACACACATGCATTTCACATATACATCACATATGCATTATTAGATATAGAAATGCAAATTCATACATATATATCGCACATTCTTATTCTACTTGCTTATTTCCATTAAAAATTAGCCGTTCATTATGATCGACATGTTTGTAGCTCGTTTCATCATGTTGTTCTTCCTCAACTCTTATGCTATTTTTAAAAGAAGTAACTTGTCAAATTGATTGTATTCTTCCTCGTCCATTACATTCTCTACTCCGACAATTCTCCTTTTTTCATGAAGAATTACATGGCACTTCTTGTTTGCCTGGTCGGTTACATAGAAAACTTGAACAATTTGATTAGCTAGTATGAATGGTTCATCTTTATATCCGACACGTTTGAGTTCCACGGTAGTGACACTGTACTTATCAACCTTGACCTGTGAGAGATGGACTCAATGGCACCAAAATAATGGGATCTTGAAAACCACGTAGTCGAGCTCCTAAATCTCTTCTATGAACCTATAGTACGACTTTCTCAACCCATCGGTACTGAACGTATCTATGTGGACATCGCTGTTCTGGTTAGTGCTTTTACATTCTAAGCCTGTGTAAAGAATGTGTACCTATTTATGTTATATTCTTGCCATATCACAACTGTAAATATTGGCCTTTTGCCAACTATGTCAGCATCTCACTTGACGAGCTCTTAGCGATTTGCTCCTTCAACCATTGGTTGAACCGACTATTGTCTTGTCTCATGATCCAAACATCCGGCCGCTCTGGATTCTGTTGCCGAAATACATCCTTGTGCTGGTCGACATAAGGGGCCACTTCAGTCATGTGTTGCAAGACCGTGAAATAGGCTTGAGCATACGTGTCCATATCTGGAGTAATTGCTTTCCTTTCGATGGTTCTGATAACCTTGAGTCTCCCCTCATGACGAGATTGAGGCACATCTATTGGTTCAATCTGAGCCATATATTCAATACAAAACTCAATGGCCTCTTCGCTTGCATAACCTTCGACGATGCTGTCCTCCAATCGAGATCGATTCCGTACATAGGACTTGAGAATTCCTATAAACCTCTCAAATGAGTACATGCTACGTAGGAATACGGGCACATATATTTTTATCTCCCACATAATGTGAACAATGAGATGGACCATGATATCAAAAAACGAAAGAGAGAAATATATCTCAAGATGACAAAAAGTCATCACCACCTCGTCCTGCAGAGCATCTAGTCCTTCGGGATTGATGACCTTCTGATCAACTATGTTAAAAAAATAACACAGCCTCATGATTATCTCTTGGACTTTGATCGGCAAAATATTTCTAATTGCAATAGAGAGCATCTGTGTCATCAGTACATTACAATCATGAGACTTCATGTCATTTAACTTCAAATATTGCATCGAAAGAAGTTTCTTCATGTTACCAAAGTAACCAAATGGAACTTTGACACCATGCAAGCACTGGCACAGTTTTATTTTCTCGACCTTGAACAGATCAAAATTAAAATTATGATTTATGTGTTCCGATTAGAATTGATGTGTCATATTTTGTTGATAGATTTGTTATAATGGAGAAATGAACTTTGCATTGTGATTTAATCTTGCATGCTATTGATATGTTATGTTTTTCTTCAATGTTCCTGATCATTTATAATTAGTTATCGTATCACTAATTTTACTATTTTTTATATGCAGATGATTAATCTCTACTCATCGAAAGCATATTTATATATTTTTGGAATACGCTTTCTATTACTAATGTACTTTCTTTATTTCTCTCTTTTTAGCT
Source organism: Melocanna baccifera (assembly GCA_036346265.1). Taxonomy (NCBI): domain Eukaryota; kingdom Viridiplantae; phylum Streptophyta; class Magnoliopsida; order Poales; family Poaceae; genus Melocanna; species Melocanna baccifera. The sequence continues at coordinate 13,922,918 of CM070688.1, read as the reverse complement.
TTATTTCTCTTGTATTCATGAATGAATTTGAATTGAACAAAAGTAAAATATTGTGTTTGTGACAATCTAGCTTTGCACCCTAGCCTACCCTCGATTTTGTTTCTGACTTCGCTACTGATTTCACTGATATAGAAAGGTTTCATAGAATTGGAACCACCGCGGTTTATGAATAGTCAGGAAATCGGTATGGCTGGTCCCTGATGTTTCCTGGCGCGCAATCATGCGTGGCTTGGTCGGAACTCAAGCAAAGTAACAACATAACATAATTAGTGCAACTCTTCTAGAACAGCTAGTATACATATTCAGCAGCCTAGCAACCAACGTTACCAAACTCGTTGTTAATTCGTTTATTTGGTGGTACATGCTTCACTGTCTGGTTGCATCAAATCATTTGACGGGGTTTGCTACATGTCCAGCCATTATTAGGTAGTAGTTGGGACAACCCTACATCTGATAGTCGCACATGAGCTAGGCAGCACGTAGCTTTTGGTATTGGTGGGAAAGCTTCACTGAATTATTGGAGCAATAAGCATTAAACAATAATTTGGGGTGCTCATTCCATCTTATAAGCAGAAGTTTACAGCTTATTTAATATTGTTTAGATTTTTTTACACTATAGCGGATACTAATTTTTACAGAGTAATTAATTAAAAAAAAATATGTCATTTTATCACAAACAATACAAAGAAATAAAGAAAAAACCAAAAAATAAAAAAGTTAAAAAAAACAAAATTAAGAAGCCATAAATATAAGTTAAAAGCTTATGTCCAAATGAGCATCCAAAAATCTCTACTCCTATATTTTCTGTGCTACTGCTAGATGATAGAGCACTGAGGCAGGCAGATATGCTGGCTCCATGCAGCTCTGAAATGTGCATGAATGCGGATGAGCGTGTGGGGTACTGTGCAGTTGTTGCGAGAGCGATACTACAATCGCCCGCACAAAAGTTGACACTAAATAAAACGTGTGCGGTATCATATATATATATATATATATATATATATATATATATATATATATATATATATATATATATATATATATATATATATATATATATATATATATATTTCTACATCAGGTGTAATTACACTCTAATCGTATCTCACGTAACGGAGAGTATGTACGTATACTATATGAGTATTTAAGATCATCTAGGTGGTATGAACAATTTTTCAGAGATGGTATGTATATTTTTTTAGATATATTCATTTTTATATGCAGGTCGGTATACATGCGTCAAACGAAAAGAGACAGAGCAGGTTAACTGGTATGGTGCAGCAAAGAGATGATTTTCTTTTGGCGAAATTCTGTTGAGCTGATCGAGTTGGTAGGTATAATCTTTATAAGGATGGTTGGATCAGATTTCTGCTGCTTTTGTTCCTACTCTAAATAGTATACCTATTTAATTTGGAGTTTGCTGTACTGATTTATGAGAGAAGCTAATTAAATATCAAAGACAGCCCGACAAGTGGCAAGCAAAAGTTAGCACTCTATATCATGGTTCCATTTTGTAACACGTACGTCCGTAGAGAATGTGAAGTATGTTATTGTAAGACTATACGGAGGTCTTTCTATGCTTATAATGAATATATGATATCACTGAGGATGATTGTGGTGAGTTTTAGTTGTCGAAAATACAAATGAGATTGTTCGGGAGAAGTCTCATGTGCAACTTGTTTGACCAACCAGCAGAGCCAGTCACACTACTGGGATAGTGTGGTCTGGCGGACCGACCGTAGGATGGTGCATGGTTTGACCGTTCGTAGGACTTGGGCATGGATGGCAATGGTGGTCTGACCGCTAATGTAACAAGCGGTCAGGTCATTCACCTGAATGGACACCAATTACTTATGTGGACATATCGTAGGATAAATTTGCACTGTAGGGCAATGAAAAATTGAAACTAGATAGAAATATACCAATTCCAAATAGGTTGTTTTCTAGGCAAGTTAACTAGTCTGACCAGCCTCTTTATGGCGGTCAGACCGACGACAGTCTGATCGACATGATGATGGTGGTTAGACCAGTCAGGGAGTTTTTAGATGAAGTTTGCTTCGATTTGAAAATGATGTATTTGATATTGGAAAATAGTTCTAGGGTTATGGCATCATGGAATATGTGGGTCAAGATGAAATGAACTTGTGCCTAGAAATGATTTGCTTGGTCTATTATAATGCAAGTGATTCCTGAGTTAATAATTTTCAATGGTGAGAAGGACCAGGACTTGGTTGTTAGAACCAAGGTCTAGTGCGCTTATGAAGGTTAGGTGAAATGATTGGACTCAACCAAGGAGCAAGATAGATAAGGACGATGGAAGGCACAAGTGGTCAAGGTCAAGCGGGACATATGATGCACTAAGTAACTTAGGTCCGTTTACAAGTGACAATGGTTTGGTGGCAGACAGACGTGTGAGAGACTTGACAGCATGTTATTAGGCTCACATGGAAGATGGTGAAACATGGACAATGCTTCAAGGCTATGGCGACATGTCGGTTAGTCTTTTGCCCAAAACCGACAAAGTGAGTGGTTTACAAAACCGTGGCGGAGACCTAAGCGGATTAGGTCAAGACATCTCCAAAAAGGACAAGGCACGATGGATTTAGGCTATTGGAGCCAAAGTTGAAGATGGTGCTTTAAAATGTGTGTGAGTTAAAAACCCATGTGGATGATGAGTTATCGGGTTCCTATGAATGAGTAGTGGATAATATCCACTTTGTATCATGAGTTAGGGTTAGGGTTTGAACCTCTACTATATAAGGAGGGCTGTGAGAGAGAGTAAGGACTTGGGAGAGAAGAGTGCACTTATGTATTGAGAGAAACCTAGGGTTTGAGAGAAGTGCTTGTGATCTACCATTGGGGCTTTGTTATCTAGTTAGAGTGTCTGTAATCCTTTTTCTATAAGTGGTAATAGAAGATCAAACTTGCTCATCATGTCTTGTGGTTTCTAGACTATTCATGGCATGGTTTTTATTACTATGATATCTTAGAACCTATCTAAAACCATCTTGATTATCTAAAATCCACAAGCTTGCTTAGATAGCTATTTTCCTCTTTGCTCGGTTTTGGTGCAACTTCCTCTAGAATGGATAAAGGTTGGAACTGACAATGATTCTTGAAATTGTTGGTTGGAATAGATTCATGATATTCTAGAGAAGGTGTGTATCAAATATTAGGTGATTTAGAGCTTTCGATCAAAAGTTATGTTGATTTGTAGATTAGATGTTAGACTTATTTGAGTTCTAAAGCTAGAGTAGTCAAACCCCAGTGATCTAGCGGTTAGACCGACCAGGGCGGTCAAACCGCACTCTAAGTGGCGGTTAGACCAGCTCTGAGGTAGATTTCATCCTATTAGCTGTTCATAGCTATTTGGATGAAAAATCTTGAATACCTAAGACAAAATTTTGTTGGAGTCATTCCCCCTTGACTGTCATATTCGATCCTTCAATTATGTTTGTGAAATTGCTACAATGGAAATGTCTGCTAGATCTTGATTCAGTGGATGCTTGTGCCAACCATTGGATCAAGCTCAAATTCTACTACAGATGTTGGAACAAACAACATTAACTTTCCCTTCTCCACAAATCCCTTCCTACCACTTCCCCGAAGACGACCGCCCTCACCACCACCTCTTCCTCCTCCATGCCTCTTCCCCTACGTGTCCTTTTGTCATCTGTCAAGTGCTACTACCTCCTCTGACCACCAACTCTAGCAAGGAAGCTGTCGCTGCTGGTGGTTTAAGCCACAACCTCTATATTTTCAGTAGTATTTTTTATTTTGTTCTACTAGTATTTTTTTATTTGTTTTAGTTAGAATTTTCTGCAATATATGCAACATAGATCTCATTTTGTTCATCTCATTTTCTAGCAACAGAACGGTTCAAATGATTGCAAGTCACACATATGGTTTCAAAGATATAAACACTCGAACCATTTAAACAAAAGAAATTTACCTTTTATATGCTGACATTATCAAGGTTGCCTGTGGGATATAGTTAATACTCCCTCCCTCCACAAAGGTCGGTGTGTAAAAGCCTTATAGTTAATATAGTAACCGTGCACTCTGTAAAAGTCTTATAGCTAATATAGTCATATTCTATCTCTAAGATAGGTCGCCGTGGAATTTATAGAAAGTTTTAAAACTTTGAATATTTATATATATTAAAGTATATAACTTGATTAGCTGAAAATAATGTTATTAGATTTATTTTACAAAATACTTTTATATATATATATATATATATATATATATATATATATATATATATATATATATGAAACCTCTTTTCTACACCCAGTGTAATTACACTCTATATCATATCTCACAGTGTAGAGAGTATCTCGCGTAATGGAGAGTATGTATGTGTAGTATACGAGTATTTAAGATTATTTAGGTGGTATGAACAATTTTTCAGAGGTGGTATGTATATTTTTTTAGACATACTCTTTTTTATGTACGTATATGAAGATATTTATAAAATATGTTAAAAACTATGAACTTTCTTACAATTTTTTCATGTGGTTCACATTGGAATATCTTATATTTAGTATATGAATATACCTAAAGTGATAAAGGAGTATTTCAAGTTTGTTTAGGTCGTATATTAGAGATAGGTGTAATTACATCCGGGTGTAAATATAAATATATATATATAAATATATATATATAAATATATATATATATATATATATATATATAAATGACTTATATTTGTAGAGAGAAAGAGTAATAGACAGAGAAATGTATGCACTACTCCTGGGTGTTGGCCCAGCTCCTGGAGAGAACTTGTACATTGTTTTCTCTCTAGAACACACACAAACACAGAGGAGATAAGTTGTTATGTTCTGCTGCGATGCTCTGAACTGCAGCACCAAGTTCTTCCTTTTATAATGCAAGTAATACTTAGTACAAGATCCACTAACTCCTAGCATTACATGCATGCGTAACTCCTAACGTTACATGCAGTCCATACTGAAAACGTATGCATGCATGGTGTGACTGTAGAGCTACTTAAAACGAATGCATGCAAGGCCTAACTGCTACTATAACGGATGCATGCATAAGGGAGTTATTCTCAGCACAGGGGTTACCAACAATCACCCCCTAATCCCTATGTACGTCCTTGACTCCAATCAGAACTCGTTGGTCTTCAGTTGTCAGTTCTGCAAGGAGTTATGCCAGCCATACTCCCTAGTAGGCTGCTGATGTCTTTCACTTCTTCACTGTCGGTGACACACCTTACCGACGACTTTGACTTCTTTCTCAGCTCCAATTGTCTTTCGCCGATGATGCAATTTAACGGCGACGGAGACTCTCATCAGAGCATACACACATGAGAATTTGGACACAACTACAAGGACACACACACACATCATGCACTGACACACCTACGTGCATAAGAATGACATGACTACGCACACGTATGTAACACACCTTCTATGTGCACAAATAACTCATAAATGACACATGCAACACTCCTACTGTGCCATCTCTCTCACTCACACATTTCGATGATGCTGTCACCACTTTAGACATCACCGTGTTCACGACATTTTACACTAAGACACTGCTGATGGTGGAAGAACGTCGTTTGCTGTCAACGTCGCTCCCGCCTTGCAGCCCACCTATGCCGCTCGTCGTCGCCACACCACAGCGATCACATCGTCACCCCCAGTGTGCATGTCACGTGCGATTATGGCACACCGCCCTGACCTCGCCATGGCTGCGCGGACCTTCGCCGCCGTGCTTTTGAGCATACGGTGCTGCAGTCGACTCATCGCCAGCACCTGTGCACCTCCACTTGACATGCGCCGCTGTGCACGCTATCACACCGACCAGCGAGTCATCGCTAAGGAGCTTCTCCTCGCACCTCGCTCTGATACCAAATGTTGACCCAACTCCTAGAGAGAACTTGCACATTATTTCCTTTCTAGAACACACATAAACACAGAGGAGACAAGTTGTTATGTTCTGTTGCGATGCTCTGAACTGCAGCACTAAGTTCTTCCTTTTATAATGCAAGTAGTACTTAATACAAGATCCACTAACTCCTAGCATTACATGCATGCATAACTCCTAACGTTACATGCAGTCTATACTGAAAACGTATGCATGCATAGTGTGACTCTAGAGCTACTTAAAACGGATGCATGCAAGGCCTAACTGCTACTAAAACAGATGCATGCATGAGGGAGTTATTCTCAGCACAGGGGTTACCAACAATCACCCCCTAATCCCTGTGCACGTCCTTAACGTCAATCAGAACTTGTTGGTCTTTAGTTGTCAGTTCTGCAAGGAATTGTGCCAGCCACGCTCCCTGGCAGGCTGCTGATGTTTTTCACTTCTTCACTGTCGGTGACACACCTTACCGACGACTTTAACTTCTTTCTCAGCTCTAATTGTCTTTCGCCGATGACGCAATTTGACGACGACGGAGATCCTCGTTAGAGCATACACATATGAGAATTTGGACACAACTACAAGGACACACACATCACACACTGACACACCTATGTGCATAAGAATGACATGACTACGCACACGTATGTAACACACCTTCTACATGTACAAACAACTCATAAATGACACATGCAACACTTCTACTGTGTCATCTCTCTCACTCACACACTTCGATGATGCTGTCGCCACTTTAGACATCACCGTGTTTACGACATCTTACACTAAGACACTACTGATGGTAGAAGAACATCGTTTGCCGTCGACGCCGCTCCTGCCTTGCAGCCCACCTATGCCGCTCGTTGTCACTACACCACAGCGATCACGTTGTCACTCCCAGTGTGCACGTCACGTGCGATTATGGAACACCGCCCTGACCTCACCATGGCTGCGGACCTTCGCCGCCGTGCTTTTGAGCACACGGTGTTGTAGTCGACTCGTCGCCAGCACCTGTGCACCTCCATTTGACACGCGCCGCTGTGCACGCTATCACACCGATCAGCGAGTCATCGCTAAGGAGCTTCTCCTCGCTCCTCGCTCTGATACCAAATGTTGGCTTAGCTCCTGGAGAGAACTTGCACATTGTTTCCTCTCTAGAACACACACAAACACAGAGGAGACAAGTTGTTATGTTCTGCTACGATGCTCTGAACTGCAGCATCAAGTTCTTCCTTTTATAATGCAAGTAGTACTTAGTGCAAGATCCACTAACTCCTAGCATTACATGCATGCATAACTCCTAACGTTACATGCAGTCCATACCGAAAACGTATGCATGCATGATGTGACTCTAGAGCTACTTAAAACAGATGTATGCAAGGTCTAACTGCTACTAAAACGGATGCATACATGAGGAAGTTATTCTAAGCACTAGGGTTACCAACACTGGGAAGTCCGATTCAGCTAGAGGCTGTCAATTCTATAGATCCGCAAGTCGCTCACGGTAAGTAGAATTTACCAAGTTTGCTATTTGGTATTTCTTCTCAAATTGTTCGTTGTACAGTAGCATTGTTGCAATATTATCAAGCAGTACAACTCTTGCCAGCAAACTAAAACACACAAAGCCCCCCTCAATTCCGTATTTGGACGTTCTTCTCTACGTTGCTGTCTTCCATCAGTTTCGGTACTTGTACCGGCTAACACAAACCAGGAAGCAGCCAAAATTGATCGTCCCGGCCCACCGGCACGGTCCGGTACACGTTGTCCAGCCACGCCGTGACTCGCCTCACCACGTCGACGAACACCGTGCTCAGGTAGAACCCCATCGCGATGAGCAGCGGCGCCATGGCCGTCGCCAGGCTCCGACGTAGTACTGCACTCGACCAAGCGCGCCGACGTCGATGCAAGCCTTGCGCACGGCGGCCACGACGACGCGGGCGAGCTTGGTGTAGGGGCTGCCCTTGGGCGCGGGTATCCGGATGTACCGCGCGCCCAGGAGAAGCAGGACGAGCCTGAACGCCGTCGCCGCGAGGCAGACGCCGAAGCCCAGGGTCCAGGAGACGCTGTCCTGGATACAGACGATGGCCGTGTCGCCGACGATGAAGGAGGCGTAGAGGAAGACGAAGTACCAGTTGAAGGAGTCCTGGTCGCGCGCTCTGCCGAACTGGTCCGCGCCCATCGTCGCGATGTTGAACCGCGTGCCGCCGGTGCCGAGGGAGAGCAGGCACACAGCAGCGTAGAGTACGGCGAGCTGGCCGGGGGACGCGTGCTGGCATTCGCCGGGCGTGGCGGCAGCCGCGCAGTGCGGCGGACGGAGGGACGGCAGCGCAGCGGAGAGCGTGAACAGCACGAAGGACTGGATAGTGACATTGGGTGCGCATGCAATTAATCAACAATGTTAAACAAGAGATTAACGAAAAATAAATGATCGAATGCTCATAAGAAAGTTTCATGTAAAATTACCTGAAATGATTCTTTCATGTAAAATTACCTGAAATGATTCATGTGATTTTGAATGTGAAAGGAGCATATGCATGGTGGTTGTTGCATGAAACAGAGTTGGTAGTTGTCATAATCAGGGGAAACGATTTAAAACATTTTTGTTCGAATTTCAGTTTTGTCGATATGGTCCAAAAAATTGCAAAATATTTTTCAAAAAAGTTTTCCCAAGTCATAATCATCGCATCAATGTGAAGTGGTCATGTATGCATAATGCATATGGGTGTTTTGTGGAGAGCGCGACGTGAGAGCTATATGATGTTTTCCTCATTTATGTGACCTTTAGTACATGAAAGAAGCATTTCAATAATTGTGCTGCACATCAAACAGTAACCGCTAAATAGATCTCTCTGTTTTTTTAAAAAGAAAAGAGAGAATTGATCTATCATCAAACTAAACCTAGTTTATATTAGCTTCTAAATACTATTTTTCCAAAGTAATTAGCTTTTTTTACAGTACCTAACTTTCAAACGGAGTATCTTTTCAAGTCGAAGTCTATAAGTCAATTGTAGTACATACTATAATAACTTTATTTATATTGACCAAAATAGCACACAAGTATCTCTCTATAAGCTGTTACTATTTATATCCTAAAACCAAAACCAAAAAGTCAATATGAAAAGACCCTAAACTATCTAGAAAACACCGAGGTCTACAATGGAATGCTAAACTACAGGGTGTCTACGTTACATCAGGTGTAGACAATAGGAAACCGTAACTACTCAAATGCATGAGGTCACTTCGTATTGTGTTCCTTGTGGTGATTAATTTTGTTGAGGAACCGTCGCTGATGAATTTAGTCTGATTAATTACCTCATAGATGGAAGAAGAATTGCACACGGAGAAGTACATATGGGTCTGTTCTTTTTTGCTGCGGTTTATGGTTGAAATTTTTTAATTTTAGCTGTTTGCAACAGAGATTACGGAGAGAGAGATACTCACTTGTGATTTTAGATGGTACAGATGTTGGGCTTTTAACGTGTACTATAATTAACTTGTAGACTCCATATTAAAAAAAATACTCCGTTTGAAAGTTAGGTACTATAGCAAAAGCCAAAAACCGTTTTGAGAAGCTGAAAAGAATAGGCCATAAGCAATAAAAGTGACACAGAAATTGAGGGAGCTCTTTCTTTGTTCGTTATTACTTTTCTCCTCAAAAGTCACCATACAATCATTGGGACCCTTTATATATAGACTAAAGGATGGGGTGCCCACCATGTGCTAAGGCATGTAGACCCAAACCCAGTTTCCTATTACTCCCCCTTGAATACTCATCTGACATGTTTATGCTTCATCAAAACTCTACAAAAATCCAGTGGAAAAAATTTAGAGAAAGAGTACATGATACGTGTTATGCTGCGTTACATGAATTGCCTTATTAAAAATTTTGGTCGAAAAACTTCCAGAAAACTCATCAAGGGAAAAATAGTACAATTTACCTAATTTCATTTAATCTACAGGATTTATTCTTTAGGTACTCGATCTTCATGATCAAGTTTTAATGGTATGTTCGGGAAGATTCTCCTCCTGAGTTTTGTACTTCTCTAAGTCTCATCATGTCAATTTCATGTATACACCTTTCAAAGTTAAATACTAGAAGTGACTTAGTGAAGAATAAATCTGTAAGATTTTCATATTACTTAGTATGTAGTATCTTAATTTCATCTATCTTTTGTAATTCATGAATATAGAAGAATTTAAAGTTAATATGCTTTATGAGATGACTTTTTACATAACCCATATATACTTGTGCAATATAAGCTGCATTATCTTCATAGATAATAGTGGGAGCTTGTACGATATTCAATCCACATGACTGATAGAAGTAGTGATTTATCTGTCAAAGCCAAGCACATTGACTTACAGCTTCATACAGTGCTATGATTTCCAAGTGATTCGTCAAAGTCGATACAAAACTTTGCTTAGATGATTTTCATAAAATTAAAGTTCCACTATATAGGAATACATAACATGTTTGTGACTTGGCTGTATGCGAATCCGATAGGTACTCGGCATCTGCATAGTCAGTTATATTCAGATCTTGGTTCTTTCTGTAGAATAGTCCAAGGTTTGTGCTTTCTTGGAGGTATCGAAAGATGTCCTTTATCCCCTACCAATGCCTTTAGGTAAGTTCTGTACTATACCTTACTAATAGGTTTATGGCAAATGCAATGTCCGGTCTAGCGCAGTTTGCTAAATACATAAGTGCCCCTTTGCACTTAAGTACGGGAATTCCGCTCCTAGGATTTCCTCCCCCTCTTCTATCAGTCTGCACAGATCCTTGTCTTGCTACAAGGATCTCTTGACCATCGGTACTTTTGATGAATATGCCTTCTCAAAGCTAAACCTTTCTAACACCTTTTGAGTGTATGCTGATTGATGAACTAATATCCCTTCAGGGACATGCTCAAGCTACAAGTCTAGGCAATATTTGGTTTTACCCAAATATTTCATTTCAAACTCTGACTCTAGATAAGAGCTTATTTCCTTTATATCTTCCAGAGTTCCGATGATATTCAGATCATATATATACACTGAGATTATACAAAATCTATTTTGGGATTATCATATAAATACATAGGGACAATCCTCATTATTTGTGTAGTCTTTCTTGCATAGAATGTCGCTTAAGCGATTATACCACATCCTGCCTGATTGCTTACGTCTGTATAGTGATTTTTCAAGTTTCATGCTGTACATGTTTTTATTTGCTCTATCTTGATTCGGAACAGGAATTCCTTCAAGCACCGTCATATAAATATTTGAATCCAAGTTTCTTAAAGGTATACAGTTACCATATCTATCAAATTTATTTCTAAATTCAAGTTCACTGCCATCAAGATTAAATATCTAAAGGTAATGACACTATGACCGGGGAATATATTTCTTCATAATTAACTCCTAGGTGTGGAATGAAACCTTGTGCAACGAGCCTTACTTTATATCTTACAACTTAATTTCTCTTTTGAACAAATACCCACTTATATCCTACGAGGCGAACAAGGGGAGACCTGCGGCTTACAGGCCCAAACACATCTCTTTTATTCAAAGATAATAATTTAGTTTCTATTGCATTTTTTCAATCCTTCCAATCTGACCTTTTCTTACATTTAGTAAGTGATGCAGGCTTTGGATTAAGATCGATAATTGTGGTAATTTTCTTTTGCAAAATAAATATCAATATTCGCTATTGTCCTATTCATGGATTCTCTTGTGATCACATAGTTTATAACTATTTTATTATGGGTTGAATATTCTAGTGCTTCTACTTACTCACCGCCTCTTCCAATTGTGGGGGTAAGTCCTTTTAGTTTTTCAGCTCCAATGTATGTGTACACATCTATGCTGGTTTATTCCTCCATGGGAATGTTCAAATATGGTATGCCTTTTCCTCAAGGTGCCATACTGGTGCTACGTCTCAACTGGCTCCCTATCTGGTTTGACAGAACTTCTATGATTGGTTATGTCAACTCCTTATTCTCTTTCACTAAACATCCCCGACTATTGAGGATTCGAGAGGCCAGAGTTCTTGTCCTTTTATTCTAAGGCTTCTAGAAGGGATTAGGGATACCTTCAATTTTCTTTGATATTTCAACCCTCTTTGGTGCATTGCATGCAGACATATACGACTTGATCATACTCTTTAAATCACTAAAATGGTCAAACAGTTGATTCACTAATGCTTGTAAATTAATGATCTTCTAGACTTCTCTATTTGCTTCACTAGTGCGTAGGTCATGTGCATAGATTCACATGGCTTGTCACGTAATTTCTTGATATTTTTCATCAGGGGGTTAATTTCCTTCCTCTAATGTCGAGAAACTATCTTCATCAAATATACTATCAATATAACGGGCGATATACAAATCTCTTGTCATATGGTCCAAATACTTAATTACGGATGATGTTTTATAACTAACGTATATCTCAGACTTTCAAAGAAGCCCATTGCAGTATGCTGTGGAGGGGGTTTGGGTACATAAACTTTGCAACCAAATCTACGAGATGAGAATTTTCTATACTGACCCTTGCACTAGTTGCATAGGGGAATAGATGTTATATGCCGATGGTCAAAAGTTGATGAGAGTTGTTGCATATAGGATAGCGTATCCCCAACTTGTAGTTGGCAAATTACAATTCTTCAAAAGTGGTCAAGCAATAAATTTAATCTTCTTAATTAATACCTCTACTAGTGCATTCTGGGTGTGGACATGTGGTACGTAATGCTCAACTTTAATTCCCATTACCATGCAATAATCATCAAATGTCTTTGAAGTACATTCTCCAACGTTGTCTATTCTGATGGACTTTATATGATGATTAGAGAAATTATTTTTCATCTGAATTATTTGTGAGATCACCTTTGCAAAGGCATGGTTTCTCGTAAATAATGAACATACATGCAACCATTTGAAGGAAGCATCGATGAGCATCATATAACATTTAAATAGCCTTGACATCGATATTATGTCCCTATAAAGTGTTAGCTATATTTATCATCATTCTAAGACCTGGATGGCCTATTCTATCATGCCAAAGATAAAAAAGTCAGAGCTTCTAAATATGGTTTTCAGGGCAGTATAGGCTACGGGTACCTTAATATTAGTATAGTATAGCCCAGTCTCAAATGAAAGAAGTCTTTTCTAATCTAATCTTTTTTTGACCCTAACAACAACTCAGCCCTCTGTGTAAATCGCACTATCCTGTGAAAAGCTAGTGCACACAGGTTTAATAAAGAATGTATATCATGCAAAAATAACCACGAGATATTATTAAATGAAAATACGCCTTAAGGCCAAGTCTTACAATAAGGCACCAGGCCAACCAAGTAAACAAAACAGCGGAAAGAAAATAAAGGTGGCAGCCCATCCAGCCTCCCACAGGCGAATGACTGTAAGACGCATCCTACTCGCTGAAGTAGTCCTCACCGTCGTAGTCGCCTCAAGTCCGCAACAGATTTAGCAAGGTGAGTACTGAATACTCCCAAGGTAAGCAAGTGAATGCTTACGCAAGTTACACCAGAAATATAGCGAGTTGATGCATGCATAAGGAATTTCAAAGGAAGCTTAATAGGTAATGTGCGAAAGCAATACTTGAATTTAAATACAATAACGTAAGTACGGTGCTGAATTTAAATACAGATATGAAACATTGTTTTTAACAGTAATATCGTTAGTGTAGGCTCCAACCCACACTAACGTATCCACTCGAATCCACCCGACCATTACCAAATCCAACGCTTGATTGCCAAAACCAAGTTTTATGAAAATTCGTGTCTAATCTGTGAAGACTCTACTCAAGATGTCCATGACCGTGGACACGGCTATCCGGATAGTTTATTACTCGCAGAGGTGTACAACTTTACCCACAAGACATTCCCTCTCACTTGAGCCACGCGATCAACACACCGCCTTAGGTGTGCGGCGGAGAGTTCATGACAAGGTCACCTCGATGATTCGTAGCCAACATAATCACGCCGCCACTAAGTTTCACCACAACTCGAATCCACGAGTTGGAGCCCTCCGTGCCGTGTGAGACTTCCCACACCCACGCCACGCTCACATTCACCTATAGCGAGACTATAGCTGGAACTTCACAAATTACTTAGCGAGTCCGTCCCATACCGGACTTGTGGTTGTAATGGTGACTTCGTAAAATAATTCACGTAAACGGTCCTTAAGTTGATTTAGGCTCACCACATACCCCCGTGCACGATAATCAACTGTGTCACCGAACACGAGGCATACCAGCACCCACCACCTAACCATTAGCCTAAGTCCAAACCATAAGTTTCTATTTTCATTTTTGAACAATTTTCAGAAACCATCCTTGACTCATCAAGTCAAGTCTTTATTTTTAAAGTCCGTCATTTCATGGGAAAGATTGATCCCACCTAAAATTATACTAAGCCAAAGCTAAGCATTTCTATAAAAATTTCTAGTCAATACTATGGCACTAACTAGTTTTCAGCTAGGTGACAAGGTATATGAATTCGAGATTCAAATGGGCCATATATAAAGGATCATGGGTATATCTAAGATTCAAATCAAATTCGAATTACATTTGAATAAAGATACGCATGCATATACAAGAAAAACAATATAAATAATTTAAAATATTAGGTTCAACATGGTCAAAGGTGTAACTTGCCTTGATCAGAAGTCCCGCTGCGATTCGTCGAATTCAAACTCTCCGAATCACAATATCTAACGAAAAAACAATTCAAAGCAAATTCAAAACAAAAATTCAAACACAATCCAAATAACCTCCAAAAATTATAAAATACACTGGGAGACAGAATTTTGAATTTTGGATGTGGGTCAACAATTTTTAAAAAGGAAATGAGGCTTTTAAAAGAAGTTGGAAGTTTTAATTTGAATTTAAACCTTGGAATTACAAAATATATTCAAATCAAATTTAAATAAATTTCAAAATTTCAAAATTATTCCAGAAATGGATAGATCATGATTTTAGAAAAATTTAGAAATTTGAATGGGTCAATTTGGAGTTAAAATGCAAAAGTTATAGCCTTCCAAAGTTTGAATTCAAAATAAAAGGAAAAAGGTATTTTCTGGATTTATTTTTAAACCGAAAAGGATTTATGACGTCAGCAAGAATTATTTTTCTAAAGGAAATCATAGATTATGACGTCAGCCTAGGATTAATATAATCGCAGAGGTCGACAGTGGCCCGGTGTGTCGCGGACCGAGTCCATGGACCCGAGGAAGGGTGAGGTGGCGGGCGCGCGGGAGCGGGAGCGGTGACGCGACGTGGCGCCACGGGGCTGCCGTGTGGTCGCCGCGTGGTCGCCACGCCACGGCTTTATGCCGACGCGTGGACGCGCGCGAGGTGGCGAGCGGCGGCGTCGCGGGTGGCGGGGCGTGGCGCCGACCGCCGCCACTGGCTGCCACGCGCCGCCAACTCGCCCGACGGCCGACGCATGCCGGCGTGGCGCGGCGCTCGGGCTCGATGGTCGCCGAGCTCCGGTGAGCGGCGCGCCGCCGAGGGTACCAAATGACGAGGAGGACGCGGAGTGCATCGGTACCTTGCGCGAGGCCGAGATGACCGAGAGGGAAACCGGCGAGAGGCGGCGCGGCGAGAAGCCTTCATGGCGCGGAGTAGCTCCGGTGGTGCACGTGCCGGGAGGTGGTCGCGGTGTTCGCTGGCACCAGCAAGGTCGGGAGGCTTCGGCGAGGCGAGAGGCTTGAGCGGCCGGAATCGCCGCCGGAGTAGCCGGAGCCGCGAGGGAAATCGGGCGCAGGGGACCCTCGGGGCTGGATTAAGCGCTCTGGAGGCTCGGGGGGTGGCGGTGTGAGTAGAGGGACCTCGGGGTACCCCTTTTATAGGCTGGGGAGGAGGGTAACGGTTGCGCGAAGTTCGCCGGAGTGCAACGGGCGGGGAGGTTTATTGCGACGGTGGTAACGGCTGCGATTATGCGTGTTTATGCCCGCAATGGACGCGGTGGAGGTGCAATTGCGATCGGCCGTTGGCGCGGGGCATCAATTCGGAAGGAAACCGAAGCTTTAAAAGCTTCGGTTTGCGGCAGCAATGGCGGCAGCGGGCGGAGATCGCGCGAGGAAGAAAGGAAAGGGGCGGGGGAGACGGAACTGACGAGTGGGGCCCGCACGTCAGCAAGAGAGAAAGAAAGGAAGGAGCGAGGGGGACGGTCGGATGCTTGACGGGTGGCACGGGGGAGAGATCGGGACCGCTGGCGCGATACGAAGGGGTAAGTGAAGGGGGACGGCTGAGATTCGATCCGACAACGAAGATTAGATGGGGGCCGATCGGTGCTTAAGTGGGAGGGGGCGGCCGAGATGAGGTACGGCAATAGGGGACGGCTCGGATAATACCACGTGGCGCAGGAGCGAGAGGAGCGGTGAGGCGGTAAGTGGGTGCGGCGGCGAGGATTAAACCCGCGCGAGTGGACGGTCCGATGCTCGACACGCTGCGTCGCACGCGGAGAGAGGAAGGCGGGAGAGGTTTAAGTTAGATCGGACGGTGAGGGGATTCAGCGGGCGGAGGGACGCCGATGGTTGACACCTGGCGGTCGGGAGGGATTTTTGGGATTTTCTTTCTTTTTGATTTTCCAGAAATGCTATTAAGCTTTAGAAAACTCAGAAAAATACCAAATAAATTTTGAAAAATCCAGAAAAATTCTGGGAACTATCTGGAGCTATTCTAGACTTAATAAAAAATATGCCCCACTCATTTTAACAAGTATAATTTGCAAAGGCACAATTTGATTTTGTAGGGAAGGTTTTAATTCCTTCTAAAATCCAGAAAAATTAATATAATCTCATATTTGACTTAAGGAAGCTGAAATACATTGGTTTTAGCTTTTAGGAATGCAATAAATTTAATTTTGACTTTTACACAATAAAGTTTAAAATTTTTCTCAAATCAGGATTTTAACATAACTCCAGAAAATCCAAATAAACTCCAGATTAATTTTCAATAAAGGGACAAAATTTTGGGATGTTACATTTTTCCACTTGCTTCATGCTTTATAATGAGCAGGTATTCCTTACCATATTCTTATTCAGTTTTAATGTGGAAACCATTAGTATGAATGTCCTTAAAACTTAGAAGAGTTTTAGTCGATTCTGGGACAATGAGGCTTTTCTAATGACTAAAGTTGTGCCTATCGAAAGTATAATTGTGGCTCTTCCTAAACCTATTATACAAGCATCACTACTTGTGATTATTGTAAGATTACCAGCATTCTTGCTCATCGACTAAATTTTTTTTGTCTTTATCAAGAAGGTATTCGTTGTACTGCTATCAGCTAAGTACACTTCCTCCATAGGGTACCATACGTGTTCTAATATAAAGTATTTTATTAATATGTAGTAGAAGACAATCAGTACATAAACAATATACTTCAAATATCAAAGTATATCATGCTTTTATTAACTGAATGAATGAATTAAGTAATATTATGCAACTATCATGAGAAAATAAATTGTTTGAGCGTCATCAATGCAAAATCTAACTTATTCCTTCCACACTTGAAATGAGTGACAATTAAAGTCTAAATGCATTCTATGCATTAGACTGAATCCACTAAGACGTCAAAGACTTTAGCTGCTATCTTCTTAGGGGTGCGATATCAAGGGGGGTGCGATTGCAGGAGTGGAGTCAACCTCCATCGGTGAAAGTAGCTCCTGTGAGTCCTCCACCTCAAGACAAAGTGAGTTTATGCTACCCCTTGCTGCCCATCTTCTTTTTGGCCTAAAAAGCATCGACGACGTGCTGCAGGTCTATACAGATCTGCGACTAGTGCCCCCACTTGCAGCAAGTTTGGTCTTGTTGGTCATAGGGCTTGTCATTCCACTTTGGTTTGCTTGCTTTATTTTCCCGTGGAGCATTTATCTTACCTTTTTGGACTACGGCCTTGCCCTTCCTTCCCCTTTTCTTCATTATAGGCTTCCTCATTTTGAAGCTCCTAGCATTGGCCTCACGGCCAGCGAAGCTCCCAGGTGACTATGCGACAAAGTTCTTGTATAGAATTTCATCCTAAAGCTCTGCAACCTGCATAATATCAATCAATTTAGCATACTTCTTATAGTCATCTTGACGATAGTTATGCACAAACTACACTGCACTAGAGTGGAAGGTGCAGAAGGTCTTCTCAATCTTTTGCTCTTCTGTGACTGTCCTGCCACAGAGTTGAAGATTAGTATAAATTTTGTACATAGCATAATTGTACTCTCCAACCGTACTGAAGTCAGCAAATCTCAGTTGGATCCATTCTTACTAGCTTCCCGAACCGCTTCTTTAGTGCAGTCCACAAGGCTAGTGTGCTTTTTTTTTGCCATGTACTCATTCTTGAGTGTGAGGCAAAAGTGGTGCCTAAGAAAGTGAAGTGCCTGATCATTTTCCTCAGGGGGTGGGTTTAGCATCCTTCGATACACTAGTCCCAATGGCAGCGCGGACCTTCTTAGCTCCAAGTACAATCTTGACATCAGAAGCCCAAGTCAAATAGTTTTGGCCATGCTGGGCCAGTTCCTCGAACTCCCGGTTCATGATACTTGTCATCTACATGTGTATGAAAGAAATACATAAATTTATTGAAGGTAAACATGCATGAAATAAATTGGATAATGGTACACAAGACTCCCGTAATGTTTCATAATTTCTTATGAATTTTCTCATGGTATTACTGCTGATTTCATTGATTAAAGGTAATTTAAATAATTATGATAAATCAAAATAGTAAATAAATACTGTAAAGCACATAAATAATAACAATGGTGATAAACATGCTAAAAACAATTCAAAAACTGGTTCCTGAGGCCCTTTTATGCTGGAAACAAATTTTCAGTGAATTCTGCAATTTTCGAGGGCTAACCCGCAAAATTTCAATGCTATAAATTTTTGCACAATTTTTTAGAAAAACCAAGGGCCTATCCATGAAGTTCAAAGGACCTTCCTGTAATTTCCATAAATTGAGAGGCCTATTTGAAAAATAAATATGGGCGCAACCCCCTTTTTCTTTTACTTTGGCCCATTCTAGCCCAAAACAAAAATGCAATGGCGTAGGGAAACCCTACCCCATACCCAGTCGGCGGCTTGCACCTTGTGTGGGGTGACGGTGCCTCGTACGGGACGGCGCCAATGGCATTGCCTCGTGTGGGAGTCGAGCGAAGGTGGTGCACGCTTCGTGTGGGAGCTGGGCGGCGACGCGTCGTCTGGGAGACTTGAAACTTATAACTTTTGATTCGTAGATCTAAAAGATTTAAAAATTGAATCATACTTGATCATGACCTTAAGAACTTATCCCAACCAAGAATCTTAAAATAACTTAAGACAATTAAGATATATTGGTTCGTGAAGCTCTGCTATACCAAAATTGGGCCAAAACTACAAATTGAACAAACTCCCAAACCATAACTCTAAATCACTTAAAATTTGATATGCACGTTCTCTAGAATATCATAAACTTATTCTAATCAATAATCAAGAAAATTATTGCCAAAGTTTTGACTTTTTTGTTTGTAGGAAGGTTGTATCAAAATCAGACAAAAACCAAAAAGGGTGAACGATGCCCACGATGGCTCTATATACATGCCCACATATCATAGTAAGCTAGAACATCTAAGAAATCGAGGTAAAAATAACTGGATCAAGAAATCTCTCGGAGAGGCCAAATCAAGCAAAAACAAGATAACTTTAAGAATTTGCTAAATCTGATGCCTAGATAGATAGAGATTGATTTCTAAGGTGTATCTCCATCACTTACTTGTCTTTGGCATCCAGTAAGATCAAGAAAGGGGAGAGGCAAGATCAAGACCAATCAAATCAAGAGTAAATCAACAAAAACAAGAGGGATCTATGAGAGGTAAATAAAGTTGATATATTTCTACTTAAGAATAAAGGTTTTAAAATAACTTCACCTGTAAGATATGAGAGTACACTACAATACTCAAACTTATCAAACCCTAACCCTTAAATATTTGGCATCATTGAGTAAAGCGAGGATGATTAATTTACAAGTATCTATCCTAGTATGTTAAATAGGTATGACAACCAGCCCATCTAATCCTAATATATACTATCCACTTAGCATAAATAGAGGAGTCATTAACACCATACAATACAGATTTTACTCACACACTATACTTATACATACTTATCAAAGCATATAAGTCTGAATCTACTAAATCCTTAGTGTTTGATCCAACTTGATCTTCTCAAGTTTTTTTCATCTAAACCGCTCTCCCAAGCGCTATGAGTTTGATCTAAGATAATTTCCAGTATTTTGATCAACTTATCAAAATACTCTTCCTTGACCCAGTCTTTACCTTCCCTTATGAGCAGATGCCATACTTGCCACGTGTAGATGCATCACTGGCTTGCCATACATTGGCAATTCTTTCTTGTTCTGATTTCACTGGACCATGCCATACTTGGACTGATCAAGCTATATGGTGTAACCCGTCTTTCTTGTGTCATGCTTGAGCTCTGGTATCTCACCCAGTATTTTTGATCATTTTGGATCTTGGCTCCTCCATGAGTGTAGCCTCGATTATCACCGTATTTTTGGGCGCAAGTACTTCAGAACTTAATCCACATTAGCTGAAATATGCATCATACCACACATGCACAGACCTTGGTCAAGTCAAATCATCCCATGTCTCAAATTTCTCAAAATAATCCATTTTGGGCGAAGTAACGCAAGTTGGCTGGTTAGACCGGCGCCTCTGCAAGCTGTGTAAAAAAAAATCTACAAATTTTAAATTTTCATTTCTTTAAAATAACAATAGTTTATTACAATAAAATTCTGAACCTTTTAACATGATATTCTCTAAACGTTGGGAAATAAAGCCCTAGGTGGGGGCGTGAAAGTGCGCGCCGAGCGTTTGACCTTCTTGGGTAACCAGGGATCAAATACATCTACGTTCAGAAAAAAGAAAAACGCGACGCCTCATCGTAGGTTTGCCAGAAATTTGGGGTGCGCAACTACAAAGGACATGAGCAGCAGGACGATAGCAACAAAAGAAAACGCCCAACTGTCAGAGAAATCGTCAACGATTCTTTCACAGTCTCGGAAGGCCTCTGCTTTTCGCTATTGCCTCTGCTTTCTCTGTTTGAAGGGCCCTGCGTCCTTGCCCTGAAGCACTCATAGAGCTTTCCGAGCCAAAGATTCGTAATGGCTACTCGTGTGGCTGTGTGCCACTCCCATCTGTACCGGCTGCAACTATCGCACTCACAAAGTGAAGCGATGACTTCTACGCATTGCGTCTCATTTGCAGGGCAGTAGTGGAGTCAAATGGAGTGATCCTAGGATATTTTGACACTAGGAGTTCTATCCAATGTCAGACAACAGATATTTTCCCATCTCGTCTAGTAATATGACTAAGCTGGCACCATTCTTGCAAGTAGAACGACGAATTCGTTTTGGCAAGTTTAGATCAGAGGGGCTAATTTGATCACTAAGGCAAAGTTGTGAGAACGAAAGTACCAGCTATTTATCATAAGATTAATCAATCAAAGTAACTAATTATTATTTGCATAATTTTGAAAGCAAAGGAAATCTCCTTCATAAATATTCTAATATGGATATGATTATGTTGTGTCACGGTTGTGATTCAGTTCTTGTTTTAAATATTTGGTACATATCTCTTCATACCTAATTTGGTTGTAATCTGCCGCTTTCCCTGCTATCTCTGATTTCAGTTGTGAACACTGTAGCCGGTATGGCAATATAAATGACAAGAGCAACCCGCAATGTTTGCTGCCTGCGCATGCTTCCCAAACTTCCTCTCTCGCCTTTCATGGTATCAGATTAGGATCCTTCCTCGGATCTGCTACACCTTTCTTCCTTCTGCTGTCTCTACCCTAGTCTTTATGTTTCGTAGTATTTTTTATTTTTAAGATGATTACTAATTATCTTGAAGCTAGAAATTTTGCAGCAATCTTATATTACATAAAAAGTTTATATTTTAGAGTCTTACATCAGAACCATTATAAAGAAAAAGCTCTAACGCGATGGAGATCCTACTTGGATCTCATTAGCAACTTTCTTCCCCACGGGTCTAGCCTCTTCAATGAGCCTGTGGCTTCTTCTTCAGAGTAGTCGAAGTTCACTTCGACTGGGACGAGCAGCAGACCGGCGGACAAGCAGTGGCCGATGGGGACAAGCGGTGGCCTGCTGCCCCTGAGGAGTCCTTGGCTGCCTTAATGCCTTGACAAGTCGATAGGAAATTCAGGATGACCTTAGGATCATGATATCTTCGGATATTACTAAGTGTACTCGGATATTACCGAGAAAAACTCGGATATTTCGTGTATCTCTCTCCCGAATTGGAATCCAATAACTACTATCCGATTCCGAATCCGACAAAACTTGTCAGATACTGACTTCCTTTCCTGAATTTGCTCTTAATGGGTCCGGTCGGTCATTTAGTTGGGAAATATGCGCTCTGATTGCACCCTAGAGGTGACAAACACATATCAACAATCAGAACTTGAAACAGAATCCAATTTCATTCTTTTTGTGATCAAGACTCGTTGAGCACCGCCCAGCCGACAACACCGTCACCACCGTAAGCAAAGAAAACGGGTGGTAGAGCGCCGCAACCGTGAGCATCACGCATGGCGCTGGGTATGCTCAAGGCGGCGCTCCTTGGGTTATTCCGGGTGAGGCCGTGAACACCGCAGTACATCCTCAACCGCGTTCCGACACGCGCCAACCAAGACCCCATTTGAGGCTTGGCACGTCGCTGCGCCTACCGCCAAGTCCACACGGCCGACTCGGGTTGTTGATGATCGCGAAGACGCCGACCATCTTCGCTTGGCTTGGCACGCCCCGCCTACCGCCGCTACACCCTCCACCAAGCGCATCATTGTGTCACGCGACGCCGTGTTCGACGCAGTGTAACTCCTCTTTTCCGGATTTTTAAAGCCCGGTTTTCAAAAATGAATTTTCTGAATTTTCTGAAATTAAATCGCTTCAAATGAATTTTCAAAGTTTTAAATGATTTAATGTGTTAAAATAAACATTAACATAAGTGGAAATATTTTATTTGAGTTCCTTGTGTCACAAGGAATTTTCTGATATTTTTGGTGATTTTTTCGATTTATTTGTTATTTTCTAGAGCTTTTAGAAGTTTATTTGAATTTCTGAAAAGAAAAGAAAAGAATAACTCACCCGCCCGATTCTCCCTCTCCGCCACTGCCACACCCATCCCCGCCGCGCTGCCAGACTCTTTCCTCACAAGACCCGCGCTTCACGCCTGATCTCGGGCCAGGCCACGTTGTACAGCATACTGGCGCATGCTGGGCACGCCATAAGGCTGCCGCGCTAACTGACACAAGGCCGCGATCTCATTGTTCACCAGGCCACGCAACCCTAACCCTAACCATTTACACCGCCCGATCTCGCCCGTGGCCCAATCCTAGCCGGTTCAACCTTTCCGCTTGCCCTCGGTCAGAATCGATCGGATTGCCTCGTTCGCGTGACGCTTCATCCTCGGCTTCTGCGGCTCGCCGCCCGAGCTCGCCGCCGCCGCCGCTTTCGCCCGCGCGCTGGCCGCTCGGGCCCAGGCTACGCCTTGCACAAGACTCCGCCGGTGAGCTCGCCGCCGATCTTCGTCGCCGCTCGCGCCGCCCGCCGCCGCCGCTTCGCGCACCCCGCCCCGCCTCCCTTGGCCTCCCCGGAGCTCGCCGCTACGCTGGGCACGCGCCACAGCCGCAAGGCGCGCTCGCTGCGCGCCGCCACGCTGCCGCGCACGCTCACCGCCGCGCTTCCATCTCACTGCGCGCGCTGCGGCGGACAAGCAGGGCCGATGGGGACAAGCGTGGCTCGCTGCCCCCCGCTTTCTCTCAGGAGTCCTTGGCTACCTTAATGCCTTGACAAGTCGATAGGAAATTCAGGATGACCTTAGGATCATGATATCTTCGGATATTACTAAGTGTACTCGATATTACCGAGAAAACTCGGATATTTCGTGTATCTCTCTCCGAATTGGAATCCAATAACTACTATCCGATTCGAATCCGACAAAACTTGTCGACATCGACTTCCTTTCCGAATTTGCTCTTAATGCAAGCTTCGTTATTTAATATATTTCATCAATAAATGCCTTTATGCAAATTAACCTTTCAAATTTCCTTTGGCCTTGCATATTATATTGCATTTATTGTTACCTTTGCCGAAAGTAATGTACTCACCGCTGCCTATGTTGCTCATTGAGGGAGAGTGAGCCTATGCCAGGAGGTACCGTAAGGGGAGTACTACGACGACTTCACTGATTAGGCTTCGCTTCTCCACTGATAGCCTCGTGGTTTGTCGCATTGTCGCTACGATTTTGGATTGCCAGCTATTTTGTTAAGCCCTTCCGCCAGAGATGGGGCCGCCAGAGACCAGCTATGCAGAGTTTATGAGGACGAGACCGCGCTTCTCCAGTTCATCAGAGTTTTGAAGGCCGACGATCGGGTCCGTCATTGAGAAGAAACCGAACTTGCCAAGTGCACCGGCAGGAGAAAGTTTTGTGCAAAGACATCGCCTGA
This sequence comes from Melocanna baccifera, assembly GCA_036346265.1. NCBI lineage: Eukaryota > Viridiplantae > Streptophyta > Magnoliopsida > Poales > Poaceae > Melocanna > Melocanna baccifera. The sequence goes on along the minus strand of CM070688.1, from coordinate 13,898,510 downwards.
GGGACCAAAGAAGAGAGTGGTGGAGAACCACTCGGCCGCTGGCGAGGACCAAAGATAACATCACCTGAAAGAATTGAAGGCTTTCCACACCGCTCATGTCATGGAGGGAGTGGTTGAGATGAAGAAGGATGAGTTTCGGGAGTTCTAGCAGAGGAACTCTGCAAGGAGTGAATATCTCAATAAATTCACTACTTGGTTTCAGTACGCGCTGCTGAGGCAACGCACTATGCCCATACTCATCGAGGAGAGTCAACGGAGCTCGAGGAGTCTTTGATCCAGCAGTGATCACAGTCACACCCGCCTCGGAGGCCTCGCGTTCCTACAAGCTCGCACGAGCGCCACAAAGAAGAAGCAGCAGCCTTCGTGGTTTTTGACCATAGTGAGACAAGCAGGGGATGTAGTCTCGCCTGTAATGATAAGGACTTAACTTTGTGCGCCATTGATCCGAGCTTAATCGCAAACCACATGTCTATTATGGATGGACTCGGCTGATTAATTTGTAATATTTTTAATGGGTCCGGTCGGTCATTTAGTTGGGAAATATGCGCTCTGATTGCACCCTAGAGGTGACAAACACATATCAACAATCAGAACTTGAAACAGAATCCAATTTCATTCTTTTTGTGATCAAGACTCGTTGAGCACCTTGGTAAATGTTCCTTTATTAAAGAAGCCGTTGTCTCCCTTTGCACAGTCGGAGTGATCTTCTCTCTTCATACTCGTAAGATCATTTCCAAATCATCCACATCCACTAAAAACATCAAGCATTGATTAGCTAAAGAGCACTATAGGAACAGAAAGTTCTTCAAAACTAATTATATATTATCGAAGATATCCATTGAAACTGCAATGCCAAAGAATGCATGTCCCAAAATCTTCAATCGTACGCAGGGGCGTAGCCAGCCCGATGCTAGGCCTCGGGCCCAGCCCACTCGAAGTAAAGATGGCAAGCCTATACCGTTCTAGCTACAGTAAAAATACTAGGGAATTTCTTAGCTGGACCTCGGGCCATTGCCCCGGCGGCCCGAGGCCCAACTCCGCCTCTGATCGTGCGTATACTCCTCGATCCATTCCATGTGTTAATCGGTGATGATAGCCGAGGACTGGCGGGAATGCAAGTCATACTCGGGTGAGATGCCGCTCAGATCACCAATCCCTTCCACGTTTAATTGGAGGCAACGGCGGGGGATCGACGGAAGTTCATGTCATACTCGTGTGAGATTCCGCTCAGATCAACAAATTTCCCATGCGCGGACAACTTGTTTCTAGTTTGGTGATCATGGTCACAATCATCTGATCTCTAATCAAGAAGACGCAAATTGATGCGGATATGCACGTGTTTTGTACTTTTTCGTTAAATATCTTATTCAACTGGAAAGAATTATTGAGCCGCATGAAATATGGCCAGGTGAACTCATTTCAAACTATACTTAATGTTGCTATTCATAAGGATGAAATACTACATCATGTTATTACTTGGTGTATTCTTAGATTTGTCAATGGCAAAACAATAAATATGCAAAAGGAAGCGGATAACCACATTATGTGCCAAAGACATGAAGGAACAAAGCCCACGCGGATGAAGCCAACAAGAACGAAGCACATGTGGCTGGTTGGAACCCATGTGGAAGGGGGAAAGAAAGCCCATGTGGCGGGAGAGTATAAGGACGGAGCCCAAGAACTTAGAGCACAAGTTTTGGACACTATTTTGAAGTCCAACTCAGACTTCCCACGTGCTCAATCCAAATCCAACTCGGATTCAACTCAGAATTCAATTCGGACTCGGTTCGGGACAGCCTGTCAGGCAGTTACTAAAAGGGTCATAACTTTCACAAACGGAGTCCGATTCAGGCGTTCTTGTACTTGTTGGAAAGATATTTTCAAGGGCTACGCAATGGATCTAGCCCCAGCATCAAATTCGTCACGGATCAAAAGTTATGACCGAAATAATATGACAGCTGTAAAATCTAGTTTCCTTTTTTAAGAGTTCGTATCTAAAACCATATAGGGTTGAGTTGTACTAGGTTTGGGGGACTCTATGCACGTCCCAAGAGGCTATATAAGCCCTGTATTGGCATCCTTAGAAGGGGACCAAGTTTTATGCATCAGATTGAAACATAGCTATTGCTTGTTCTTTCAACACCAGAGTTCATGCGAGGACTTTGAGAGAGAATTAGGCGATCCATTGTTCGCTTCGCAACTCAAGGTCAAGCCGTCGCTCCATTGGGAATCGGGGACTTGGCGTTCGTCGCTTGTGGTCGCGCGACGACAACTATCCGGTGTGTTTTGGGCGTTTTCCGAAGAGTTGAGGGTTCGTGCATGGACACGAGTGTTCAGCTAGCGACATCGTCTACTTCACATCAACTATCCACGGTTCCTCATCGAGAAGATCGGGACCCATCCCGTATCATATGGTATCGATTCTAGGTTTACTCGGTGAGAACTTTTTACCCGTAGTTAGATTCGTTTTTCTGTCCTATCTTCCATTAAACCGAAAATTACAATACCAAAACCGTAGTTTAATCTGTTTAGTTCTTGTGCGCTTTGTTAAGTTTTCGCCCATTAGAGTTTTGTTTTCATGCTGATCCGTGTGTTTCCTTCGCGTAGCTTGATCTTTATGTCCACATAAACCCTATAAAATTGTTGATTGAATTCCTCAATTAGCAACAAAAAAGAGTAAATTGCATTTACTTTTGAATCCCAAATTCCTTGTCATTCACATTGCTCTCAAGAGATCCATCTAAATTCTCTTTGGGGAGAGTTTGAGATAGTATTCACTTCCTTCAAAACCGAAAGTTTGCTGCGGTTTGGCTTCAAAGAAACAAATCACTACTTGTGCCAAACCCTAGTGACCAAAAAGAAAGAATTGCTACAGCTGAGTTTCACTTATATCTTTTCATCAATTGAGACTAGCTTTTGATATTGTCATTAGGGCTGTTCTTGAGTATTATTTACACTTGCTGAATTCTTGAATTTGTGCAAAGGGAAGAAAACAGAGTTTGGCCAAAAATAAAAGAAAAGAAAACAAAAGAAGAAAGCCCGAAAGTTTCTCGCGATTTGATCAAGAAACAAAGAAAATAGAAAGTGTTGGCCAAAACTCGTGAAAAAAACCCTAGTTCATATTTTCAGCTTGTGCACTTATTCTCATAGAGCAATCTTGTGCCTTTACATTCATAATTATAGCAATTGGCTAGCGTCTCTCCTTGTACTTAGTGCAAAACGAGCTAGTTATTCATCTCAATTTCAGATTGCCTCTTTCTAGCTCATTTCCTTTATTTGCATTAAGTCCCATTTATCGTTGCGTGTGCGTTCATACTTTTCACTTTAACCAATTGGATCAGCACATAGGCAAATACTCTAGCTTGGATCATTATTTAGCTTTACAATACCTTGAATATCAGATTGCATAGGTTATCCACATACCTGTCCAAGCTCCACCTACACCTGTTTGTGTACTCCCTTGCTCTTGGTTATGCTCATACATTACCGGGTTGAGGTCGTTCGCTATCACAGGTGTCGATTCGCTGTCCTTGATTCACTTTGGAACGGTAAGATTGCCTTGTTTTCAGGACAGTTAGTTGCAAGCATAGAGAGAGTTTTTGTTTTACTAACCCAGATGTAACCTCGCTTCTTGTTTGAGAGTTGTTTCCATGTCAGGTCACGAGGAGGATCCACCTAATCCGAGGCGCGATTCACGTGGACCGAGTACACTCGATTGCGCGAGATGCTAACAACAACTTCTTGATGGTAACACTAGCGTGCGCAATGAGCTCAGGAAAGTTAACACAGGACTGAATCACCTCGGGAAGGAGGTTCAAGAATTGCATACGACCATCAATAATAACTTTCTGGAGCTGTGTGCCATGTTCGCACACCACAATCTACGTGGGGGAGCACTCTGCTAATGACATAAGTGTGCACGGTCCTCCAAAACTACATATAGCTCCCGAGATACACCACAACCCATGTGAGGGCTACATAGCCAAATTGAGTGAGAGTGATAAAAAGAGTGAGTTGTGTGATTCCACCATATGTGAGGTTGAGAGCATCCAAATTGAGAGTATTAGAGGTACACCAAAAGAAAAGCGAGAAGTAGAAGATAGACAAGGGGAGGATGAATCTGAAACTAACATATTAATATCTATTTCTAGTGTTGTTTCTCATATTGTGCAGGTTGATATTAAAAATGAAGAATTGAACATTTAACAACCGACACCTTTGGTGGCAAATGAGGAGGAGATAACCATAGGACGGGATGAAGTACCTGCTGCCCCATGGGTGCATCCTAATAATTTTAAACCCCCAGCACCAACATCATCTGAGGAGGACGATAAAGGTAACAATCGTGGTGCCGAATCTAATTATGCAAAGGTGAGTACTTGTGAGAACTCATATGATCAACCGAACACTCCATGTTCCGAAATTTCAATACTTAATTTACATAATGTGAAATTGATTACTTACAAAGAAGTTCTTACTAGAATATCTCCTAATGATTCTTTATACTATATCATGTTTAACACTCCTAGAGAGCTATCTAGTGTGATTAATAAGGTTGCTGAAATTTCATGTTCAAAATCACTAGTTAGTACCCATGCCTACACGTATAAGTTCTATTTGATTGGAGATTATGGTGTAGATGACAAATTTCATGTTCATAGAATTTGCATTACATGTGATAAGCTTACTGACTTGAAATTACATATTGTGGATAAACAATCTTTTGCGCCATGTTATGATCATGATGAGATAATTTTATACAATAGTATGTACTGTTTAGAAAGATTTCACAAATCTAGTTGTTCGATTCTTAGTGTACAATCATGTAAAAATAATCAGAGTAGCGCAGCTGAAGCATGGAAAACACTCAACATTTTCTTTCCCATATCTACACATTTAAATCTGATTTTGCTCATTAAGGATCTGTCCATGTCCTTGGAAAAGTCGAGGACGACTTTCTTTTATGGGAGGGAGAATGAGGTGAAAAACAATAATGCAATGCATACATCTTTTAGTCGCTGCTATATTCAACGGTTTGTGCAAAATAGTGAGAATGTCACAACAATTGACTCTTATATATACTAGGCATATGTGTTATTCTTTTCATTTACTACACCTCCAAAAGTTTATGATGATATAAGCCGAAGAAATATTGACGATGAATATATATACCATGCATACACGTTGTATTCTTTGTTTAGCACAATTTCAGACTATCAAAAGCCGAGGACGGCTTTTCTTAAAGAAGGGGAGGATGATGCGGATATGCACGTGTCTTGTACTTTTCCGTTAAATATCTTATTCAATTGGAAAGAATTATTGAGCCGCATGAAATATGGCCAGGTGAACTCATTTCAAACTATACTTAATATTGCTATTCATAAGGATGAAATACTACATCATGTTATTACTTGGTGTATTCTTAGGTTTGTCAATGACAAAACAATAAAGATGTAAAAGGAAGCGGATAACCACATTATGTGCCAAAGACATGAAGGAACAAAGCCCACGTGGATGGAGCCAACAAGAACGAAGTACATGTGGCTGGTTGGAACCCATGTGGAAGGGGGAAAGAAAGCCCATGTGGCGGGAGAGTATAAGGACGGAGCCCAAGAACTTAGAGCACAAGTTTTGGACACTATTTTGAAGCCCAACTCAGACTTCCCACGTGCTCAATCCAAATCCAACTCGGATTCAACTCAGAATTCAATTCGGACTCGGTTCGGGATAGCCTGTCAGGCAGTTACTAAAAAGGTCATAACTTTCACAAACGGAGTCCGATTCAGGCGTTCTTGTACTTGTTGGAAAGATATTTTCAAGGGCTACGCAATGGATCTAGCCCTAGCATCAAATTCGTCACGGATCAAAAGTTATGACCGAAACAATATGACAGCTGTAAAATCTAGTTTCCTTTTTTAAGAGTTCGAATCTAAAACCATATAGGGTTGAGTTGTACTAGGTTTGGGGGACTCTATGCACGTCCCAAGAGGCTATATAAGCCCTGTATTGGCATCCTTAGAAGGGGACCAAGTTTTATGCATCAGATTGAAACATAGCTATTGCTTGTTCTTTCAACACCAGAGTTCATGCGAGGACTTTGAGAGAGAATTAGGCGATCCATTGTTCGTTCTGCAACTCAAGGTCAAGCCGTCGTTCCATTGGGAATTGGGGACTTGGCGTTCGTTGCTTGTGGTCGCGCGACGACAACTATCCGGTATGTTTTGGGCGTTTTCCGAAGAGTTGAGGGTTCGTGCATAGGTACGAGTGTTCAGCTAGCGACATCGTCTACTTCACATCAACTATCCACGGTTCCTCACTGAGAAGATCAGGACCTATCCCCGTATCACAAATGCTTGGTACTTCCCTGTATCATTTCTGTTCCCATCATTTTGTCGCAAAAGTGACCCAAGAAATTTATCTTGATAGGAATCATTTTTTTGTCGCTAACATTCAATACTATAATCTTTGATGGCATATATGATGTGCTGTGATTTTGTATGTATGCCAGGACAAGTCCATTGCCTTTGCTGTGAGCATCAAGGGACTAGGACCGTGCATCCAGCTATGGCGAGTTTCCATGGGCGTGACATAGGGTTTGAGAAGGTACTGTATGGAGATCCACTCTACGGATCAAAAGGCTAGACCAAAGATAGATATCATCCGTAACAACAGTGAAGTAGCTTATGGGTGGATGATCTGAAAGACGACTGCATCTACTCCACTGACTATGTTTGCGATCATGAAGGGGGAGGGGGCGCTTTTCATCACTTTGTTGCGAATCTCACGCTGAGTTTACCGAGTGGCATATGGTACCGCGGCCGAGCAGCAAGGTTGGCTGACAGTGCTGTCCTCTGCCGTTGCACCTTTTTATAATGTTGTGGTCCTAGTTGTGTCCACGCAAGAAGTGTTCGCGGAATGCGGTGATTGCACTGCTTTGGTTGGTGGTATTTGCAACTACGATCTGTGCATTGTTGCCTTTATTTTTTTTAAAAAAAACGTGTTGAGCTTGTAGGAAAACGTTGAAGTGCATTGGGTCCTTTTCAACCGTAGATGACTTACAGCTATAGTTGATGGTTTTTTATCCTAATATGAATATTTATATGAATATACTGAATATTAATAAGTTGCTTCAAATTTTATTTTGACAGACACCTTTGAAAATCGATAAAACCATTCTATTTATTTGTTTGTAAGAAACATAAGCCATTACACACAAGCAATATGGTACAAGAAGCCCACAGTTGCAGGCCATAGCGCGCTAAGCAATATGGTACAACAAGCCCACAGTTGCAGGCCATAGCTGAGGCACGCTGGGCCTCCAATCTCTAGCCAAAATCCAAAATCGCACACCCTATCCAAAACCCCAGATCCTCGTCTCCCCCGAACAAGCAGGAGCTTAGCTAGGACCTAGGAGTGAAGCAGCAAAGATAAGAGGAGGAAGAGCCGTTGAAGGAGGAGGAGAAGATGATGGTGTCGTCTCCGGCCTCCACCCACCTCCTCCCCTCCGCCGCCGCTACTGTACCCCCCGTCCCTCGCTGCGCCTCCGTTCTGCAGCTCTCCTGCGTCGCCGGCGGAGCTGTGGCCAGGAGGAAGAGGAGAAGCGGCCGCCTGGAGGCTGTGCGCGCCCTCAGCGCGGAGGTGGCCGCGCCCGCTGCCGCCTACACCACCGAATCCCTCATCCTCTACTTCAAGGCGGAGGGCACCATGGAGGAGAGGGCCATTCCCAAGATCACCCAGGCTCTCGAGGTTCGCTGCTTCACTTCATAGTTCCTACAACATCATACTCCTACCCCTACATTTACTAGCTTCTTGCAAATTCGAATGGAAAATTAACATCAACCAGTAAGTCAGTCACAACTGAGGGAGAAACGAATAAATGTGTGCGTGTCTGTGCTTGTATGGTAGGCGGTGGAGGGGGTCAGCGACCTGGAGGTGCTCATCGAAGAAGGCATCGGGAGTGTTGTGGTAAGTCAGCATGGATTGCTTTTCGCCCTCTACTTTTAGTTTCTTCTACCACCTGATTTATGTTGAATGTCAAGGGTATTTTGGTAATTTCTCAATTGAGGAAAAAGGAAAAAAAGGAATGTGGGGGCCCACCTGTCAGTGGACCGACTTGAAGAGATATGGGGCAGCTCATTCGCTGGATCCGGTCTCTCCCGTGCGGCGGCTCATCCGGATGGATCCGGTCTCCCGGTGGCGGCGGTTTCAGCATGAAGAGTTGGCGGCTCTTGTGGTCTGGGAGCCTCGGCTCTGTCCGTTGGCGGCCACTGCTCCGATCTCCTCTCCCCCTCTTGGCTATAAAAGGGTGGTCGCCTCCCGTGAGTTGGATCAGTGAAAATTGTGAGCTCTATCTCTTCAATCCTCTCTTTCTCTTCCCAATTTGGCTCTAAATTTTGGTCTTTAGGGCCTCTTCTTCGGTGGTGACCACTGGTCTTGTGGTGATTTGGGACCCTGGTGCTCGATGGCAAGAAGCACTTGGTCGGTGCTTCTCGTGTGCTTGTGTGGTGTTTCCTTCCCTTGGCTTTGTCGATTTAGTGAACGGCAAAGGTGGGCATTATATCTCCGTCTACCACGCTCCTGTCTCACGGTGGCACAGAGGGGTGCTAGGTTTTTTGGGTCAACACCCTTGGGTGTGCCTTGCCTGATCTTTTTGGTGGCTTCGAGTGCCATTTACACTGTGAGATTCTTAATTACTCTTTTGCGTATTACATGTTCTGTGAGTCGTACTAGTTGATTACTTTCGGAGAATTTCTCTAGTACCGGGAGACATTACATGCAATGCTTGTGAGCTGTGGGATTAAATGCTCTGTGATGAAATTTGTCATATACTAAAATTGATTTGATTTTCAAGTCTAGATTTGTGCTCTATTGTTAGTGTTTACTTCTGTCATTTGATTCTAAGCATGTTGATTGATTACTGTTGGTTGTGCTAGCTATTATCTTTACTATGATCTCTAGTTTTTAGTACCTTGTGGCATATTCTCAGCTCTTTAACTGGAGTTCTTGTTGTTTTAGATAGTCTATGGTCATGTGTTAAGTAGACGATCATCTAATCTAAAAGCTATTAAGAAGACTATTAATTGAGGTCATTTTGTTGGTACTCTGTTGAACCGACATTAATTTGTATGAATGCTCATTTTAGTGATAGCACAGTAAAGCGGCGATGGGGAGGACCGGAGGATGTAGGCGCCGGCGAGATGCGGGAGAGCGGGCCGGCGATGGGGAGGAGCGCGTCGGCGAGATGCGGGATGGCAGGCGGCGTTCGCGATGGGGAGGAGCGCACGCGTGGGGTGGGGAATAGGAGTCGGGGGCACGCGAGGGGTTAGGGTTACCGCAAGCGTTGCTGGGCAGGCCGTCGCCTGGGCCGTTCCTGGGCCGAACGTGTCATGGGCCGTGTCCGACGCCTCTATTTTTCGTGTCTGATACGTGTCGGAAATTTTAGCAATTTAAATTAATTGGAAATTCGCCCGACACGTTGCCGACACGTGTCCGCGCCGTGTCCGTGTCGTGTGTCCGACATGGTGTCGGACATGGATACGTCGGTTTAGACATGTGTCAGTGCTACATAGGTAAAGCCTATTTGAGAGCTCATAATCTGAATTTGATTGTCATTTCAATTAGTGTAGAGTAATGACATAGTATTGAGAAGGCCAAGTTTTAAGTCTTGAGCAACTCTGCTTATGAGAGCATAATATCAAATTAAATCTTGAGCTTTATGCAAGTCTTATCAATTCCTTGGTTCATAGAAATGCTTGACATATTCATTTCGGCAGTAATTTTGTTACATGCATTAGGTATATGCTCAGGTATAAATGGCATGGTAAAAATACATGTTTATATGCAATTTTTATCATTTATTTACTGCTGAAAATGTACCTTAATTATGCTGGAATTAAATCTAAATACATACTTATACTACACTATTTACAACAATTTACACTCCTCAACTGCTCCTACTAGTTAGTGTGCACATATTTATACATTTGTTTTGCATTGCACATTTGGATGCGGTCACAAGCTCAAAACTATTGTCGCAATTTCACAACCATGAATGCACCTATGAAATGTGGAGGAATTGTTTGATATATTGATGAAACACTTTTTTTCCCCTGAAAATAAGCAGAGAGGGTATTGTTGTCGGATGGTTGTCTCGTAGCGCCTGAATGAATATTGTTATTAAAGATTATATTATTGTTTCCAGCACTCGATAACCCAAAAGAATTAACACTGCAAGTAATTCGACAACTAGTTTCAGACAATACACCAAGCGAGACTTCTAATGCAGGCTATATTGCTCACAAATGAAACCAGGATATGTAATCATGAGATCAGGGGACTGGGAGGAGTATAATTTTGTATGCATCATTGTAGAGTGATTAATTATTACAGCACTCTAGAAACACAAGGCGTTGTTACTTACAATGTGGTGAGGAGAAGGCAAGCCCATTTGCAGAAGTTCTGTGCTCAAGACACCCTGAAGAAAGCACAGCAAAGAAATTCTCACATAACTGAATACGAATTTTTTACCCCACTGGACATCGATGTGCAGGGACTGCTTGATTATTTTTAAAGCACCTATTTGATGTTTAACTTAGGCATTTGCAAGAACCAGACATTTTCATGTTGGGGACACATCTAGTTAAAACAATTGTTTTGGTGAAAACTTGAAAACCATTTTGTTTTGAGAACCAGATAAACATGGAAAATTCCCCAAATGGTTGAAATCTTGGAAGTTTTCATGTTGATTTGGTGACAAACTTCCAGTTTTTACCAAAATGGTGTCTCCTTTCAAGTGTTCCCAAACTATCAAAACATCCGTGTTGACATATTGCTAGAAAAACTGCATTGCTTTAGTTGAGGCTGGGTGAAACATCTAAAACCTAACATAAACTGCATTGCTTTATTAAGCCAGAGAACATGACGAAAAAAAGTTAATGTAGGAGCCCGTCACAACAAAATTAACAATTTCATAGAAAGACATCTGACCATTGATTGAGCTCATGTTGAAGAAACACAATGTTTGCTTCATCCTTAGAAATCTCATCATGGTGCTGAGCACTAATACAACCAACATCTGAAACTTGCTACTTTCTTGAAGATTGAAAAAATTGATATATCACAGTGGAAGTTAATCACCATGTGAAATTGTGAAGGGAAACTGAATTTTCTGACCTACTGTCGTTACGGATTATGAAATCAGCAGTTCAAAAATTTCAGGAAATAAGCCACGAGACCTGAGCTGGCCAGTTCTGAGACTGCACTTTCCCACTTTTTATTTTTTTTGTATTTGTTCTAAGACTACTGTTTTTCGTTTGTATGGTATAAGCATATACATCAATATTTCATTTAAAAGAGCATGAAACCCCCAATTTATGGTTACTATACAGTACTTTCCAGACATGATTGGGATTACCGATAAATGTAAGTAAATTGATCTACCACAAGCTAATCCATTAAAAATACAACGGACTCCGCTCTGCTCTGTAATATCGTCTTTTAATTATTCGTTCAATTTCCACTTTTCCAGCCTTATGAGTCATGATGACAATTGAAGCGAATTTGATTTTAATTGCTATGTTCTCTTTGTGTAACTTTTTTCTTAATGTGATGTGATATGCTGATATGGTTGATGTGTGTTTTTGCATCCGCGACTGCAGTTAACAAAGGAGACAGCAGTGCAAGCTACCGGGGTGGCCTCAAACCTGGTGGAAGCCATTCAGGGAGCTGGTTTCAAACTGCAAACTCTCAGCCTCAGCTTCGAGGATTTGGACGAGGGGAATGTCGCCGCTGCCCCAGCAGCAGGATCCAGCGAATGAGCTAGTTTGTGCCTGCCGTGCGGCTGCGCTAGATGCATATAATTTGCTCTTATTATTGGCGTCCTCTCCTTCTTTCAACATTTTTGTTTAGTTATTGTACACCCTCCCCTTGTAATTTTTCAAGCAGCGCTTCTTGCGTTCTAGCATACGGTCGAGAAAGGAAGAAATGGTTTTTGACTTGCGTACTCTGATTCGAAAGGTGTTGTCAAACTTTTGTGAATGCAAGGTCTATCTTTGAGTTTCAGCTAACTTATCTAGCCTGTGTGCCACAACGAGTTCTGACAACCAAGGAGGCTACAAAGCTAGCCATTGGCCAGAAGTTCAAACATAGGAGACTTTGCACCATCTTAGTAGCACAAGTTATGTACCATCTTAATAGCAGCCTTGGCAGGCCACAGTTCCACAAGTAACAACATCACCTCAACCTTGTTTTAAGATAACCCCGACATCAAACTCAGGCCAAGTACTACTGTACTAGGGATTCTCCACTCCTACCTCATGGCGGAGACTGTTAGGTTGTTGCATTCCAGGACCGCAGTGGCATGATATTTACCAATTTCCTTTGATAAAATGGGCGAAAACTGATATATGCTACTCTGAGAAATACGACAATTTGGAGAACGCCATTTCATATGATGGAATTTGTAAAATCAATTTTTGCCAATTAAATGGTCAACCTCATACCATTCTTGCATGTATACCAACTAATTATTTCAACCATTTTTGAGATGAGAGTCATATGTTATATCTAAGGGAAAAATAGATAACTCAAAAAGGCCATTTATGCAGATCAATCAATCGAATCAAGTGATTCAGTATTTTCACTAGATGTGGTGCCTATTTGCTTCTGTCAACTAAAAGAAATGTCTTAGTAAAAGCTAGAAGAAACGGAAGTTGACCTTTTCATTTGAGGGAACAAAGTTGTCAACTCGATACCAATACGTCGAAAGGTCCTTCCAAGCTTCTATCAACGGTCCAAATGTGAAAGACGTTTCTGTTCCTGATAAGTGAAATGCACCAAACGATAGCTGTGATCAATGCATTCTAACTCTTGTTTAACTAATGAGACTTTCTACGATGCTTGTAAGGTACTTGAGATACCTCCTCTCAAAAACATATCAACCATTGATGCACAAAGGGGTAACTTAGGAATAGATTTTTGTAATCATGAATAATAATTTAGAAACCTAACTCGTTGCTCAGCTTGCTTTAAGGGGTGTTTAGAATGACGATGACTTATGACTTTTTTCACTGTAGTTGGTTTATTTTCACTGTAATTGAGATAACTTATTTAACGTAATTAAATTTAAAAAATTTAAAAAATAGAAAAAACAGATTAACCCATCACGGATAATACAAATGAATACAGAAAAAAGAAAAACAAAAAAGCCCAAAAGAAATAAAAAAATAGAAAAAGATAAAATTAAGTAATAGTGAAAAAAGTAAAAGCCGGAAGTCATCGCTAACTTAAGTAGGACTCCCGTCACAAACCTGCTCTTGGAGTCCAGAATCAAGATACATGGAAAGCACGGCTACCACTGCAGTTACATGTAAGTATTGAAAAATTATGTACTTTATGTTTAATTACTTAATTTAACTACAATTTACCTAGTATGTAGGAATAAAAAATGGCGATTCAATCCAGTTACGATGGCCGAGGACCGGTGGAAGTGCATGTCATACTCGGGTGAGAAGCCGCTCAGATCAGCAATCCCTTCCACGTTTAATCCGTGACGACCACGGGGATCGACGGAAGTTCATCTCAAACAAATATCCCATGCATAGACAGCTTGTTTCTAGTTTGCTGATCATGGTCGCAATTATCTAATTGCTAATCAAGAAGACGCCCACGGGGAACTAATACAGCCGAGGAAGACTTCATGCGTTCCTGTTGAATATGTAGGTAATATTTTTATTCCAAATTTTAGTAGGAGACAAAAACTATATACTAGTGATGCACAACTAACTACTAACAGTAGGCTACTCATCATACTTCGGAATAAACACAAGAAAAATATAGTATCAAAGTCGTACGATCACACGAACGACTTACTATTGGACTTGATGAAGAACAGAAAGCAGCGCAGGCGTGATGCAGTGAAGACTCGACGCAGTGCAGGATGTAGTAGGAGCGGTCGCGCAGATGCGCTGCCCAAAAACCTTATTGCCGCCCGTGCAGGTTCTCTGCGACAATGGTTCGGAGATCCCGCTCTCCTCTCTTCTCAGTGCACACCGAGAAGAAAGGTCGACGAGGTTCGATAGCTCAACACTTCGTACAAGAATGGAAGAAGACAATGGGAGAAAGGAATGAAGGAGATCAGTTCAAACCTGGACGTCTCCAGGCCTTTTATAGACGTCTCAATTACTCTCTAGTAACTGACGCTATTATTCACCGATGGCGACTCCATTATTCATCGTAATCGACTCCATTATTCACCGTAGCGCCGTATTCAAACCGAAAAATAAACAGTCTCATGACCAATCAAAAAGAGAGAGACGGTACAAGGTTTAGCAAAAACAAGGTGGACATGGTCTGCCATGTGGCGCACCACGTCACGGCGCGGTCGCGCGTCGCAAGTCACAAGTCACGCGATTTTCACGCGAAAATACGCGAATACGCGCGCGCACGTGTGTGTTTAGCCAAAGCCACCATCCACTTCCATAATTCAAGGAGTGGCATGGACTCCACCTTATAAATTGGTCTCTCCCACTTTGCCTAAACAATATGGTACTAAACCTTGCGTGCTTTGGAATTATAGAAAATGGGCTTTGGGCCTAATTTCAACAATCCCCCACCAATTCCAAAGCAGGAAGCACAAAGATGTCGAAAAAATTGTACTGAAATATTGTTTAATATACCAGTCTTATAATGTAAGTCCCGTATGGGTTGAACTTACATCTAGATTAGCAAGATTCATCTTCTCACAGCTAATGAATGGACTATGCCTTGAATTCACAGCTTTTAGTAATCGAGACTTCACTTGAAACCTCAACTGATACTAGGCTATCAATGAACCACGTCTAAACGGAGCGTTATATGGTCATGCTCCCTTATCTGCTCATGAGCTTTCTAGAGAATGCCCTGTTCTCGTGAACTGCGACCAAACAGTTAAGTTCAAGTAGGTGTATTCTTTCTAGGTATCCTGAAGGCTAATACCTTTCCCTCATGAATACATTAAGGTTTTATACCAACCTTCCATACAGTTGAGAGTACTTTATTTATTTGGATATGGGTACAATTAATATGTACTCTCTTGTTACAACATCAACTTATTTTTCCCATTACCTAAGTCACGAGATCTCCGATCAAGAAGGCATAGGTTACCATTGTGATGTAACTTAAATGGGCCTCATTCCCATATCTATAGAAGCAACGGAAATTGCTCTCCGTGCTAATCCCTTGATAAAAGGGTCTGCCAGATTTTTCTCAGTGTTAATATAATTCACAGCTACTACTCCGGAGTTTCTCAATTTTCTGACAGATTTAAGCCTACGCTTTACATGTCTAGAGGACTTCATATTATTCTTTGTACTTGTGACTTTGGCCAACACAGTTTGATTATCACAGTACATCAGGATTGCCGGTATTGATTTCTCAACCAACGGCAAGTCCATCAGAAGCTCTCTTAGCCATTCAGCCTCAATAGTGGCTGTGTCAAGTGCTACAAGTTCCGCTTCCATGGTTGACCTCGTCAATATAGTCTGTTTACAAGACCTCCATGAAACTGCAGCACCAGCTAAAGTAAACACATAACCACTTGTAGCTTTGATCTCATCGACATCGAGATCAATTGGAGTCACTATACCCTTCTAATACAGAAGGATATCCAGTATAATGAATTCCAAAAGATGTTGTGCCTCTCAAGTAGCGCAACACTCTTTCAAGTGCCTCCCAGTGATCATCTCCTGGGTTAGAAGTAAACCGACTTAATTTGCTCACAGCAAATGAGATGTCAGGTCTTGTGGCACCAGCTAAATACATGAGTGACCCAATAATTTGTGAATATTTCAATTAACCTTTTCCTAACCCTTGATTCTTTCGAAGCTTAATACTCGCATCATAGGGTGTTGGAGAAATTTTACAATTTTCAAAGCCGAAACGGCTCAATATTTTCTCAGTATAATGAGATTGGCTCAAAGTAATCCCATTTTCATTCTTGATCAATTTAATATTCAAAATAACATCCGCCTCTCCTAAATCTTTCATATCAAAACATCGTGATAGAAAGGATTTGACTTCGTCAATTACGGCAGTGTTTGTTCCAAATATAAGTATGTCATCTACATACAAACACAAAATCACTCCTTGATCCCCACCATAGCGGTAATATACACATTTATCAGCTTCATTCACAATAAAGCCAGCGGTTGTCAAAGTCTTATTAAACTTTTCGTGCCATTGTTTAGGTGCTTGCTTTAAACCATACAAGGATTTTAATAGTCTGCATACCTTATTTTCCTGTCCAAAAATCACAAAACCATCGGGTTGATCCATATAAATTTCTTCCTCTAACTCTCCATTAAGGAAAGCTGTCTTCACGTCCATTTGATGAACATGCAGACCATAGGAAGATGCTAACGCAAGGAGCACTCTGATGGTGGTTAATCTGGCGACAGGAGAATAGGTATCGAAGAAATCTTCTCCCTCTTTCTAGGTGTAACTCTTAGCTACAAGTCTTGCTTTGTACTTCTCAATGGTACCATCGGGCCTCAATTTCTTTTTAAAAATCCACTTACATCCTATAGGTTTGCACCCAATAGGAAGATTGGTGATCTCCCAAGTCTCATTAGCCATGATAGAGTCCATCTCGCTACGGACTGCCTCTTTCCAATAATCAGCATCAAGAGATGCATAAGCTTCCGAAAGAGTCTTTGGCACATCATCCACGAGGTATACAATAAAGTCATCACCAAAGGTTTTCTCAACCTTTTGTCTTTTGCTCCTTCGAGGAGCTTCTTCGACTAAATTGTTGTCTTCCTCAGGGATATCATAAATTGGTTCAGCAATGGTGGAAAGTTCAGAAGTTTGATTATTCTCATTTTCGATATTATCGTTTTGAACATTTTCAATTCGAGTTGAAGTACTGCCTACTTTTCTCATAGGAAAGATATTCTCAAAAAATGAAGTATCTCTAGACTCCATTATTGTGTTAGCAATAATCTCAGGAGTTTTTGATTTAACTACTAAAAATCTATAGGCCGTGCTATTTTGAGCATACCCTAGAAAAATACAATCGACTGTTTTTGGTCCAAGTTTTCTCTTTTTCTGCAATGGTATATTGACTTTTGCCAAACACCTCCAAGTTCGCAGAAAATTAACATTAGGTTTTCTCCCCTTCCATCCCTCATATGGAGTAATTTCACTTCTTTTAGTGATAACTCTGTTTAGGACGAAGGTTGCTGTCAATATAGCTTCCCCCCACCATGCCTTAGGCATACCGGAACTCTCTAACATGGCATTGACCAAGTCCGTTAGTGTCCGATTTTTCCTCTCAGCTATCCCATTTGATTGGGGTGAATATGGTGGTGTGAACTCGTGGATTATTCCATGCTCAGAACAGAATTTGGAGAACTCATGAGAGACATATTCTCCTCCACGATCAGATCTCAATCTTTTTATTTTCTTTTCTAGTTGGTTCTCAACATCGGCCTTATAAGTTTTAAAGTAGTTTAAAGCTTCATCCTTAGTTTTTAGCAAATACACATAGCAGTAGCGTGTTAAATCATCAATAAAAGTTAGAAAATATATTTTGCCTCCTTTTGTCAATAGTCCATTCATTTCACATAAATCTGAATGAATAAGATCTAATGGTGCCAGATTCTTTTCATCCTCTAATCCTTTAAAAGGTTTTCGAGGCTGTTTTGCTTGCACACATGACTGGCATTTTGATTCTTTGACAATTTCACATTTTGGAATTAAATCTAATTTGGACATTCTCACAATACTATCAAAACCAATATGATAGAAACGGGAATGCCAAATATTTGCCTCACATCTATTTAAATTTGTTGCAACATTCAGATTATAACAATACTCTAAAATACTTAGGCGGAACAAGCCTCCGCTCTCATAGCCTTTACTAACAAAATTTCTGAACTTAGACAATACAATTTTATTCGACTCAAAAACTAGCTTATAACCATTCCTACATAGAAGAGAACCACTAATGAGGTTCTTGTTTATTGTAGGAGCATGCTGCACGTTCTTTAAGTGGACAATCTTCCCTGAAATCAGCTTCAGATCCACCGTGCCAACACCAAGAACAGAAGCATGTGAGCCGTTTCCCATTAGGACGAAGGAAGCCTCTGCTGCCTAGTAAGAAGAAAACAAGGAAATATCAGAACATACGTGAACATTAGCACCGGTATCCACCCACCAATCAGTGGATTGACATGCTGAAAAAACAACAGGTGGATTACCATACTCTCCTGAAGTTGAGGCCTCGCCTATGATCACGTTGACAGCCTTCTTCTTTGGCTGTTCACCATCTCTGATTTTGCGGAATCGACTTCGCCATATGACCATCTTTTCCGCACACAAAGCAGGTGATGTCCTTGAAATCCTTTTTCTCAGTTTTCTTTTTCTTAAAGCTAGTTGTCTTATTCGGTTTGTTGGATTTGTACTTCTTTGCTATAGTCTTTTTCTCAATGAAGTTTGCATTGTTCTGGCCAGATGTGCTTGGTGCATCCTTTGCTCTAGCTTTTCTTCCACATCGAGGCAGCAATGAGATCCTCAGCAAATCTCTTCCCTCTTGTGTTTTAGGGCTAGTGGCAAAATCCCGCCAAGAAGGTGGGAGTTTAGCAACAATGCCCGCACCACAAACTTAGGAGGTAACACACAGCCAGTGTGCAATCTCACCGACTAGTAGTGGAGGTCATGAGCTTGTCCAACTATAGACCTAGCCTCATCCATGCTAAAGTCAAAAAATTGCTCATACATGTAGAGCCAGCGACCAGCCTCTGCCTCTGCATATTTGTGCTCTAGTGCATTCCACAACTCTGTGGCGAACTTATAGTCCATGTACACATCGTAGAACTGATCTGCCAGAACAGTCAAGATGCAACCAAGAGCAGTATTGTTTGCACTATCAAATTGCATGTACTGCTCAATCGTAAATGGATACTGCGGATGGACAACCCACCACAGCCCCAAAGACATGAGCCAAAACTTGACTCTAGTATGCCATCTACGAAAGTTCTGACCACAAAGCCTCTCAGGTTTCATCGCATCAGAAGCGCTAACCATTTCTGTATTGCAACAAATTTCACAATAAGGTTTCTGAAATGTTGAATATGTAGGCAATATTTTAATTCCAAGTTTTAGTAGGAGACAAAAACTATATACTAGTGATGCACAACTAACTACTAACATGAGGCTACTCATCATACTTGAATAAACACAAGAAAAATATAGTATCAAAGTCGCATGCGATCACACGAATGACTTCTTGTTGGGCTTAATGAAGAACGAGGAGCGATGCGGCGTGATGCGGTGAAGACTTCGGCGCGATGCGAGGATGTAGTAGGAGCGGTCGCGTAGATGCGCTGCCGAAACCTTATTGCCGCCCGTGCGAGTTCTCTCTGCGACAATGGTTCGGAGATCCGCTCTCCTCTCTTCCCGGTGCACGCCGAGAAGAAAGGTCGGCGAGTTCGATAGCTCAACACCGTACAAGAGTGGAAGAAAACAATGGGAGAAAGGAATGAAGGAGATCGGTTCAAACTGGGCGTCTCGGGCCTTTTATAGATGTCTCAATTACTCTCTAGTGGCGGCGCTATTATTCATCGGTAACTGGCGCTATTATTCACCGGTAACTGACTCCATTATTCACTGGTAACTGACTCCATTATTCACTTGTAACTGCTCGTATTCAAACTGAAAAATAAACAGTCTCATGACCAGTCAAAAAGAGAGAGACGGTACAAGATTTAGCAAAAACAAGGTGGACATAGTCTGCCAAGTGGCGCACCACGTCACGGCGCGGTCGCGCGTCGTAAGTCACAAGTCACGCGATTTTCACGCGAAAATACGCGAATACGTGCGCGCGCGTGTGTGTTTAGCCAAAGCCACCATCCACTTCCATAATTCAAGGAGTGGCATGGACTCCATCTTATAAATTGGTCTCCTCCATTTTGCCTAAGCAATATGGTACTAAACCTTGCGTGCTTTGGAATTATAGAAAATGGGCCTTGGGCCTAATTTCAACAGTTCCTTTTTTTTTAGATCGGAAAGACACATTGAACCTTACAATATCTAACCTGTAGCGATGTTTTTTTAAAAAAAGAATAGACCCCTTTCGCTTGTTTTTGCAAAAAAAAATAGAACCTTTTTAAATTCAAAAAGCACAACAAGTGACACATATTATCTACCACACTATCTAATTCAGCAGGTAAGAGCTGGCGCAACGCGGTAGACTGACGAGCTCGGGCAGGTTACCCCGCTTTCGGTGCCCTTGTCCAAGGCTGTAAGCATGCAGGCATGAATGATCCATCGGTCTAATACTGGTCTAATACTATTTAGTACTATATGTAGTACCCCATCAGAATATATGTAAGTATACTTATATGTTAATTATAAGATATTTCCATATGAACTACATGAAAAAAATTCCAAGAGAGCCTATAGTTTTTAACATATTTTGCATTTAATTAGCACTAATAATGTATCCACTGTTACCCATTAGTTAGCACTTTAATTAGTGCTAAACATAATTAATTAGTACTATGCGTAGGAAAAAACGCCTTTGTTGACTTCCATTATTTTTGTTGCGCAGTAAGTATTATATTCCAACGGCGAATTTTAATGTCATGTTAGTAGTACAAGTGAGATTACAATATAGAATTATCAGCTCATTCAGATAGCAACTGCTCGCTTGTATAGGTTGAAATAGACAGATGGCGTAGGCAAAAGTGCATGTTCTGCCTTCCACAATTTTTATTGCATAGTACGGAATAAATTCCAGCGTCAATTTTTATGGCACATTAGCGGTTCAAGTGAAAGTCTTGTGTGAAATTTTCAGGATATTCGCACAACAAATGCTAGCTTGTATGGTCGGCGGAGACGAATGGTGTAGGGAAAAATGCATGTGTCCATTATTTTTGTTGCACAATACATATTGAATTCCAGCAGTAAATTTTTGTGCCACGTTAGTGGTGCAAGTATTACAATATAGAATTACTAGCTCATTCAGATAACAGCTGCTTGCTTGTATAGTTTGAAATAGCAAGACGGCATACGTCACAATGCATGTCCTACCTTCCACAATTTTTGTTGCACAGTACAGAATGAACTCCAATGCTGAATTTTGATGTTACAATAGTGGCTCAAGTGAAAGTCTTGTGTAAAATTTTTAGATTATTCGGACAACAAATACTCATTTGTATGGTTGCCAGAGATGAACAGCATAGGGAAAAGCACATTTGTTGATTTCCATTATTTTTGTTACGCAGTACAAAATGAATTCCAATGGTTAATTTCTCTAGCACGTTAGTAGTTCAAGTGAAAGTTTTGTGTAAAAGTTCTAGCTCATTCGGAAAACAAATGCTCAATTATATGGTTGGCGAAGATGAGCGGCGTAGACAAAAGTGCATGTTCTATTTTCACGATTTTTATTGTACAGTATAGAATGAATTTCAATGGAGAATTTCTATGATATGTTAGCGGCGCAAGTGAAAGTCTTGTGTGAAATTGTCAGCTCATTTGGATAACAAAAGCTTGCTTGTATGGTTGGCGGAGACAAACGGCGTAGGCAAAAGTTCATATCCTACCTTCCACAATTTTTTTGGGCAACACAGAATGAAATACAGTGGTGAATTTCTATGGCGCATTAGCGGTTCAAGTGAATATCTTTTCTATAATTTTTATCTCATTCGGACAACAAATGCTTATTTGTATGGTTGGTAGAGATGAACGACGTAGGTGAAAGTGCATGTTCTGCCTTCTGCAATTTTGTTGCATAGTACGGAATGAATTCCAGTGGTGAATTTCTTTTACACATTAGAGGTGCAAATGAAAGTCTTGTGTGAAATTTTCAGCCCATTTGGACAACAAATGCTTACCTGTATGGTTGGCGGAGATGAACAATGTAGGCGAAAGTGCATGTCCTACCTTCTATGATTTTTGTTACGTAATTATAAGTTCAAACTCCATTAAATTGGTTTTGGTGATAATGATAAATGCAAAGACTAACTCATTTGTGAGTATATTATTGCTTAGTCTCATTTGGATGAAAAAGTGAAAATCATAAGAGATACGCTTTCGACATCACATTCTTATATCTTGTTGTATTCCTTGAATCCAAAATATTAGATTCTCCACAAAAAATCTAAAATGAATATGTGCATATATTTTCATTGTACATTCTTATATGCACACATTTAGGAGGAGTTCACTTTATGTTTTGTGGTTTCATTAGTATTGATCCATATTTTTTAAATATATGTTGGGATCTATACTTTGAAACATTGGTCACATATAACTATAAACTTGGCTAAGCTTGCTAAACGTATAACTCATGTGACAACTAGTATGGCATTACTAGATAATTACCTATCATATGGTGACAATGGAATCATAGCATTAAAATTGTCAAGTGAGGGATTAATCAATTTGGATAATAACTGCTATATAGAAAGGTTTGTAATAAAATAGCAATGCATGATAATCTAAAATAAAATAATAAATATATAAATTTGAAAAATAGTTTCAACATGATCAAAAGATACGAATTGCCTTGGCCTTGCTTAATTAATGGCTCTTGATCTTCAAATCTTGCTTCAACTCCTTCGAAGACGTGATCTAACGAGAGAGAAAATAGGATGAAATATAAATAAAATTAAAATAAACTATAAAAACTTCAAAACTAGAATCAAAAGATAGAGCTCAATTTTAGATAAATTTAGAAAAAAGAATAGAGTCAATCGGATCTAGAACAAAGGTGAACGGGCTCTCAGAAGATTTAAATCTAAAGAAAAAGGAAAAAAGGGATTTATTGGAATTATTTTTCTAAAGGAAATTCCTATTTATGATGTCAGCAACTAATTTATTTTTCAGCTAGAATATTTTCTAAAGAAAATTAGGATTTATGACATCATTAGATGACATGGCAGCTGACTGGGACCTAGGGCTGACATAGTGGTGATACATGGCACTAGGGCTGAGGTGGCAGGGTGACGTGGCATGACACATGACATGCTGACGTGGCATCCAACGTGGCATATGGGATGACTTGGGTGCTGATGTGGCACTAACATGGCATGACACGTGACAACCACGTGGGACTAGGGCTTGTGAGGCTACTGATGTGGCTGCTGACTTGGCATGGTGACTCATGGGTCTATAGCACTGTTGACGCTAACATGTGGGTCCATGGTGATAGACTCTTGGTACATGGTGAACCTAGTTCATGGAGAATCCGAAGAGTCGGCCAGGCGTGGGTGCGGGGCAACGCGGTGGCTCACGAACTGAGGCAGGTGACACGCGAACCGACGTGACATCTCGGGCGAATGAATGTTCATGACCAGCGGTAGTGAACTCACGGGGCAAAGTGGCGGTGTGGCTGACCGGCGGTGCATGGGGAGATGGCGGAGATGGTGGCACAGATGACTCACCGACGGGTAGCGAACGACGGCAAAGAAGGTCGACAAGGCAGCTGCCGGCGATAAGGAAGACAATGACTCACTCGGCAGCGACGACGGAAACAGCAGCGTGCGACATGAACGGTGAGGTGCATGGTGAGCTTCGGTTGTGGTGTGTGAAAATCAAGGGGGCGGTGAGGCTTAAATAGGCACAGATGCTGAGAGTTCGGCCTGGGCATGAGCGTGGAGTTCGATACAGAGATGGCGAGTGATGGTAGAGTCCACTCCAAGGACGATGATGAATAGTGCCTGGCTACACAAATGGTCGACATGTGTCATGGCAAGGATCGAATAGTGGTGGTGGAAGGCACAGATGAATAGTAGTCAGCAGTCTTGATGATTGACGTGTGTCAATCGAATAGTAAAAAGGAGAGGGTGGCTCGGATGGCTCGGATGTGGTGGCGTGCACCGGATGGCTAATGCGTGGCTTGGCGGGGAGGGGTGCGGCCTGGGCTGGGTGCATAGTAACAGGCTCGGCCCAAATGGGTTTTAGGATTTTTGGCAGTTTTCTATTTTTAGGATTTGGAAGAAAGTGAAATGAGCTATAGAAAACAGCAAAAAAATCTAACAAATTCATAAAAATCCTTGAAGCACAAGGAACCCAAATAAAATACTTTTAACACTTGTTAATATTTAATTTAATCATATTAAATCTTTTTAGTTATTAAAAATTCATTTTAAGTTTGATTTAATTCTAAAAAATCCAAATGGTGAATTTTAAATTTTAAAAGCTTCAAATAAATATGAAAAATAGGATGTTACAGTCATAGTCTTTATTCTCGTGAATGCCCTAATGCTAATGTTATGATTGTCACTGAAATTGGTTATGATTCTATTTCTAATTCTAAAATTGAACCTATTCCATGTGATGATAATAGCACTAAGAATGAATATGATTCTGGTGATCAATATCCTGGTGAAGGTGAATTTACTTTGGTTATTACTCCATGTTTATCAATGCTTGTTAAAAAAGATAACCAATCTCAATGTTACAATTTGTTCATGAACAACATTAAAGTGAAAGATACTATTGTCAAAATGATCATTGATAATGGTTCATGCCAAAACCTTGCTTGTGTTGAGATGTATGAAAAGCTTAACCTAAAATTGCTTAAACATCCTAATCCATATTGTATGCAATGGTTTCATGAGGAAAGTAAAGTTAAAATTCAGCGCCATGTAGAAGTTCCTTTCAAGGTTAATAAGTATGTGGATACCGTTTTATGCAATTTTGTGCCTATGATAGTATTTCATTTACTATTGGGTTGTCTATGGTTGTTTGATCACAACGTACATCATGATGGATTAGAAAATACTTATAGCTTCAAATGGGAAGGTAAGAATAGAGTTTTACTGCCAGTTACACCTTCTCAAATACAAGCCGCTGAATAGAAACGACAGGAGAAATCACAGCTTGTTATTCAGCAAGGTAAGGCAAAGGTAAGCACTAGAAAGGTTTTGATTGTGACAAAAACAGATTTAAAAGAGGTCAGCAATGATCCTAGTGTTATGCACTTTGTTCTTGTTTATAAGGACCCTAAGATTATGTTTACACCTATTGATCAAAACACTCTACCTAGTGCAATTCAGTCGTTGTTGTAAGCATACGATGATGTTTTTCCTGAGGAGGCACCACCTGGACTTCCATCACTTTGTGGGATTGAGCACCAGATTGACTTCATGTCGGGTGCCTCGCGGCTGAACCAACTACTGTACCGTACCAATCCAACTGAAATCAAGGAAATACAATGACAAGTGCAAGAGCTTTTGGACAAAGAGTATGTATGCAAAAACCTTTCTACTTGCACTATCCCTATTATTCTTGTTCCTAAGAAAGATGGTGTGTGGAGAATTTGTATTGATTGTCATGCTATCAATGATATTACTCTTAGATATCATCACCCTATACCTAGAATTGATGATATGCTAAATGATCTTAGTGGATCATATGTTTTCTTAAAAATTGATCTAAAAAGTGGATACCACTAGATTCGCATGAAATTAGGAGATGAATGGAAAACTACTTTTAAAACAAAGTTTGAATTGTATGAGTGGTTAGTCATGCCTTTTGGTTTAGCTAATGTACCCAGTACATTCATACGCTGGATGAATCATATTTTAAGAGCTTTCATTTGTCGCTTTGTGGTAGTCTACTTTGATGATATTATGATATATAGCAAAACCATGACTGAACACTTAGATTATTTGAAATAAGTGCTTGATGTACTTAGAACTGAGAAGCTATTCACCAACTTTGCTAAATGCATATTTTGCACTATAAAGTAGTGTTCCTTGGGTTTGTTGTTTCTTGACATGAAATTGAAGTTGATGACTCTAAAATTGATGCAATTAAGAATTAGCCTGTTCCTATTAATATGAGTCAAGTGCGTAGTTTTCATGGTCTTGTTGGCTTTTATTGTCGATTCGTGAGAGATTTCAGTACTATTGCTGCCCCATTAAATGAACTGACAAAAAGGGAGTGCCTTTTCTATGCGGGGGTGGTACAACAAGGAGCTTTTGATACTCTAAAAACAAAGCTCACAAAGGCACCACTACTAGCTCTACCAGTGTAACATCCTAATTTTCAGAGTTCTTCTGAAACTTTTAAACTAAAATTCACCATTTGGATTTTTCTAGATTTAATAGAAACTTAAATTAAATTTTAAAAATGAAAAGGATTTAATATGACTAATATCAACATTAAAATTTTCTAAAAATATTTTCTTTAGGTTCCTTGTGTCTCAAGAAATTTTCTAGAAATTTCTGTGAATTTTTTGTATTTATTTGTTATTTTCTAGGACTCTTTGATTTTATCTGAATTCCTGAAAATATAAAAGCCCCCAAAATCCTAAGGATAGTAATGGGCTGAGCTCATTACTGTTCAACCCGCCCATCCAACCCCAGCCGTCAGATTCCCCAGTGACACATGTCAAATATCCAAGCTATTAAGTATTGTTCATCGGTGTTTTCTACCGCCACCGTCCGATCCTTGCCAAGACACGTGTCGGCCATCCACATAACTAAGCACTATTCTTCGTGTCCGCCATGGACTCTCACCGCTGCCGTCCGCCTCCGTGCCGTGCATGACGCGGCCACCTCGGCCTCTGCGCACAAATAGCCATGTTGTTCCCTTTTTTCGCAACCCCATGGCCTCAGTTGTCATCGCCAATTCTCTTTAATTCTAGCTCCAATTGACTTCGTTCTTTTATCTAAATTTATTTAAAATTAAGCTCTATATTTTGGTTCTAGTTTTGAAGTTTTAGAATTAATTTGATTTTTATTGGAATTTATTTTATACTTCGTTGTGTTTTCTCTCTCGTTAGATCACGTCTTCAACGGAGTTGAAGCAAGATTTGAAGATCAAGAGCAATTAACTGAGCAAGGCCAAGGCAATTTATCTCCTTTGATTATGTTGAATCCATATTTTAAATCTATTATTTATTTATTTTATTTTAAATTATTGTACATTGTTATTTCATTACAAACCCTTATATATGGTAGTTATTGTTCAATTTGCCTTAATCCCCCATTTGATAATTCGAATACTATGATTCCATTGTCACTATAGGATGAAGAGGAGGAACCATATCAGTAGGAGATACTAGAAGGTGGATAATTCGATGACTTTGTGGATTAAGACTTCGCTTCCTAGTTGATTGCCTGTGGGCATGTCGATTAGCTATTATGCTTATTTTTGTTTTCTACTGCTAGTTTCTTAAGTCCTTCGGGCTTGTAAGTTGTAAGTTAGACCATAAGATTGTACTCTAATAATTAATAATATTTGAGTATTTTTCTTCATTAATCATGTATATGGTAGCAATTTCATCTATGTTTACACTGTGTGCACTAGCGTGATCCAGGATTAGTGCGATATACATAGAGAGTCCGAATTTATAAATTCGGGTCTCGACAACCTGATTTCACTAAAACTTTTAGATTGAATGCGATGCTAGTGGAATAGGTATTGGTGGTGTTCTTATGTAGGAAGGTAAGCCCATTGCTATTTTTTTTTGAAAAAATTGAATGGAGCTCAGCTGAATTATCTTATTTATGATAAGGAGCTCTATGCATTGGTACGTGTTCTTGAAACTTGACAACATTACTTCTAGCCTAATGCTTTTGTTATACATTCTGACCATAAATCTCTTAAATACTTGAAAGACCAATCTACGTTGAACCGTAGATATGCTAAGTAGATGAAATTCGTAGAAACTTTCCCATACGTTGTTAAGTATAAGAAGGGCAAAGATAACATTGTTGCTGATGCTTTGTCTCGAAAGAGTATTCTTTTAACTAAATTGGATACTAAGGTGCTTGGTTTATACAGTTTGAAATAGTTATATGTTGCTGATTGTGATTTCACTGAACCCTTTGCTCACTGCTCACATGGAAAACGATGGGATAAATTTTATGTTCATGATGGGTTCTTGTTTTGCACTAACAAATTTTTCATTTCAAATTCGTCCGGTCATTTATTTCTTGTGTAGAAATTGCATTACGGGGGATTGATAGGACATTTCAGGCGTGAGAAAACGTTGAGCATGCTAGCCAATCACTTCTACTAGTGTCGGGACCCGGAACAATAACTTCAAGTCCCTCTGTGTAAATCGCACTATCCCAGGAAAAGCTAGTGCACACAAGGTCAACAGTGATAAAATATCATGCATAATTAACCTCAAAATATTATTAAGGTACGAGCCTTATGGCCAAGTCTTACAATAAAAAGGGCACATGGCCAACGAAAAAGGAAACAGCGGAAAAATAAAGCGTAGAAGATCAGCCCATCCTACCTGCCCACAGGCGAATGACTGTAAGACGCGACCTATTCGTCGAAGTTCTCACCGTAGTTGTCGGAGTCGTACTCTGGCAACAGATTAAGCAAGGTGAGCACTTAAAGTACTCCACAAGTTACACCAGGAAATATAACAGAATTGATGCATGCATAATGGATTTCAAAGGAAGGCTTAATAGGGTAAATATGCGAAAAAAAGCAAAACGGAATTTTAAATACAGTAATGTAAGTATGAAAAGCTGAATTTTAATACATCATAAAACAATATTTTAACAAAGTAATATCACTAGCGTAGGCTCTAACCTACACTAACCTAACCACGGGTATCTCACCCGGACCATTATCAAAATCATCGTTTTGTCCAGAAACCAGGTTTTGTGAAAACTAAATCTAATCTGTGAAAACTCTACTCAGCATGTCCATGACCGCGGACGCGGCTATCCACGATAGATTAAAACTCTGTAGAGGTGTACAACTTTACCCACAAAACGTGTCCTCCCGCTTGAGCCACACGATTAACACACTGGCTTAGATGTGCGGTGGCGAATTCACGACAAGGCTGTTACAATGATCCATAGCCAAAAGAGTCATGCCGCCACTAAGGTTTCACCACAACTCAAATCCACGAGTTGGAGCCCCCTCTTGTGCCATGTGAGACTTCTCGCGGTCTACACCACGCTCACATTCAGCCTATAGCGAAACTATATTTGGAATTTCACAAATTATTTAGCCAGGTCCGTTTCATACCGGACTTGTGGTAGTACGAAGTGACTTTGTAAAATGATTCACAGAAACGATTCTTAATTTGACTTAGGCTCAATCCACATACCCACATGCTCGATAGTCAACTACGTGTCACCAAACACGAAGCATGCCGGCACCTACCACCTAACCAATAGCCTAAATCCAAATCAAGTTTTCTATTTTCATTTTTAAACCATTTTCATAAATTTTCTTGACTCACCGAAGTGAAGAATTCATTAAAAGAAATTGTCATTCCATGTGAAATATTCGATCCCACCTAAATCATTCTAAGCTAGACTAAACAATTTACTAAAAATTTGCTAGTTAATACTACTGTACCAACTAGTTTTCAGCTAGGTTGACAAGGTATATGAAATCGAGATCAAATTGGCCATATTCAAAGGATTATGAGTGTAACTAAAGTTTAAAGTGTCCGTAAATTACATTTAAATAAAGATACGCATGCATATACATTAAAACAACATAATTTAATTTAAAATATTAGGATCAATATGGTCAAAGGTGTAACTTGCCTTGTTCGAAGTCCTGTTGCGAAACGTCGTCGTAATCGAACTCTCCCGAATCGTCAAAATTTAAACGCGAAGAACCAAACAAAAGAAATTCAAAAAAATTTAAAAATTCAAAAGAATTGTAGAAATGGAAAGTTCACGATTTTAGAAAAATTTAAAAATTTGAACAGGTCAATTTGGAGTTAAAATGAAGAAGTTATGACCTTAGGAAAATTAAATTCAAAGAAAAAGATTCATTTTATGGAATTATTTTTAAATCGAAAAGCTTTTTGTGACGTCAGCAGGCAATAAGTTGAATTATTTTTGTGAAGGAATTTCCTAATTATCATGTCAGCAATGCATTAAATTGGATTATTAAAATAGAAATGCTGACGTGGTAGGAGAAAGCCAATGTGGCATGTGACGTGGCACCACGTGGCTGCCACATCATGGCTCTGTGCTGACTTGGCTTGGCGCGGGTGAGGTGGCGACCCGGCTGGCAGCCACCTGGCCACCACGCAGCTGCTAACGTGGCACGGCTGGCTGGCCGGTGGTGCACGGGGCCCGATGGTACTATCGAAAAGACCTATAGATGGTCGGAGCAGCTCGACGACGGTGAGAAGCGGCGGCGGAGGGAGGCGATTGGCGGCGGAGGTGCTCCGGTGGTGCAGATGCTCGGGAAAGGGATGGCCGAGGATCGTCGAGGCGCGAGGAAGGTGTAGGCGCGATCAACGAGGCTCGGGGAGGCCCGAGGCGGCGGCGATTGCTCGCTGGAGTCAGTGAGGCTGGCGGAGGGGGAGAGAGAGGTGTGGGTGGCTTGAGCACTCGGAAACCCAAATTGAGGGGTGAGGGGGAGGCGGTGTGAGGGGAGAGTGCTTGGGGAGGGCTTTATATAGGGCGAGGGGTGAGGTAACGGTCGTGCGCAGCACGCCGTAGTGAAACGGCAGTGGGGTTTAATGCTGGTGTAAGCAGCACGCCTGATTCGGGTGCGTTGTAAAGGGGGGGTTTGATTTCCCATTAGCGCGGGAGGGCAAACGGAAAGGAAACCGAAGCTTTAAAAGCTTCGGTTTCGGCACTAATGGCGGCAGTGGCAGGGGCACGAGGAGGAAGATGCAGCGGGGACGACAGAACTGACAGGCAGGTCCCACCTATCGGCGAGAGAGAAAAGAAAGGAATGAGGAGGCGGTGGTTAGATCTTTGACACCTGGCGCAAGTGAGGAGATCGAACCGTTAGATCTCAAGCGAACCGATAAGTGAGAAGGAAGGGCCGAGATTCGATCTGGCAATGGGGGTTTAATCGGAGTCGTTCGAGTGTGTGCCGAAGGGGTAAGTGTCTGTGCGCGCGGGATTCAATCCAGCAACGGCGAATGGTCTAGATTAAGCTATGTGTCAGCCCGAGGAAGAGAGGAGGCGGGTGAAGTGGTAAGTTAAGGGGAGCGGCGGGGATTAGATTGGGGAGGGAGGTGGCCGATCCGATGTGCAACA
Organism: Melocanna baccifera; assembly: GCA_036346265.1. Taxonomy (NCBI): domain Eukaryota; kingdom Viridiplantae; phylum Streptophyta; class Magnoliopsida; order Poales; family Poaceae; genus Melocanna; species Melocanna baccifera. Next base: position 13,867,530 of record CM070688.1, on the reverse strand, counting down.
AGTGTCGGCCAGGGAGAGAGGGAAGGTGGGGAAAGGGTTTAAGTGAGATCGGACGGTGCGGATTCAATCCGACGGTGCGGATCATTCCAGATGATGACACTTGACGGCTTGGGGCTGATTTGGGATTTAAATTTTCTTTTTGATTTTCCAGAATGATTTAGAGGTTTTAAAAATGCTCAAAAAAAATACCAAATAATCTTTAAAAATTCGAAAAAAATTCAGAGAGTCATCTGGAACCTTTCTAGACTTAATAAAAATATTTTTGACTCAAGAGAGTATTTAGTTTTCGGTAAAAACATAATTTAAATTTAAAAGTGAGTTTTTAATCCTTATAAATTCCTTAAAATGAAAAATACAAAGTTGACTTAGGAAAATGAAATGCACTTATTTTAACTTTTATAAAATGATATAATTAAAATTTTCTCACAGCAAGGCTTGAAATAAATTCCAGAAAATCCAAATAACTCTAGAAAAATTTCAAATAAAGTGCACAAAATTTTTTGAGATGTTACAACTAGCCAAAGATGAGACTTGACTTTGAACAGTATGTACAGTGGTGTATGACATGTCACAAAACTAAATCAAAGGTAAATCCACATAGTTTGTATACTCCTCTTCTGGTTCATACAATTCCTTGGGAGGACATTAGTATAGATTTTATTCTAGGATTGCCTCAAACTAAGAGGGGGGAGGGATTCGGTATTTGCTGCTATGGATAGGTTACCAAAAATGATGCATTTTATTTTCTATCATAAGAGTGACGATGCGTTGCATGTAGCTGACTTGTTTCTTAGGGAGATAGTGTATTTGCATGGCATACTAAAACTATTGTTTCTGATCATGACGCCAAGTTCATGAGGTATTTTTGGAAGATATTGTGGGCTAAGCTTGGTATGAAATTGTTGTTCTCTATAACTTGTCATCTACAAACGGATGGGCAAACTAAAATGGTGAATCGTACTCTTGGGATGATGTTGTGAACCATGATAAAGAAGAATTTGAAAGAGTGGGAAGATTGTTTACCATATGTTCAGTTTGGATACAATAGGACAATACACTTTACAATTCAACTCTCTCCATTTGAAATTGTTGATGGTTTTCAGCCACATACACCATTCGATTTATTGCCATTGACTTTCATTGAAAAAGTTAATATTGATGAGTCTAAATGTGTTGATTTTGTAAAATGTATCTATCTGAAAACTAAAAAAGAAATAGAGAAAAAGGCACGTCACATTGCTAAAGAACAAAAAATAGAAAACAAATGATCTTTGAACTTAGTGATCTTGTTTTGTTATATCTTCGCAAAGATAAATTTCCTGAGAAAAGAAAGTCTAAGTTGATAAATCGTGGAGATGGTCCATTCAAAATGCTTGAAAGAATAAATGATAATGCTTACAAGATAGAACTGTTTGGCGATGATTACATTGTTAGTGCTACATTTAATGTTACAGATTTGTTGCTTTTCTTTAGTTCTACTAACCCTGTAGAGTCGAGGTCAACTCCGTTTCAAGAGGGGGAGTATGATAAGGACATCACTATCATGCTAGCTTCATCTACATCATTATCACCTGCATCATTGGATTCAAGTAACGATGATAATGATAAGACTAGTGTTAGTCCTACGGCTGAAGCTTTGCAACAATTGTACAAGGGACCAATCACTCGATCTACAACAAGAGAACTCATTAAATAGGTGAATCTGATTCTAAATTCTTTTGATTTCACTATTAAGGATAGCTTGCTACCTAATACGTCCACTTTGTGTATTATCCGGTTATTAGGTGAACAAGAAATTGGTGCTACTAAGCGGGAGGTGAGGGAGGCCGGCATACCAAGAGAAGGTCCAAAAAGAGAATACAATGACACTTCACTTGTATCAATGAGAAAGGCCACCAAGATGCTGGAGTCAAGTTTCAAGCTCTGAATTGAAGATTGGAGAAGGCTACGCTTGGAAGCTCGATTGTGTCCAGTCTTCAATTATGAGTCTATTTGAGTTTTTGACCAAGTTTCATATGTCATGGACTAGTTTGTATCTATAATAAGACATATTACATATGATTTGAGCTTTAGTATTTGTTTTAGTTTAGTTTTGAGGTGATGATGATGCCAAAGCTTCAAACGGGCTGAAACAGATACGTGGGCCACAAAGAAAGTTAGGCTATTGTCAAGAGAGTTGTGCACCACCCTCTGGGCCAGCAATGACATGGGCCCACCTCATGGACGCACATACTAAGGAAACAACCCAACCACTTTGTATTGCTGTCGGTTTAAGTTAGGCAAGAGTTATTTAAATTAGGAAGATAGAATTAGAGTCATATTTGAATTGTTTTCTTTTTGTGAGTCCGGCTAGGCTTGTATGATGGTATAAAGCCTTGGCCACCATCCCTTATAGTCCTAGAATATTAATTTTGAGTCTAAGTGATTTCTTGCTCTTTACTTTATATTATGTGCTGCCATGAGAGTTTGGAAGCCGACTAGTTAGTATTCCACTAAATTACCGATTACCAGTGTTTTTGTTGTTCCTCGTGGATCAGCAAAGTCATCTTTCTTGGTGTGGCGAGAAGATGGAGATCCTGAGCGTGTTGCTAGTTGAATTCTGATACAAGAAAATCTGTAATTGAGATAGGTAATCATGTGCTTCTGTTCATCAGAATTGACATGATTTTATGTTATCCCCATATTTTTTCCTTCAAGAGAGATCCTATGTTGTGAAGATCGAGCAACCCCCTACTTCAGTGCGCACCATGCAAGTCAGAGTTTCTTCTCTATGTCACAAAGCCAGTCTTCTACCTCTAATGGTTTGTTCGCAGAAGAGAAGGTCAAAGATTGAGCCCTCAATAAATCTAATATCTTGGAGTTGTGAATGGCTGTTCTTGCCTGCTGACCTACAAGCATAGCTTGAAGGATTTGGGTCTACTAAGCCATGGTTGGGTGAACTGGTGGTGGGGAGGGAGATTTGGTCCATGGCCACAACCTCTTCCTCGGCTTGTGGTACTTGCAGCTTAGTGAGTAGCGACACCACGTCCTCGAGCAATGAATCTTTTAGGGGCCATCCGAGAGAACAACCTGATTTTAGAACTAAAAGACCATACATATATGAGGATTCACTAGCCCTCTAAGGGCAAAACAAAAGAACCAACTGAACAAAAAAATGATGAAATACAATACAAAGCCTAAGGTGGCTGTAGTCATTAATAATAAGGGGAGGGGTTAAGTGTTACATGACTACTAGTACATAGCATATAGACCATGCTAAGCCATGACACTAAGATACAAACCATTACGTCTACTCAATTGGTACACAAGGAAATAGGGAAAAGTGCTTGCAACCCAAAAGACTATCCTAGCAAGCACTACTAGCTAACATGAACCTAAACTAGCCTACTCCTCCATGGGGGTATGGCCATAACAAGCGGTGCAATCGCCTGGAGAGCGGGAACAAGAGTGGCTGTGGCTATAGGTAGGTGACCAGGAAAAGAAGCGGGAACAAGAGAGGCTATGCACTCTACTGGAGTCTCCAAGGTCGATGACAGGTAGCAGACTGGGACGTCACATGCTCTTGTGAGCTGTGACTATCAGGAGAGGTCCCAGAGGTTGAGTCAACGATGGGCTACTGGGGACGACAGGGGGTCCAGGAGGTGCCTAGGCGTAGATAGCTGCTGCTACCACTGCGCTCAATCTCAGTGACTATTGCTATCCCCTCAACCTCCACAACAGCTAAAGTCCTCTCACACTTGTTGAGCTGGCTGCTAAGAGTGTCGAGTGGCATAACTAGCAATGAGGAGCATGCAGAGTTGGGTGATCTCCTCCAAGGTGTCGGTATAGGTGGCACCCATGGCTCTGGTGAGCTGAACCTAGTACATCAACTGCAGTTCTGTAACATCTCAAAAATTTTATTCCTTTAATTAAAGCCTTCTCTGGAATTTATTGGATTTTCCTGGAGTTTACTTCAAAGTCCTGATTTGAGATAATTGAAAACTTCTATTTATAAAAGATCAAAATGAATTTATTGCATTTCATGAAAGTGAAATAAATGTATTTCACCCTCCTGAAGTCAAATCTGTAATTATATTAATTTTCAGGATTTTATAAAGAATTAAAAACCCTCCCTTTTAAGTCAAATTGTGATTTTTCAAAATATACTTGTCAAAATGGGTGAAAAATATTTTTATTAAGTCTAAATTAGTCCCAGAAGGTTCTCTGAATTTTTCTGGAATTTTCAAAATTTATTTGGTATTTTTCTGAGTTTTCTAAAGCTTATTCTCATTTCTCGAAAATCAAAACGGAATTTAAAATCCAAAACCCCCCGGGGCTGACAAGTGTCACCCATCGGGCAGATTCCCGTTGCCAGATCTGTTCCTAGCCGTCCGATCCAACTTACCGATTCGATCCCGCCTTCCCTTATCCTCGGTCGACACGTGGCAAGCATCGGACCATTCCCTCCTCCGCCCGACTTGATCACAGCCGCCCGCGCCAACTTACCGCTTCGCCCCACCATCCCCTCCGCTTCTGCCGATGCGTGGAGTAATCTGTGCCGTTCGCCGTTGCCGGATTCAATCCCACGCGTCCATAGTCACTTAACCCCGCGCCTGAGACCCCAGCGGCCCAGATCTCATCCCCATTGCCGGATTGAATCCTGACCCTTCCCTCTCACTTAACGGTTCGCTCGGGATCCTGCGGCCCCGATCTACCCCACTCGCCACGCGTCGCAGATCTGACCATCGCCCCCGCCCTTTCCCGTTTTCTTCTCTCGCAGACCTGCGTGCCCCGCCTGTCAGATCCATCTTCCCCGCCCCCTTTCCTTTCTTCCTCGCGCGATCGCCGCCCACTGCATTGATTGCTTCGGTTTCCTTCCCGTTTACTCCCCCGCGCCAACGGCAAATTAAGCCCCCGCCTCCACCGCGTCCGTTTCTGGCATAAAGACGCGCGTTACGCCTCTCCTCGCCGTCGCTTTCATCCTCCCCGACCGTTTTAGCTCCGGCGAACTTCGCGCGGTCGTTACACCCCTCCCCGGTCTATAAAACCCACACCCCGAGGTCCCTCTACCCACACCGCCCCTCCCTCACGTCTCAAGCGAACCACCCGAGCGCCAGAGCCCTCCTTACGCCCGATTTCCTCCCCGCGGCTTCAAGTACTCCGGCGAGCAATTCCGGCCGCCTCGGGCTTCCTCGCTCCTCGCCGACGCCTCCCCGACGTTGCTGGTGCCAAGGCGATCCCCAGCGACCCCTTCCCCGAGCTGCTGCGCCACCGGAGCTCCTCCGCCGCCATGAGGCCCCTCTCCGACCGTCGCCCCTCTCCGCCGATTCTCCCCTCCGGTCACCTTTAGCCTCCGCGCAAGGTACCGGTGAACTCCCCGCGTCCTCCTCTTCACTTTGGTACCCTCGGCCAGCGTCGCCGCCCGCCGGAGCGCCGGCGACCCTCGGTCCCCGTGTGCCACCGCCGGCCACCCGCCTGCCACCTCACCCCTCTCTCAGGTCCATAGACTCGGTCCACCAGATCCGGGCCCCACCTGTCAGCCTCTCCCCGAATAAACTAATCCTAGGGCTGACGTCATAATCTGTTATTTCCTTTAGAAAAATAATTCTCGCTGACGTCAAAAATCCTTTTCGGTTTAAAAATAAATCCAAAAAATACCCTTTTTCTTTTATTTTGAATTTAAACTTTGGAAGGCTATAACTTTTGCATTATAACTCCAAATTGACCCATTCAAATTTCTAAATTTTTCTAAAATCATGATCTATCCATTTCTGGAATAATTTTGAAAATTTGAATTTATTTGAATTTTGTTTTTGAATTTTCTTTGATTTGGATCTTTACGATAGATTTCGACGATTCCAGAGACTTTGAGTTCGACGATTTTCAGCAGGACTTCGATCAAGGCAAGTTACACCGTTGACCATGTTGCACCTAATATTTTAAAATTTATTTATATTGGTTTACTGTATATGCATGCGTACTTTTATTCAAATTTAGTTTTAAATTCAGTTTAAACATTAGATACACCCATAATCCTTTGATTATAGCCAAATTTGAAACTCGAATTCATATACCTTGTCAGCCTAGTTGAAAACTAGTTAGTACCATAATATTGGCTAGAAAATTTTACAGAAATGCTTAGCCTGGCTTAGAATAATTTTAGGTGGGATTAATCTTTCACATGGAATGACAGTTTGAAAATGAAATCTTGACTTCGGTGAGTCAAGGGTAGTTTATGAAAATGGTTTAAAAATAAAAATAGAAACTTATGTTTTGGACTTAGGCTAATGGTTAGGTGGTGGGTACCGGCATGCCTCGTGTTTGGTGACACCTGGTTGATTGTCGTGTACGTGGGAATGTGGTTGAGCCTAAGACAGATTAAGGACCGTTTCTGTGATTCATTTTATGAAGTCACTTCGTACTACCACAAGTCCGGTATGGGACGAACCTGGCTAAGTAATTTGTGAAGTTCCAAACATAGTGTCACTATAGGTTTGAATGTGTGCGCGTAGGTGTGGGAAGTCTCACATGGCATCGAGAGGGGCTCCAACTCGTGGATTCGAGTTGTGGTGAAACCTAGTGGCGGCATGATTATTTTAGCTATGGATCATTGGAACAGCCTTGTCATGAACTCTCCGCCGCACACCTAAGGCAGCGTGTTTATCGCGTGGCTCAAGTGAGAGGGAATGTCTTGTGGGTAAAGTTGTACACCTCTGCAGAGTTAAAACCTATCTGGATAGCCGTGTCGCCGGTCATGGACATGCTGAGTAAAGTCGTCACAAATTAGTCTTGGATTTTATAAAACCTAGTTTTTGAGCAAACAATTGATGGTTTTGGTTTGGTCCGGGTGGATTCCCGTGGATAGGTTAGTGTGGGTGGGAGCCTACGCTAACGATATTACTTGTTAAAAACAATGTTTCTTATACTGTATTAAAGTTTAGCTTTTCATACTTACATTATTGTATTTCAAATTCAAGTATTGTTTTTCCGCACATTTACCCTATTAGGCCTTCCTTGAAATCCATTATGCATGCATCAATTCTGTTATATTTCCTGGTGTAACTTGCGTAAGCATTTACTTGCTTACCTTGCGAGTACTCTTGTACTCACCTTGCTAAATCTGTTGCCAGATTTCGAGGGCGACACGACGGTGAGGACTACTTCCGCGAATAGGACGCGTCTTACAGTCATTCGCCTGTGGGAGGCTGGAGGGGCTGTTCTACTACCTTTACTGCTTTCCGCTGTTTTATTTCTTTTGTTGGCCTTGTGCCCCTATATTGTAAGACTTGGCCTTAAAGCCGTATTTTGTCGTTTAATAATATTCAGTGGTGAATTTTTGCATGATATACATTACTGTTGACCCTGTGTGCACTAGCTTTTCCTGGGATAGTGCGAATTACACAGAGGGACTTGGAGCTGTTGTTTCAGGTCCCGACAGAAATGGTATCAGAGCGATAATGACCCTAAGACGTGACCTTAGCTAGAGACCAACCTTAAGGATATATTTTGATAAGAAATGCCCTTTTCAAAACCATCTCTTCCTCTACTCAATCTCTTACCAAAACCGGTTACTAACTTCTTCTCCTCTTCCAAATTTTAGATGGAGCAACCTACCCGCGTCTCCCATGGAACCCTGGCCAGACTCTTCGCCGATGATCTGTACAACCTCATGCAAGAGCTCAACTTCCGCCCGTACCCCCTCTACCAAGGATACGTTGGCATGTACGGAGACGAGGAACGCTGGAGGGTGGAAGTGAAGATCTTCAAGGATTTTGCAGCCAACGGAGCCATTTACGTTTTCGACGCCCCCTACCTCGAGATACCTTCTTCGACAGAGTACAAGATGCAGCCCGGGAGGCCATTCGCCAGCTGAGGAACATCTACGCTCGAGACCTGCAGCGCACGGACTTTCGCTACTTCCCCATGAAGACTCCTCTTGGTGCTGCCAGCAATTTCTCATCTACGGAGTACGAGAACAACCCCCGTCTCATACGACAGGTGGAATTCACCAAGTCCATGGATCACATGTACCAGACCACCCTGGACGAGCTACACACCGCACAGCAGAAGCTCCGCGTGGTGGAAGACAAACTTGCCGAGCTCCGTGCCGAGAGTGCAGACTCCACCACTTCCGAGCCTTTTCCAAGGAGGCTCGAGCGCAGCACTAGTGTCTAGGCGACCATGAGTCTTAAAACGTTATCCGTGAGCTGTAGTCCTTTGTTAATAGCCGTGAGACTATTATAATAAAATAAAAAGTTTTATTTGGCTCTTATTTGTGTTTTCCTCGCTTTTGTGTGTTCTGTTGGTGGGATTGTTACTAGAACCTCTCCTGTTAGTTCTCTCTCTTCCCTCTAAATCTGGAAGCTTCGACAGATGGTGAACATCAGGAGAAACAGCATGGACAACACCAACCCCGGAGCTCAAGGGAGCCAGTCAGCCCCCATTCCACCGCCCCCGCCAGCAGCAGGACCGGATTGGGCACAGTTGATGGCCAATCAGAACCAATTGATCCAACTGTTAGCTCAGACTATCAACAATCCTCAGGCTCATCATCAACCTACCCATGTACCTCCCAATCGTCTTTCAGAGTTCCTAAGGATCAAGCCACCGACCTTCGCCGGCAGTGCCGAACCAATGGACGCCGACGACTGGCTCAGGTCAATTGGCAAGAAGCTGGATATACTGCAGTGCACCGATTGGGAGCGAGTCCTGTTCGCCTCCCATCAGCTGAATGGGCCCGCATCTCAATGGTGGGATACTTTCACCGCCTCGCACGCCAACCCGCAGACGGTGACGTGGAACGAGTTCGAGCAAAGCTTTCGCAAGGCTCACATTCCCACCGGCACCATGGCACTGAAGAAGAAAGAGTTTAGAGCTCTGCGCCAAGGGAGTCGTACTGTCAATGAGTACGTACAAAAATTCAACCAACTGGCCCGCTATGCGCCAGAAGATGTGGCTTCTGACGAAGCCAAGCAAGAAAGGTTCATGGAGGGTCTAAATAACAACATATCAATACAGCTGATATCGGGTGACTACACTGACTTCCACCAGCTAGTCAGTAAGGCCATCCGGCAGGAAGGCAAGCACATGGAGATGGAGACCCGGAAGAAAAGAATGGCGGATCAGAGGAACAACTCTGGAGGTTCTCACAAAGTTCGCAGCACTCCTCCGCACGCGAACAAGTTCAGACCTCAGGGCAGCCACTTCAAGACCCAGTCGGGCAAGTTCAAGTCCTCAACCACCGCCCGTTCCAAGCTAACCGCCAGCGCTTCAAACCAACGCACCCCAACGGCCGGTGGCCAAGTGCGAAGAGCGATCCACCATCCGATGGAGTGACTCGCTTCTCCGCAAGGAACGGGGCACTATGCCAAGGCTTGCCCCAAGAAGATGCAAGCGACAGCGACCCCAGGTGCCTCCGAATGTCAGAACCAGGCACAACAGAAGCCGCAAACCTTCGTCAAGGGGAGAGTGAATCATGTGACACCGAAGAAGCTCGAGCCGCCTTTGGGCGTCGTGATGGGTATGTTCCTTGTCAATTCAGTACCAGCATCAGTTCTTTTCGATTCCAGAGCATCGCATTCCTTTGTGTCAAAAACTTTTGTGAATAAGCACGGGTTGGGCAGGGTAACTCTTAGCAACCCTATGATAGTTCACTCCCCTGGAGCAGAAATGAGAGCAGGGATCTTGTGCCCCAAAGTGGAATTGCTCATAGATGGGACTCGATTCCTAGCTGATCTTTTGGTTTTGGAATCGCAAGGGTTAGATGTCATTCTCGGAATGAACTGGTTAGCCAAGAATCGAGGTCAGATCAATTGCGCTACCAGATCCATCACCCTCACCAATGACCAAGGCATAGAAGTGATCTTCTCTCCTCAGATCCCGAGACAGAAGAGTGTGCCCTCTTCCATCTTCAAGTCCTGGAAGAAGTACTAGTAGTGCGGGAATACCCAGACGTTTTCCCCGAGGAACTACCAGGAATGCCGCCGGATAGGGAAATCGAGTTTGTGATTGACCTAGTCCCAGGCACCGCCCCAATTTCCAAGAGACCGTATCGGATGCCTACCAACGAGTTAGCAGAATTGAAGAATCAACTCAAGGAACTAGAAGACAAAGGATACATCCGACCCAGTTTGTCACCTTGGGGAGCACCCGTCCTGTTCGTCAAGAAAAAGGATGAGAGTTTGAGGCTATGTGTGGATTACAGAGCACTCAACGATGTTACCATCAAGAACAAATACCCCCTCCCCAGGATCGATGACCTGTTCGATCAGTTGAAGGGAGCCGGTGTCTTCTCCAAGATCGACCTGCGATCAAGATATCATCAGTTGAAGATTCGTGAAGAAGACATTCCCAAGACTGCCTTCTCCACCAGATATGGACATTATGAGTTCACGGTCATGTCGTTTGGACTAACCAATGCACCGGCCTATTTCATGAGCATGATGAACAGTGTATTCATGAAATACTTGGACAAATTTGTGGTGATCTTCATCGATGACATCCTCATCTACTCCAAGAACGAGGAAGAGCATGAGCAGCATCTCAGGATAACCTTGGAGAAGCTTTGAGAGCATCAACTTTTTGCCAAATTCAGTAAACGTGAATTCTGGCTAAAAGAAGTTGCTTTCCTTGGACATATCGTGACAGCCGAAGGGATTGCTGTAGACCCTTCCAAGATAGAGGCAGTAATGGAGTGGAAGCAACCGAAGTCCGTAACGGAAGTCAGAAGCTTCCTTGGACTTGCGGGTTATTACCACCGGTTCATAGCAGGATTCTCTGAGCTAGCCAAGCCAATGACTCAGTTGTTGAAAAAGGAAAAGAAGTTCGAATAGACAAAGACCTGTGAGCAGAGTTTTCAGACCCTCAAGAAAAGACTGGTTTCAGCACCCGTGCTTGTTTTGTCGGACGTACATAAAGGCTTCGAGGTCTTCTGTGATGCCTCTCGCCTAGACTTAGACTGTGTCCTGATACAAGAAGGCAGAGTGTTAGCCTACACATCATGCCAACTCAAGCCTCATGAGTGCAATTATCCTACTCATGACTTGGAGTTAGCCGCAATAGTACACGCCTTAAAAATCTGGCGCCACTATCTTATCGGTAACCGTTGTGAAGTATACACGGACCATAAGAGCTTGAAGTATATCTTCACCTAGTTAGAGCTCAACCTAAGGCAGCGAAGGTGGTTAGAGTTGATAAAGGACTATGACATCGGTATACACTACCACCCCGGAAAGGCAAACGTTGTAGCCGATGCCTTAAGCAGGAAGTCCTATGCAAGAGTGGTCTTATCAGAAGAGGACCAGACCCGACTTCAGGAGGGAGTCGCCCGTCTAAATCTTAATCCGATGGGACCAAGCATCCTCACCACCCTGAAGATACAACCTGGCTTGCCTGATCAGATTAAGGAAGCTTAGAAGGTTGACGAAGATATTCAGGAAATCAAAAAGAATATGAGAAGAGGCAAGGCCCCAGGATTCAGTGAAAATGAGCATGGCACCGTCTGGTTCGAGAACCGCATCTGCGTGCCAAATAATCAGGAAATCAAGACCATGATTCTAAAAGAAGCTCATGACACCCCATACTCAATCCACCCAGGTTGTACCAAGATGTACTAGGACCTAAGGGAAAAATATTGGTGGGTTAGTATGAAAAGAGAAATAGCAGAGTTTATTGAAGCCTGCGATACCTATCAACGAGTCAAAGCTGAACATCAGAGACCAGCAGGACTCTTGCAACCACTGCCAATACCAGAATGGAAGTGGGAGGAAATCGGTATGGATTTCATAACCGGACTCCCAAGGACGCAATTGGGTTATGATTCAATCTGGGTGATCATAGACCGATTAACTAAAGTGGCTCACTTTATACCAGTCAAGACCACTTACTCCGGGAGTAAGTTAGCTGAGCTATACATGTCCTGGATTGTGTGCCTGTATGGCGTTCCCAAGAAAATAGTGTCAGATCGAGGGAGTTAGTTCACTTCTCGATACTGGTAGAAGCTACGTGAAGAGTTAGGGAGTAAGCTCAGTTTCAGTACCGCTTACCACCCCCAGACGGATGGTCAAACAGAAAGAGTTAACCAAGTACTCGAGGATATGCTAAGAGCTTGTACTCTGGACTTTGGGAACAGCTGGGACCGTTCATTGCCCTATGCAGAGTTCTCGTACAATAATAGCTACCAAGCCAATTTGCAGATGGCACCCTTCGAAGCCTTGTACGGCCGAAAGTGCAGGACGCCCTTGCTTTGGGATCAGCAGGGAGAACCTCAAGAAGCGGGACCCAATCTGCTTCAAGACGCCGAAGATAAAGTTAAGAAGATCAGAGACAGACTAAAAATAGTCCAATCTCGACAGAAGAGTTATGCGGACAACCGTCGTCGAGATTTGACCTTTGAGGTCGGGGACTACGTCTATCTTAGGGTATCCCCACTATGAGGTGTAAAAAGGTTTCAAGTCAGAGGCAAACTAGCATCGCGTTATGTGGGACCCTTCAAGATTCTGAATCGAAGAGGTGAAGTCGCATATCAGTTGGACTTACCGCCGAACATGTCAGGAGTGCACAATGTCTTCCATGTCTCTCAGTTGAAGAAGTGCCTCTGGGTACCCGCGGAGCAAGCCGCATTGGAAACCTTAGACCTTCAGGATAACCTCACTTACCAGGAGCAGCCAATCAAGATCCTTGAGAGAGCAGAACGCCAGACTAGAAGGAAGACCATCAAATTCTACAAGGTTCAGTGGAACAACCACACCGAAGACGAAGCCACTTGGGAACGAGAAGAGGATTTGAAGGCCAGCCATCCCCATCTCTTTTGCTAGCTGGTGCAAATCTCGAGGGCGAGATTTCTTTAAGGGGGGTAGGTTTGTAACATCCCAAAAATATTATTCCTTTAATTAAAGCCTTCTCTGGAATTTATTGGATTTTCCTGGAGTTTACTTCAAAGTCCTGATTTAAGAAAATTGAAAACTTCTATTTATAAAAGATCAAAATGAATTTATTGCATTTCATGAAAGTCAAATAAATATATTTCACCGTCCTGAAGTCAAATCTGTAATTATATTAATTTTTAGGATTTTATAAAGAATTAAAAACCCTCCCTTTTAAGTCAAATTGTGATTTTTCAAAATATACTTGTTAAAATGGGTGAAAAATATTTTTATTAAGTCTAAATTAGTCTCAGAAGGTTCTCCGAATTTTTCTGGAATTTTTAAAATTTATTTGGTATTTTTCTGAGTTTTCTAAAGCTTATTCTCATTTCTGGAAAATCAAAAAGGAATTTAAAATCCAAAACCCCCCCGGGGCTGACAAGTGTCACCCATTGGGCCGATCCCCGCTGCCAGATCTATTCCTAGCCGTCCGATCCAACTTACCGATTCGATCCTGCCTTCCCCTATCCTCGGGTCAACACGTGGCAAGCATTGCACCATTCCCTCCTCCGCCCGACTTGATCACAGCCGCCGCGCCAACTTACCGCTTCGCCCCGCCATCCCCTCCGCTCCTTCCGACGTGTGGAGTAATCCGTGCCGTTCGCCGTTGCCGGATTCAATCCCACGCGTCCATAGTCACTTAACCCCTCGCCCGAGACCCCAGCGGCCTAGATCTCATCCCCGTTGCCGAATTGAATCCTGACCCTTCCCTGTCACTTAACGGTTCGCTCGGGATCCTGCGGCCCCAATCTACCCCACTCGCCACGCGTCGCAGATCCGACCATCGCCCCCGCCCTTTCCCGTTTTCTTCTCTCGCTGACCCGCCTGTCAGATCCATCTTCCCCGCCCCCTTTCCTTTCTTCCTCGCGCGATCACCGCCTGCTGCCGCCATTAAAGCTGAAACCGAAGCTTTGATTGCTTCGGTTTCCTTCCTGTTTACTCCCCCGCGCCAACGGCAAATTAAGCCCCCGCCTCCACCGCGTCCGTTTCTGGCATAAAGACGCGCGTTTCGCCTCTCCTCGCCGTTGCATTCATCCTCCCTGACCGTTTTAGCTCCAGCGAACTTCGCGCGGCCCTTACACCCCTCCTCGGCCTATAAAACCCACACCCCGAGGTCCCTCTACCCACACCGCCCCTCCCTCACCTCTCAAGCGAACCACCCGAGCGCCAGAGCCCTCCCTACGCACGATTTCCTCCCCGCGGCTTCAAGTACTCCGGCGAGCAATTCCGGCCACCTCGGGCTTCCTCGCTCCTCGCCGACGCCTCCCTGACGTTGCTGGTGCCAAGGCGATCCTTGGCGACGCCTTCCCCGAGCTGCTGCGCCACCGGAGCTCCTCCGCCGCCGTGAGGCCCCTCTCCGACCGCCGCCCCTCTCCGCCGATTCTCCCCTCCGGTCACCCTCGGCCTCCGCGCAAGGTACCGGTGAAGTCCCCGCGTTCTCCTCTTCACTTTGGTACCCTCGGCCAGCGCCGCCGCCTGCCAGAGTGCCGGTGACCCTCGATCCCCGTGGCCACCGCCGGCCGCCCGCCCCGTCAGCCGCCGGGCTGAGGTGGCAGCAGGCGTGGCCGCCAGCTGGGCGCCACGCCAACACCACCCGAGCGCCCCCTCGCCACCTCGCGCGCGTGCCGCCACGTCGGCATAAAGCCGTGACGTGGCAGCCACGCGGCAACCACGCGTTAGCCACGTGGCGCCACGTCAGCGCCACGCCGCTCCCCGCGCGCCCGCCTGCCACCTCACCCCTCTCTCGGGTCCATAGACTTGGTCCACGGATCCGGCCCCACATCCGACCTCTCCCGAATAAACTAATCCTAGGGCTGACGTCATAATCTGTTATTTCCTTTAGAAAAATAATTCTCTCTGACGTCATAAATCCTTTTCGGTTTAAAAATAAATCCAGAAAATACCCTTTTTCTTTTATTTTGAATTTAAACTTTGGAAGGCTATAACTTTTGCATTTTAACTCCAAATTGACCCATTCAAATTTCTAAATTTTTCTAAAATCATGATCTATCCATTTCTGGAATAATTTTTAAATTTTGAATTTATTTGAATTTTGTTTTTGAATTTTCTTTGATTTGGATCTTTACGATAGATTTCGACGATTCCGGAGACTTTGAGTTCGACGATTTTCAGCAGGACTTCGATCAAGGCAAGTTACACCGTTGACCATTTTGCACCTAATATTTTAAAATTTATCTATGTTGGTTTACTGTATATGCATGCGTACTTTTATTCAAATTTAGTTTTAAATTTAGTTTAAACATTAGATACTCCCATAATCCTTTGATTATAGCCAAATTTGAAACTCGAATTCATATACCTTGTCAGCCTAGTTGAAAACTAATTAGTACCATAGTATTGACTAGAACATTTTACAGAAATGCTTATCCTGGCTTAGAATAATTTTAGGTGGGATTAATCTTTCACATGGAATGACAGTTTGAAAATGAAATCTTGACTTCGGTGAGTCAAGGGTAGTTTATGAAAATGGTTTAAAAATGAAAATAGAAACATATGTTTTGGACTTGGGCTAATGGTTAGGTGGTGGGTACCGGCATGCCTCGTGTTTGGTGACACCTGGTTGATTGTCGTGTACGTGGAAATGTGGTTGAGCCTAAGACAGATTAAGGACCGTTTCTGTGATTCATTTTACGAAGTCACTTCGTACTACCATAAGTCCGGTATGGGACGGACCTGGCTAAGTAATTTGTGAAGTTCCAAATATAGTCTCGCTATAGGCTGAATGTGTGCGCGGCGTAGGCTGTGGGAAGTCTCACATGGCATCAGAGGGGGCTCCAACTCGTGGATTCGAGTTGTGGTGAAACCTTAGTGGCGGCGTGATTATTTTGGCTATGGATCATTGGAACAGCCTTGTCATGAACTCTCCGCCGCACACCTAAGGCAGCGTGTTTATCGCGTGGCTCAAGTGAGAGGGAATGTCTTGTGGGTAAAGTTGTACACCTCTGCAGAGTTAAAACCTATCTAGATAGCTGTGTCCCCGGTCATGGACATGCTGAGTAAAGTCGTCACAGAT
This sequence comes from Melocanna baccifera, assembly GCA_036346265.1. Taxonomy (NCBI): domain Eukaryota; kingdom Viridiplantae; phylum Streptophyta; class Magnoliopsida; order Poales; family Poaceae; genus Melocanna; species Melocanna baccifera. The sequence goes on along the minus strand of CM070688.1, from coordinate 13,851,594 downwards.
TAGACTTGGATTTTATAAAACCTAGTTTTTGAGCAAACAATTGATGGTTTTGGTTTGGTCCGGGTGGATTCCCGTGGATAGGTTAGTGTGGGTCGGAGCCTACGCTAACGATATTACTTGTTAAAAACAATGTTTCTTATACTGTATTAAAGTTCAGCTTTTCATACTTACATTATTGTATTTCAAATTCAAGTATTGTTTTTCCGCACATTTACCCTATTAAGCCTTCCTTGAAATCCATTATGCATGCATCAATTCTGTTATATTTCCTGGTGTAACTTGCATAAGCATTTACTTACTTACCTTGGGAGTACTCTTGTACTCACCTTGCTAAATCTGTTGCCAGACTTCGAGGGCGACTACGATGGTGAGGACTACTTCAGCGAATAGGACGCGTCTTACAGTCATTCGCCTGTGGGAGGCTGGATGGACTGTTCTGCTACCTTTACTGCTTTCCGCTGTTTTATTTCTTTTGGTGGCCTTGTGCCCCTATATTGTAAGACTTGGCCTTAAAGCTGTATTTTGTCGTTTAATAATATTCGGTGGTGAATTTTTGCATGATATACATTACTGTTGACCCTGTGTGCACTAGCTTTTCCTGGGATAGTGTGAATTACACAGAGGGACTTGGAGTTGTTGTTGATAGTGTGAATTACACAGAGGGACTTGGAGTTGTTATTCTAGGTCCCGACAAGTTCATTATCCATTGTGATGTATGTCTTGTGCTAGCGCTCACCGTCCTAGACAGATGGGTAGAAGTGGAACGGGGAAGAATGGGAGTCATCTTTTGAATCTCGCATGGGTAGAAGCACAACAGAGAAGAACAAAGAGTTGTCTCATGAATTTTGCACAAGTGAGCCAAGGACAAGCAGACTATGTCCTGGAGAGTGTTTGCAGAGGTGCTCCTGGGGTACTAGGTCCTAAAGTTGTGAGGCTCACACTCACCATTCCTCTTGTAGAGGAAAACCTCCATCATCCAAGACTCGCGGTCCAGGAACTAAGTCTTCCAACCCATGAAAATGGGTTAGTGACGACAGCCCAAGTACTGCATAAGCTTATAGAGGATCTCTACAAACTCACCATCGTCATCACCGTGGGAGTAAAAGCCCCATGGGCTCTTGTCAGACAATCTGGCCATCTACAATTTTGAATAAGAAAGAGTTAGTATCAGAGTAAAAACATAAGCAAGGGTAAGTAAAAGACTAAGAGTGATGAGTAAGAGTAGTCATACGCTATATTTTGTCAAAGATTTTCTTACCTTTTAAATGAAACTCGGGTCCTTACGCACAACCAGTCTAACTAAGGCTTCTACAGTTGTATGCTCTGATACTAGTTCTGTCGGACCTAGATTTAGCCAATCCAGAATCCTCTATGCAACCATCACACTATTCACTGGATTGGTAGATAGTACTCACAGAATATATCATTGAATCATTTCATACATGACATAAATCATACCATACATTAATAATACAACATCAAAGTTAAATAGATCACATCAGGTCAAGTTTGCAATAAAGGCCGACCAGGCCATACATTACATAAATGTGGAAGCAGAAATGAAAGCATAAGGGGAGGGCACATCTCACCACAGGCAAGTGACTGGAGTAAGTTGTATGTAACCAATATTAACCAAGGATCTAGATAATATTGGTGCACACAAAAACCAACATAGTCAGCATGACTAGGGTAAGACCTAGACTACTAGAGACTATCCTAGTCCCCTTCATGTTCTTCACCATCAACTCCTAGGGCATCGTCGTACGTGAAATATCCTTGGTCCATAGGTTCTGAGGGATTTTGTGAATGAGGGTGAGAACAATCAATAGTGCTGCACAAACCAATGCACAAAATGTAATATTTATACATGTAAAGTTCAACAAAGGTAGGCTCGGGTGCTTTTATTTACTAAAGGAATTATTTGAAATCTATAATTAGTAAAAAATTCCTATAACTTAGAATTTTTAACCAACCATATTTTATTAAAGAGAGTAAAAGTGTGCAATATTTATAATGGTGCAGGTTCTATCCACTAGTTACATGGTTCCATTCACCATATGCTAGTTTTGTTACTAGGGTTATATCCGCCCATTATCGTCTCTGGGTTACATCCAACCAAGAAGAACCAAAATCTGAGTTACATCCACCTGACAAGTTTTCATCCCACCCATAAGGTTTTTGAAATAGATACTAACTCGAGTAAGTTCCCATACCTGCTTTTGACCGTGGGTATGGCTGTTAAAATAGTATATAATCTGTAGAGACTATACACTTTACCCACAAGAGGTAATCAACTGTTATGTTTCTCACATTTCCTTAGACATCTAAATAAAAAAGATCACCACAAGGCCTTTACAATGCATCATGTAGTGTAAGTTACATCTGCTTAAGTTTCATCTAAGTGAGGTTACGTCCACCACACCCAAACTCCCTCTTGCACCACACAATGGCTTACACCAGCAACACGACTCATGGGTCACTCCAATGGTGCAACCCGCACTAGTGGGTGCAAATTATTTAGCAAGGTCCTATCCATTATAGACTTATGGTTATACTATTTTACATTGGGAGGCCATCACAGGAGTTAGTCCTTAAAGCTATTTGGGTGGTGCATACCACAAACCACAATTTTTCATGCTTCATCCGTGCCAACCATCATACTATTCATCCAGATATGGTATCAGCAAGTTTTAGTGATTTAAAAAGTACAAAACTAAGTTATCTCAAATAAACTAGTTATTTCTATCCAATGACTACACAAAACAAGTTTCATGATTAAAAGATGATGATAGAGCAATTTAATGCCTACGTATTTAAGCAAGACTAGTATGATGCTCAAGTATGACTTATAGCTAGTATTGTTACCATTGTAGTTTCTAGGGTGACAACAATTTTTTTGATTCAAGTATCTAAGGGATGGTATAATATTATTACAATATCAAGTAGGCATATATCAAACCTTAAGTTTAACATACAATTTCAAAAAAAATAATAGCATGCCATTTAATAATTTAAACAAACATAAATTTGCATAAAATGTAGGTTCAATATGATCAAAGCATTGATTTACCAAGCTTACAAGTGGGTTGGTCTTGAAAATCTTGAGTTGTCTCCAACTAAGGCTCTTCCGCGTTTTGTATTCTACTAGGACGATTGCATCAAAAAGCAAATAAACATATGAGAAAAATAAATAAATATAAAATAAAATTCAAATAAACTCAAAATTGTACAATTCCACCACCATTAGGTTGATCTTGAATTTAGACAAATTTAGAAATAAATTTTATTAAATTTAAAGTTAAAATGAGCTAGAATCCAAAAATTGACAGAGGAGAGAGAGTCTCACTAAGAGGTGTGGTCCAGGAAATTTAATTAATTTCTAAATTATTTTTCTACTAAAAAGACTACAGAGAATGACAGGTGGGACCCATAAGGTTTTTAATTCATTTTTGAAATAAATTTCTTTATTAAAAGGTTAAGAGACTAACAGGAGGGACCCATATACTATAGCCACAATAATAAGGGCCCACTTGTGAGTGGTTAACAGGGAGCAATTGGGGTCAAGGAGGGGAGGTTCATGGGTTTTATAGCTGTGCAGGAGGGGGTTAGCTATTGGACAACATTAAGGCTCGTGTGGATGCTAAGGGCGGCAAAGCTCGATGTTTGGCATGGTGCGGAAAAGAGCTAAGGTGGAGGGGACGCATAGAGGCAATGGGTGGGCACAAAACGTGGTCATGCGAGGCATACATGGAGCGGAAGCGGTGAGCATGGGCATAGTGGCACAAGGAGAGGGGAGAGAGTGGTGAAGGAAGGAGTGTCTAGGTGAGGCCATACTGGTGGGAGCTGGCCACACTATTGGTGCACATAACATCTTTTGAATTTGAATTTCAATTGATTTTTGTTCAAAATTTTTAGCTCCCCAAAATAGGATGCTAGAACAAGTTCCTCAGCCATATCTCTTGACATATTGCTGTTGTTACCACCATAAACTCTACTTCACATGTGGACAGAGCTACACTCTTTTGTTTTTGAGACATTCATGAAATCAATTTTCCATTGAGGTTGAAGGCCATGCCACTTGTGCTTTTCCTATCGTCTACATCACCGTCCAAGTTGCTATCAGTAAACCAATCACATTCTCATCAACTCCTCCATTTTGTACCCAATCCTAGATCAACAATTCCTTTGACATACCTCAGGATCTGCTTGATCACCTGATGATGCATGGTTGTGGGTTTCTCCATGTACCGACTCACCATTGTAACGGTGTAGGCGAGGTCTGGCTGGGTGTGAGTCAAATACCTCAAGCTTCTGATGATGCTCCTATACTCAGCTAGATCTGCAAGTATTCCATCAGCATCCTTCCCAAGTTTCAACTTCAGTTCCATGGGAGATTTGTAGGGATTATAGTCAATCATACTAGAATATTCTGGTATTCTCTTTGCATAGGCTATCTGCCTTAGTGTGATGCATCCATTCTTTTTCTAACTTTGAGGTAGTATGAGAGAAGACCAAGGTCAGTCATTTTGAATTCTCTCATCATCTACTCCTTGAACTTCTCAATCTTAGTTATACTTGTCCTAGTCACGATCATGTCATCGACATAGACACCCACAATAAGCATCTCCACTCCAACACTTCTAATGTACACTGCCTACTCCTATAGAGTACTTGCTAGAGCTTTTAGGCTTTTGTCCAGTTTGATGTTCCAGGCTCTCGATGCTTGCTAGAGCCCATAGAGTACTTTGGAGAGCTTATATACCATGTGTTCTTAACCCTTCACCTTGAAACCTTCTGGTTGGATAACATAGACTTCTTGGAGGTCACCATTCAAGAATGCTAATTTGACATCTAGATGATGCACCTCTCATCCATGTTGAGCTGAATGAGCAAGTAATAGCCTCCCTATTTCCATTCTTGCTAGTGGAGGAAACACCTCCTTGAAATCAATTCCTTGTTGTTGAACATAACCCTTCGCCACAAGTCATGCTTTGTGCTTGACAATGTTACCCAGTGAATCCTTCTTAAGCTTGTAAACCCACTTAAGTGTATGGGTTTTTGCCTGGCTAGTAGCACGATGTCTTGTCTGTCTCTCTGTGGCCTTCTTCCACTTCTTCTCACTTATAGCCTAGCGGCAGGTCACTAAATCTTTGTCAGCCAGCAACATAAGCTCATCAATATCTAGGGTAATATCCTCTGTCTCTACATAAACTTTATTGAGATCGCAATATCTCTTCAGGGCATCTCAAGTGCCATTCGGTGTCATGGTAAAGAGTGGTGTCGAGGAGTGTGTTGCAACTAATGGCGTGGATGGAGTGGGGTGTGTTAGCACTTCTACACCGACTGTAGTCTAAGTGGCAGCCTCCTACTATTCGCCTTCAGGCTGGTTCATTGATTTATTCTCGTCACTTAACTCATCTTCCACTATAAAAGTTACAAAAGTTTGTGAGGTACTGTTAGCTCTACCTTCCTACACCCACTTCTTCTCTTCCTCAAACACAACATCTCTACTAACATGTAACTTTTTTGACTAAGGATCATATAAGCAATGAGCTTTCCTGCCTTCCTTTACACCAAGAGACATCATTGCCTTGCTTCTATCATCAAGTTTCTTCATGTTCATGTGGGCACTTTCACATGTGTTGTACACCCAAACACCCTCAGATGCTCCACACTCAGCTTCCTACCTGACCAAGATTCATATTGTGTGATTCTAGTCGGTGCCTTGGTTAGCACATAGTTTAGATGATACACTACATGCCCATTAGCTCCTGCCCACATTCTTCCGGACATGTACATGCTTGTTAGCGACCTTCTCGCCATGGCAAGCACTGTGTGGTTTCTCCACTCAACTACGTCATTTTGTTGTGTAGTGTACGGCGCTATGAGGTGTCACGCTATGCCTTCAACATCACATAGAGATTCAAACTTGTCGGGACCAGATTTCTGAATCTGAATCCTCTGTGTATTACCGCACTAGTCCCAGATCAAAGCTAGTGAACACAACTAAACAGTGATGATTACATAACCAACAACGCTTTATTACAATAATAGAGAGTACAAGCCTCATGGCCACTTTATTACAACTGAGATTACAAGACCTCTCAACCAAAAACACAGTGGAAGCAGAATTATAATTTGACAATGGCCCTTCAATACGCCACAGGCAAGTGACTGGGGAAGCGCAACCTAATACTCCGGAAAGCTTTCATCAAATCCACACACGAAGTAGTCGTAAACCCCTTCTCAGGCTTCATAATCCTCTGTGAGTTATTTTTTAGTGTAGCATGTGAGTACATAAAATACTCCACAAGTCTTAAAAAATACAATAGATGGAGGGCTTAACAAAGGAATATTAATATGGTTCTTTTACACAAAGCGATATTTTATTTCAAATACCATTATATATTTTTAAAAGCATCAATTTATCAAAGTAATTGTAATAACTGAAATTAGATAAATTTTCTAGTACAAGTTCCAACCACCAACACTAGTAGCCAGGCTCTAGCCGCCAAGGTTCAAGAATTCAGGTTCCATCCACCCTCACTGGCTCCATCCACTAGGACACACACTCCCGAGAGTTCCATCCAATCCCGAGTTCCCAAAATCATTATTTTGAAATCAGAAACAAAAGATCTACCATGTGAAAGCGCACCTTGCTCGCCCTTGACTGTAGACACGGCTATTCGAATAGTTTACACTCTACAGAGTTTGTACAACTTTACCCACAAGAGACAAGTCATCTTAATAGCTAACATGCTTCCTTAAGTGTGAGATCTAGATAATTTATCACAAAGCCTTTACCTCACTCTAGTCTAGCAAGACACCACCCGCTGAAGCGTTAAATCCACCACAATCAGAAACCCCCTTTTGCGCCGTATCAGTACAATAAATCTCTGTGCCTCACTGTGAGTAAACCAGTACACCTTGGCACTCACTTACCACTGGTGATATCTAAACTAAACCTTCGTAAGTTATTCAGCTAGGTTGTACCCATATAGACTTGTGGTTGTACGGTAGTGCTCAACTTGGACAATCACAAGCGTCGGTCCTTAATTGACTAGGGCAGAACATTCACAATACAAGTTCTTGTGCTAAATCCGCACCAATACAATCTTACCATCCACCCAAGTCAAAAATCATTTTCACAATTTTATTTGATTTTATAAACTAATGGCAACATCTATTGCCAAACACTTGGTAAAAACAATTGTTTAGAAATTTGATTACAATATTCCCACCCTTAAGGTTTTAGTGACTTATTAGCTTGTCTAAGCAATTACTACCGTTCTAAAATAAACAATTATTAATAATAATCTCAATACTGAGATAAAGGAAAGCTTAGGGTGACAAAGGTATATGGTAGTCAACGTCAAAGGAAGGTATAACAAATATTAGATTAACTAACATCCTTACGACAAAAGTTATTGTTTTATGTAACATAGCAATGCATTTAAATTTAAAATAATAAAATAATTTTAGTAAACATAGGTACAAGATGATCAAAGGAGACTTGCCATCTTGCACGCTATTTAGACCTTCGGGCTGCTAGCTCGAAAAATTCTTCGGCGACGTCGGGTTCTACGCACGAAACAATAGAAACAAACAAATAAATAAATACAAATAAAATAAAAAAATACAAAATATAAACTGGAAGGAAGATTTTGAATTTATATGAATTTTGAAACTTTGTCGAGACCCGAATATGCAAATCCGGTCTCCCTGTGTATTCTGCACTAGTCCCAGGATCATGCTAGTGCACACAGTTAAACATAGATGTCATCACAACCATATACACGATAAAATAAAGGAAAAGCTCAAATATCGATAAATCTCAAAAGGTACGACCTTATGGTCAAGCTTACAATAAACTGGCCTGAAGGCTTAACAAGAGTAGCAGCGGAAATCCAAAATAAAGCGTAGTGGCCAATCGACAAGCCCACAGGCTATCGAGTGGAGAACGAAGCCTAAACCGCAAGTCGTCAAGTACTCTCATACGGAACCTCCTGCTGGTGATACTCCTCTTCCTCAATTGAGCAACATTGGGCATAAAGCCGTGAGTACATTGGTACTCAGCAAGTCGTTTGTACAAATGAATGCAATATAGTATGCAAGGCTTACCAAAGGAAGGCTGAAAGGTTAATTTGCATAAAAGACAGTTGAAATACAAATAATAGATTGAAGGTGACTTTAAGTAAAACAATAATTAAGTAAATAATCAAAGGAATTGACATACCACTTGCGGACCTCCCATCCACAAGCTAACCACTTATGGACCTCCCATTCATAAGCTAAACCAACCACTTATGGACCTCCCATCCATAAGCTAAACCAACAGTGAACACATGTCCACTTCCATTCACAAGTTTTCAGAAATAACTACCCCTTGTGTGAAATCACCGAGCATTGTCCATGACCGAGGACGCGGCTATTCGAATAGTTTTACACTATGCAGAGGTTGCACAACTGTACCCACACGATGTGATTAGCCTCGCGCTAAGGAAATCACAACAAGGCCTTTACCAAGTTCAGTTACAACTTAATCCGCCCGCTAGGGTTTCGCATCACACCCCCCTTGCGCCACATGGAAATCAGCAACCATGTTCATCTCAATGGCAAGATTAAAGTTGAAACCTCCCAAATTAGTCAGCCAGGTCCGTCCCATACCAGACATGTGGTTTGCACGGTAAAGCTCAGATCAATGGCGCACAAAGTTAAGTCCTTAACAATCCCCCGGGTGAGACTACCACATCCCTCGAAGTGTTCCAACACTTCCCCCTTTACTGCACGATCACTCGCCCGAGTGCAAAACCAATTTGTATAACCATCACCGATGACGCACCAACGTCATGGCACAAATTTTAATAAACGTGGCACCAACCACTGTTCCATATCTCATTAAGTCAAATTTGATAAATCACATGTGATGATAAACCCGATCGTAACTATAAACAAGGCTAAGCAGTCTATCGTACCAACCCATGTGATAAATATTCTAGCATCACTAGTAAGTTTCCCAGCCTATGGTGACAATGGCATCATGGCATTCCAAAATTCAATTGGGACGATAACTACCAGTACAAGTGTTTGAATAAAAATAGCGATGCAATGTAATTTAAAACAAATTAATTAAATAATAGATTGCAAACTAGGTTCAACATGATCAAAGGACATGACTTGCCTTGGTTATGCTCAGTGAGGTACTCCTGGTCTTCGGGCGCGAAACCTGCTCCTCCGGAATCCGAATCTAGCGAGAGAGAAAACGACTGAAACCAAAGAAATACATAAAATGACAAGCAAATGAACTCCAAAATTAACAAAACCAGAACCAACAGCTAGAGCTCGATTTTATATGAATTTAGAAAAAAGAACGGGGTCAATAGGAGCTAGGACGGAGGAGAACGGGCTCTCGGAAAATTTAATCAGGAATTAAATCGAGAAAATCGGAAAAGCTACTGTGCTGTGGATCGGGCGCACGGGAAACCGGGTCCACCATGGACTCGGTCCACGAAACAGTGCACGGGGCGGCGGGCTGACGCGGCGGGGACGCGCTGATGTGGCAGCAGCATATGCTGCCATTTGTCACCCGGCTGACGTGGCTGCCACGTGGCTCGGGGGACGGCTCGGGGCTGACGTGGCACTGACGTGGCATGTCCACGTGGGATGCCACGTCAGCTAGGGCTGACGTGGCTCGGTTGACGTGACACGGCGTGGCGCGACGGCGGGGATCCGACGGCGGGGTGCGGGCACGCGGCGCGATCTGAGCCTTCGGCTTAGATCTGAGTGAGAGGCGGCGATGGGGCGGCGCGGGCGACGGTCGGATCGCCGACGCGCGTGTCGGCGCGCGCGCGCGGCGTCGCGGGCGCGCGCGCGCGAGAGCGGTGGGATCGCGACACGTGGCGGGCGCGGAGGGCGGATTAGCGGCGCGTGGCGCGCGCGCGCGCGTCGCCGCGTGGCGCGGCGCGCGGGTGCGCGGGTGGGCGGCGCGCGATCGCGGCGAGGCGCGGGCGAGCGACGGCGACGCGAGACGACTCGGCGGCGATGGCTCACCGGCGGCGAACGGCGGCGACGGCGGGCTCGCGGCGGCGTCGGGCGGCAGCGGGGCAACGCGGACGGCGGCGGAGCGGCTCCGGCGACGGCGCGGGCGCGAGGACGAAGGTGAGGGCGGCGGCGACGAGTTCGGGCGATGGGCACGCGAACCGAGGAGCGTCGGCGGGTTTTTAACACGCGAACCGAGGGGCTCGATTCGGTTACGGCGCGGGCCGGCGCGGCACGCGGTTTGGACGGCTTAGATTCGCCCACGTAGGCGCGATCCAATGGCATCGCGCGGCGAGGGAGGGGCGCTGCTGGTGCCGCCACGTGGCACATCCGACGGCGCGGGGCGGCACGTGGTTAGGGTTAGGGTTTGCGGCGTGGCGCGGGAGACGGACGGCGGGGATGCGCGGCGCGGGATCGAGCGGCTGAGGGGGCGCGGGGCTTGGGCGCGCTGGTGCTTCCGCGTGGCAGCGCGAATGCGCGACGTGCGTCCGGGCGGCGGGATCGGGCGGCGCGGAGAGATTTTTACTTTTTCCTTTCTTTTCCAGAAATTCAAATAAACTTCTAAAAGCTCTAGAAAATAGCAAATAAATCCCACAAATTCACCAAAAATACCAGAAAATTCCTTGAGACCTGAAGAACACAAATAAAATATTTTCAACTTATGTTGATGTTTATTTTAATCAGATTAATTTATTTTAAAATTCTAAAATTCATTTGAGGCTTAATTTTATTCCAGAAAATTTCTTGTGACTTAAGGAACTTAATTAAAATGTTTTCAGATAATGTTGAAGTATAATTTAATCATATTCAATTATTTAAAACTTTTGAAAATTCAATTTAAACTTTATTTAAATTCATTAGGATTTCAAAAATTTATTTTTAAATTCAAGGTTTTAAAAATTCTCAAAAATCAGGATGTTACAAACCTTACCCCCTTAAACGGGATCTCGACCCCGAGATCCGGGCAAACTAGGAGAGATGTGTTTACCGGGTGCGACGGCGGAGCTGACGTGGTTCAGGCTTCCTCTTGTAACGCTCTGAGACTGCTGGCTGCCACGGCTTGCTCCTGGAGGAAGGGTCTTGGCAGGTGTACTCTCTAGATTGAACGGAACTGGCGTGATGGCTTGACGCTTCTGCGGGCAACTGCAGGCGAAGTGACCTGGCTCCTTGCAATTGTAACAATTGGCTGAACCTGTAGGATTGGCGCTCTTCTGAGGCTGATTGCTGACATTGATGGGGCGGGTCCCGAATTCTCATAACGGGTCACTGGAGCTGGAGTCTTGAAAACTGTCTGTTGCTGCTGCTGCTGAGGCACTCGTGCAGGCTGATAGGTGTTGAGTCTAGTCCTCTGTGATTGCTGTGAGTGAACTCCTTGCTGGCTCATCTTCCTTTTGTGAAATTCTCCCAACTCACGACGGGAATCCTCAATCAGTATGGCCTTATCCACCAGTCGCTAAAAATTGGCATAGTCGTTGCCCACAACCTGTACTTTCAATCCTGGGTTCAAACCCTTCTTAAACCTTTTCTGACGAGCTGAATCTGTAGCTACGTCCTCTGGCGCGTAGCGAGCGAGCTAAGTGAATCTGTTGAGGTATTCACTCACTGACAGGTTCCTCTGCTGGAACTCCCGGAACTCATCCTTCTTCATCTCGACCACTCCATCCATGACATGGGCTGTATGGAAGGCCTTGGCGAACTCCTTCCAAGTGATGTTGTTCTGGTTCTCATGGGCGGCACAGTAGTTCTCCCACCATTCTGCTGCTGTTCCCTCAAGCTGGTGTGCTGCGTACAATACCTTCTCTCTGTCAGTACACTAGGCCAAATTCAGCTTCTTCTCAATTGAACGGACCCAATCATTAGCCTCTAAAGGCTCGGACGAACTGGAGAAAACAAGCGGTCTCGTCCTCATGAACTCTGCATAGCTGGACTACTGACGAGGTGCGGGTGGCGGTACTAGCTCCTGCTGCTGACGTTGCATCATAGCCTGCATATTCTGCATCATTGTCTGCATCATCTGAGTCTGGGCCACCAAGAATTGACTGAGTGCGGGGTCCAAGCTCGGTGGAACTGGCTGCGCTGTACTGCTTTCTGGGTCCTGGTTTGCCTGGTTGCGGCCTGTTGTAGTCCTGGTATCAACCATCTTGCTGCTCTGAAAAAGGAAACAACTGCTAACTGCCTTTGCCGTGTTTAAAGATGAGAGGGAAAAGCATAGGGGAGAGGTAAATTCGTCTAAGGGGGATTTTGCTTAATGGAAACCTAAACTAAACAAACACTTAGCCGAAAAGGCTAACAACGAAACCGAGGAAAATAAGTCCAATAAAAAGTTGACATGAATGCAATATAATGCTTTTAAGGCAATATTTGCAGCTCACATCGCACACAACTGCAAGAAAAAGCAAATCGATCTATGCGACGCTAAAACTAGAACAGGGCTTTAATCCGACAGCTCCTAATCTTCACGATGATCTTCAATCTTGTCTTGGAACAATTTGGTTGCTTGCTTGGTCCAATTTTCACCACAAAGCTCGAAGAATTCTTGGGCGATCTTCTTTTTGATTGTTGAACACTCGAAACATCTATAGATATTGTTGAGATGAGAAGTCAAATTTAAATTCTAAAAATAAATTTGTAGAGAAGACGAGGATTAAGGATCTTAAGAATAAGGTAAGAATAGAGAATCACTAAATATTCATTTGTTGATTTGATTTAGAAAATAAATTTTTGAAATTGGCTAACACGACTATTCTAACTAGGGCTTCGTCCTACAGTCGATATGGCTCTGATACCATCTCTGTCGAGACCCGAATATGCAAATCCGGTCTCCCTGTGTATTCTGCACTAGTCCCAGGATCATGCAAGTGCACACAGTTAAACATAGATATCATCACAACCATATACACGATAAAATAAAGGAAAAGCTCAAATATCGATAAATCTCGAAAAGGTACGACCTTATGGTCAAGCTTACAATAAACTGGCCTGAAGGCTTAACAAGAGTAGCAGCGGAAATCCAAAATAAAGCGTAGTGGCCAATCGACAAGCCCACAGGCTATCGAGTGGAGAACGAAGCCTAAACCGCGAAGTCGTCGAAGTACTCTCCTTCTGGAACCTCCTGCTGGTGACACTCCTCTTCCTCAACTGAGCAACATTGGGCATAAAGCCGTGAGTACATTGGTACTCAGCAAGTCGTTTGTACAAATGAATGCAATATAGTATGCAAGGCTTACCAAAGGAAGGCTGAAAGGTTAATTTGCATAAAAGACAGTTGAAATACAAATAATAGATTGAAGGTGACTTTAAGTAAAACAATAATTAAGTAAATAATCAAAGGAATTGACATACCACTTGCGGACCTCCCATCCACAAGCTAACCACTTATGGACCTCCCATTCATAAGCTAAACCAACCACTTATGGACCTCCCATCCATAAGCTAAACCAACAGTGAACACCTGTCCACTTCCATTCATAAGTTTTCAGAAATAACTACCCCTCGTGTGAAATCACCGAGCATTGTCCATGACCGAGGACGCGGCTATTCGAATAGTTTTACACTCTGCAGAGGTTGCACAACTGTACCCACACGATGTGATTAGCCTCGCGCTAAGGAAATCACAACAAGGCCTTTACCAAGTTCAGTTACAACTTAATCCGCCCGCTAGGGTTTCGCATCACACCCCCCTTGCGCCACATGGAAATCAGCAACCATGTTCATCTCAATGGCAAGATTAAAGTTGAAACCTCCCAAATTAGTCAGCCAGGTCCGTCCCATACCAGACATGTGGTTTGCACGGTAAAGCTCAGATCAATGGCGCACAAAGTTAAGTCCTTAACAATCCCCCGGGCGAGACTACCACATCCCTCGAAGAGTGGGGAAACGATCGGGGATAGAAGAGTCATGATAAGAGGAAGTGAATGCAATTGATTTTAGAAAAATTGTTGAGAAAATCAATAGTATGGAAAGTTTAAAGAAAGCTCTAAAAACAGCCATGGCGGCTTCTCTGCGTGCATGGGTCTAGATGGAGGTAGAAGAAAGATAGGAGAGAGAAAAGAAAAAAATAGAAAAAGAAAAGCAAATCAAAAAATTTCAAATTTTTTTATAAAAATCCTTGGAACCTGAAAATACCAAATAAAATAATTTTGGATTTAATTGAACTTTATTTTAATTTTTAAAAAATATTTTTCTTTTTTAGATTAAATTAATACAATAAATATAACTAAAGCCTAAAAATCTTAGAAAAAATCATAGAGGTTTATAAATCTATTTTTAACTTATAAAAATATTTTCAACTAAAATTTAGATATTTTTCTATAGAAATGTTTTTTGGAAAGAAAGAATTTTTTTATACAACAAAATTTGGGATGTTACAAAACTCCTCGGACAAAAACTCACCACTGATTGGTTCTCAAAATCTTCAGCTTCTTCTCACTCTTATTTTCAGCAAGAGCTTTGAATTTTTGAATGCACTAAATGCTTGATCTTTTAACTTAAGCATGAATATCCACATCATCCTTTTGGCTCATAGTTTTGGCACCACTTTCTCCTCATTCAGTAGTATCATCTTGCTTGACTCCTCTGCACATAGAGCCAGCATCAGCACCAGCTCATCGCCTTGGGCACATGTGAGGTTTTCCTACTCCTCACGATCACAGCGCGGTTTGTGGCATTCCAACATGTAGTGGCCATAGTTGTTGTAATTGAAGCACTTAATCTTCCTTTTGGTGCTACCCATCCCGGATCCATGACCACTGTCGCCATCTAGTGAGTTGAACTGCCATTGCCACGACCTCCCTTGTAGCAACCACGGCTGGCACCGCATGACTTGCTACGGCCACACCCATTGCTGCCGCAGCTTTTCTTTGGACATGAAGAAGACTCACTACCACCGCCCTTCTTGCTGTGAGCCTGCCATTGCCACAATATATGCGCACTTTCTCCTCATGGGTCTTGAGATGCCCAATCGCCTCTCGAGGAACATGTTGTCGATATCTCTGAACTACTTGATCGTTGACACAATCAGCAAAAACTTTTCTGGCATTGCCCGAAGAAGTTTTTGGATGACGTAGCTTTCTCCATCTTGGCACCTAGAGTTCTGACTTTGTTGATGATTGTCGTCACCCTCAACACTAAATCATCAATGTTCTCGTTCTCCTACATGCGCATGGCCTCAAACTGTCTTCAAGGTTTGCAACTTCATATTCTTCATGCAGTCCACCCCCAGATGCATCGTTCTGAGTATGTTCCACACCTCCTTCGCTGTTTTCTTCTCGACGATCAAGAACAATGCATCTTCGAGAATTTCTTGATAGATGGCCGCCAGTGTCATCTTATCCTTCCTCATCTCCATAGCCACGTTGGCCATTGGCTCGATGACATCCTATATGCCTTGAGTTTGTATGAAGACCTTCATCTTGATGCCTTATATCGTATAGTTGTTCTTCGATAGCATCGAGTACTGAAGGGAGACGAACCCTCCTTGCTCACCAACTTAGAAAACAAAATTGCTACTATGTTAACCATCATCCTAGATTCACACCACACCTGCACGATCGACAAGACTCGGACTCCATACAGGACCCAATGTGCTACACTGCACATTCACACGAACAAACTCAACACTCGTACACAGTGCCATGCACGGCACGCTTGAGACTCGGGCCGCCTTTCGTGACGCACCGTCTAGTCGATCAAGTCTCGATTATTTTCAACAGCGAGCTGAGGGGATAGATCACGAGAGCCCTGTAGTATTTGGAGGGCAAGGCGCCAAAGCTGTGTCACGAGAAGCCCGATCGAGCCTGATTCCCACGTACGCTTGTGAACCCTTCCATGTATATATGTGCATGCTAGCTGATATATGCTTATGCTCTCCCATGTATGCATCCGCACGCCTGGTTGTGGCTGCATGTCCTACTGGAAAACATATATATACTATATGATATATATGATGCTGCAGGCTATATATGTTTTTAACTTGCTAGTCAGACCTTTGCTAAAAGCCCCTGGCTTCCATGAGTTTAATCTTTATTTGGAGGCGTCTACCGGAGGAAAGCCTTCCTACTTCAGCATAGAAGCCTATGAGTAAAAGCTGAGAATAGGACAAATTAAACATGCCTGGCTGGCCTTTGTTCTTATGATCAGTGCATGCTGACGTAGCAATATATGGAAGCTGGTGAGAGTAGGAGGGTCGGAACTATGTATGTGTATAAAGCGATCAACGCAGGTGATGTGGTGGCTCCCTACTCCTGTCATATGTTTTGGCCATGGCATACTGATGATGCTTATAGTATAGTTACATGTACAATGCATGGATCGATGGAGAATGTATGAAAATTTGTCCAAGGGGAAAGAATAAGGAAGGAATTTGATGTTTTGTTTTTACTCTGGCTCGATCTCGAGACATGTGAGGAAAAAGTGCATTCCTTTGTACTTTTGCTAGTATTTGTGTGAACCCCATTTGGTTATGGAATAAGAGCCTTGCAGACTCAGAGGTGGCATGATGTGGACGTACAACCGTGACGCTTCACTCCTTGCAATCCGGCTATCATTTTTTTCCTGTACTGTTTTTAATTAGAATCCTTTGTACACTAAACCGTTAGGCATTAGCTTCTATAGCCACTAGATGCATGTTTAATTTTAAGACATTTCAATATTTGTTTTGATGTTTATCGATTTAATCAATGCTAATGCATATTTTGATTGTTGATTGCAATGTATTTTTTGCAATGGTATAATGTCTCCTATTGAACAATACTACATTAGTTGCAGTCACTATCTATACCAGATCATAAAAGACTCCAGTGTTTTAACAAATACTATTGTTGTAACCGTGTCTCATGTCAGGAGGCTCCTGTGTTGCGCAAAGTCTTTAAATAGCTCTCCTCACCAAAGGAGAGCTCATCGGTCAGAGAGACAGAGTGAGAGATGGTTTTCAGGGAGCAGAAGAGAGCGAGCTTGCATGAGAAACTGCAGATTCTCCGCACTCTTGCTCATTCTCATGCGGTAAGTAGTAACATCTTCTTATCCGCGCTAAGTTATACTATGCTAGCTCTTCCATGTCCTTCCATCGCATAAGCTTATTTTTCCCCTTCAATCGACAAGCCCCCATCCTCTTGTTAGATGAACAATCAACAAGCTACGCTGCATATAGTTTTTCTCTTTATTTTCAATATAACCTAGATAGTGCTTTTAGTTAGTTCTGCTGTAAGCTGGCCATTTTGAAGACAGACACACATTTTTTTTTTAGTTCTTAATTTCCTGCCATCTATGAAAAATACATATAACGGAAAAATTGGAAAGAAAGCTTTCGATAACATCCTTAAATCAAGCCAGGCAAGAAAGCATGAAAAGAAGGGGCGATGCACAAACTAGTTTTTGTAGTAGCTAATGATTCAAAGTAATTAACTCTTGGACATATATGTACTATATGGGTAGTAGCCATGTCTTTTAGTTAACTAGTCTTGTGCACATATTTTTCCATTCAGCTGGAAAACGGAAGTTATTTTTGTATATATATGTATGTGTTATGCAGGTAGATAAAATGTCGATCATTGCTGATGCATCAACATACATCCAAGATCTGATGCAGAAGATTGTGATGCTGAATCAAGAAATAGCGTCTGCGCAAAACGCGAATATTTGCAAAGAATCCTCAACACTAGTAAGAACATCGCGCTGACCGGCCGTTAGTTCTCATCGAACCTTTATACAAATTGCTAGTTGCTGACATTATTGTGTATTGCATATCAGGTGAGTGTTCAAGGACTAGAGAAGGGCTTCCTTATCAACGTGTTCATGGACAAGAGCAGCCCTGGACTGCTCGCCGCCATTTTTGAAGCCTTCGATGAGTTGGGGCTCACCGTGCTTGAGGCTAGGGCTTCCTGCTCCAGCTTATTTCGACTCGAAGCAGTAGGAGGAGAGGTAATTAATTAAGATGTATTGATACGCAGCTACATACATAACATGATTTGTCATCTCCCCTTCAAAAATCTGGTCTGCATTCTGAAGAGACCTTTGTCGTGTTATTGCAAATTGTTTTCAGTTTACATGTCATATTATTAATGTTGCAGGATGAAGCTGAGGGGTTGATCGATGCGCATGCGGTGGAGCAAGCGGTGATGCAAGCCATCAAGAGCTGTCCTGGAAACTAGCTAGGGAGCGTGAATGCATGCATGCTTGATCCAGTTTGAGCTTAATCAAGTTAATTAGCAGTAGCAGGAGCACAAACCGTGAAAGCTCTAAGCTACTACTATCCTATTTTTTCCAATTTTTTTCTGTTTCTCATAATGAGGTCGAGCTAGCTGCTATTTTATTGCAACAATTCGATCGAACCTTGTACGTGTGCGCTAGCTAATAATCATCTAATGAAAATGTCAATGTATTACCGGAATCACTCATATCTGTTAGCTATAATCTTGTTGTTGAGTCTAGCTTATTATTTACATATTTGTTAGTCATCTGAAAGAGCATAGAAAATGGACGCGTATGTAAATTGTGATGCTCGAGCTAGAGTGCATGGCGAGGTGCCGTGTGAAGCGGACATGCTAACGCACCGTGTGAAGCGGATGTGCCATGAGAAGTGTTAGCTGCATGAAAAGTGCGTCAAGCAGGCGAAGTAATGCACCTTCTCGAGAATAGTTGATTAGGATATAGGTTAGTAGCATCATTAGCTAGTTATGTGATTGATTGTTGCATGTGATCGTTATGAGTTGTTAGCTTGTATGTAGGTGAGTACTTGGTCACCCTAGGTTGTAGGAGCACGATCAACTAGTGCATATAGGGCTCAGTCAGGCCAGTGAACTAGTAGAGCGAGTAGTCTAGCGCATCGTGTGAGTGTGTTGCATGAGTAATGTGCCGAAGTTTTTGCTCGCTCGTTGTATTTATTTGAACTACATCAGTTTGTTGAGTAATGAGAAAAAGAAGAAAACGACGCAAGCTAGTTGAGCGTCACCAAGTTAAGCTTGTGTGTATGTGTTTGTGAGAAATATAAGTGAGGGAGTGATTCTCTAGTGAGAGATAGATAGAAGTTGTGTGATTCAACTCCAATAATACCTAGCAACGGCCATGCATGGCAGATTGTTGATTGCAATGACTTCGTTCCTATGTGAATCTTCGCACGAAAAATAAGATTTGAAAACGATTCAGACGTGGCTGTGTCAGTCGGCCCATATAAGCTTATGGGTCACCATTGCGTTTAGTGTTCACCCACAATGGCTCAAATATAAAAGAGAAAAACTAAAGAACTACGTTCCATCCCAAAGACGATGGTGTAGCTTTAGTAGTGGATATAGAACAAAAATAATGTGGGGCCTTATGTTCCATATATGAACTTATTAATGTATCCATCAATAATATAGTAGATAGTAATATGTTATAAATTTTATATCTTTGGATTTGCTATGCTCAAGTCAATTGCCATACAGATAAAATCATGCAGGGCTAAATCTTCTCTTTTTCTTCCTAAACATTGTATATGGAAAATCATATATGAGAGGTTAGCAAAGGCCCATTATCCAAGTACTTCCTTCTTGCCATATCTTTTTGATTGGAGAGATAGTCATCTATTCTTTGCCTTTTCCTTAAACTAAATTGATTCTCCTCTTCCCAATTAATTTTTGGACTTTCTGTATTCATAGTATTTGCACTTAAACTTGATGTCTTTCCTTTTAGAAATCGCTTCATGAGTACTATAGACTATCTGCCATGGAGAGATAGACAATTATATATCAGACCTGTTCCCTTTAGGACGAAGGATTTTTGTTCAATTGCCTATTCACCCGTATGGATTGGGCCTAATCACTGTTCACCCGTATGTAAGAGCTTGCCACATATAAGGGGTGAAAATGGATTCAATACGGATTGGATAGTACTTAAATCATATTCGTATCTAAATTTTTTTCTCGAATTCGAATGTGAATGAACATTGGATGTGAATACAGACCGAACAAATGTCAGATACGAATTTGAATCGAATATCTACTCAATTCGGTCGGATCCAGATATCCTTGTAACTTATGTAGTATGAAGATATTAATGACATTTTATCCTCGTACAATCATTCTAATTCATTTACTTCACCTAACGAAACACGAATACATATTCAATTAAAAAAACTTGTACAACTAATTAGCCATATTATAATAAAATATGCATATTATTTTGTCAAATATGAATACGGATACAAATATGGATATCGATAGTCCATATAAAATAACATTTCGGATGGTAAAAGCCTATACTATATTTGCATATATATTTTTATGCGAATTCGAATACGAATATGATAGAAATTGTTAATTGGATAGGAAAAACTATACCATATTCGTATCCTATCGAATATGATAACAAGATAATACGAATAATTCATATATATCCACTTTTCACCCTAGGCACAGATCACGGCCTATTTCTCCGCGATGCGTAGTACTCTACTAGACATGCGCCAAAATTGAAGTCAAGATTGCTAGGAACCACTTTTCTAATGGGTCAGCCACTTAGTTTCAGCAAAGAATAGCTAGGCAGCGCAATTGGAAGCTAGATTCCAATTCCACGGATGTGAAGATCATCGGGTAACTCATTTAGAAAAACCAACATGATAACTCATTTACAAATTAACTTATTTACAAAAAACCAGCATTTGCTATCAAATCCAATGACTTATTTTAACCAAGCAACTCATCATGCTGCTATGGTCCACTACAATCGAAACCGTCCAACCTCCAACATTTGCCATGAATTAAACCCGCGTCATTTTTCGTTTCCTTTTCCTTCTAATATTGTAAAATTTGCAACTTGCGCCTGAACTTTGTGCGTCATCGACCAGGATACAATGTCGTGCACCATTACTGGATGGAATTTGTCATTCCGTTTGTGATGTGTCATCGATTGCCCAAGTGAAATGATCCGGCATGCAGTAGAAAATAAACTTATCATGCTACATCTTGTAGGTCAATGCCAAGTTCGTTAATCATGATATAAGGTGCATAATTAAACACTAACATGTCCTTTTCTTGGATGGGATCAATAGGTCACACTAAGAGAGACATGATTGTGCACAAGTAAAACTTTTTTATTTTGAGAAAGTGCACAGGTAAAACATAACATTGAATTAATTCCCGAAGGAAAATCCTTTATTTTCTCTCAATGGGTATAAAAGGTGAAGCACCATGTGAGAAATCTATGGATAATTAGTGATGAACAATTGGCATATTTGTAGAGTTGGTTTTTGATTTTGCAAAAGTTGGCAAAATTCAGTTTTGCTGTTAGTGTAACTAGTCTAACTGGTATCAAGGACCGATCAGACTGCTGAGCTTATGCTATGCAACCACTACGATTTTGAGTTAGGCCTTTTTGGTGTACTTTGGGAAGTGATGGTCAAACTGGATTAGGAGTCATGGTTTGACCGGCCATTGGTTGATGGTCGAACCGGACTTGAGTTGGGCAGTGTGATCGGCATTGAAGATGCGGTCACACTGGTGTCCTATTACCAGAAGATTTTGAATCAATTTGAGCTGGTTACACTGGACAATGGTTGGCAGTTTGACCAGCGGGCGGTCTAACCATCATGGGGAGAGAAGTTAGACTGGTTGTTGCGGCCAGAGAACAGTGAGAGGTGGTCTTGAGTGGTTTGAGTATCTGCATGGCATAGGAGCTGTTGGTTGCTTATGTTGTGTTGCATGATGTATTGTTTTGACTAACATAAGTCAAGTGCATAGAACTTATACTCGAGATGGTTGCTTGGTATTTGAATATGTAGGTGTAACATCCTGTTTTTCATCTATTTTAAAGTTTTTGAAATAAAAAATGCATTTATGGAATTTTCTAGAATTTAATAAAGCTTAAATTGAATTTTTGAGAATTTAAAAGTATTTCATCTGATTAAAATAAATATTAACATAAGCTAAAAATATTTTAGTTGGATTCCTTGTGTCTCAAGGATTTTATAGAATTTTTTGTGAATTTTTTGGATTTATTTGCTATTTTCTATAGCCCTTTTTGAATTTATTTGATTTTCTGAAAAAGAAAAGCCTGAAAAATACCAGTGAACAATAACGGGCCCGCCCATCACTGTTCACCCGGCGCAACCCTCCTCCGTCGTTTGATCCCGCGCAAGCCGCGTGTCGCACATCCCTGTGCCCACACCCGCCTCCTCGCTCGCAGCCGCCCGATCGTTAGCCACGTGTCAACCATCTGGGGCATCGCGCACTGTTCATCCGTGCGATCTCCCGCAGCGGTCCGATCGCTCGTTCCGCCGCGCATCTTGCATCCACCATGCCACATGTCACCATATCCGGCGTTGTCTCTGACCCAGACTCTGTCGTCGCCGTACGTGCGCGCGTGTCTCGGCGTCCTGTGCCCGACTGTGACTCCGCCTCGCTCGTGTCGTATCCTCGCTAGAATCCTCTTGGTTTCCATGCTTAAATAGTGCCATGCTCAGCCGCCTCCGCATCCCCCGAGCCGCCGCCGTCCTCATTATGCGTCTTCGTCGTCCTGAACCTCTGCCGTCGTCGCCGAAGATCACCGCCGAACGCGCTCGCCATCTCGCGCGTCCGCACCACCTCGGGACCCGCCGCCATTGTCAGACGATCGCCAATGAGCCTCGCCGCCTTCTCGCACCTCGCTCGCCGAGCACCACCGCCGCACCACCGCGACCCGACCCGCCGCGGCGCAAGCGCACCCAAGCGCGCGCGCCCCACGGCTCATGTGCCTGTGCTTGCGCCACAACGTCTCAGCCGCGCACTATGATGCCTCGCACAGCGCGCCGCCACGCGTTGGCCATCCAATGGTCCAATCTTCCCATCGCCACCATCGATCCAGATCTAGATCTCTGGCCGAGATTGTGCCACATGTCCACACCCACACCGTCGGATCCCGCTGACATCAGCCCGCACCCGCGCGCCACCGACGGTTTACCTTCTCGGTGCACCCGGTCCACCATGAGCCGAGAGACTGACACCCCGGGCCCACATGTTAGCGGCACTGTGCTGTGGACCCATGGACCCAAACCATCCGAGTTAGCAGCCCAATCAGCAGGCTTGTCAGCCCTAGCCGCCACGTGGCACAACGAGTTAGTGCCACATCAGCACCACATCAGCAACGACTGCCCCCAGATGACACGTCAGCCGCCACGTGTCAGTGCCAAGTTAGCCCTAAATGCCACGTGTCAGTGCCACATCAGCAACCATGCTAGCCCTAGTGCCACGTGTCAGCATAGGTAGCTACCACGTCGCCACCACCCCCCCGTATATACTGTTCCATGAGCCGAGTCCACCGTGAACCCGTCTTCCCATGCACTGAGTCCACAACACAGTAATTTTTCGATTTTCAGTATTTTCTAGTCCATTTAATTTTTCAAGAGCCCGTTTTTCTCCGTCCTAGCTCCGATTGACCCCGTTCTTTTTTCTAAATTCATCTAAAATCGAGCTCTACCTTTTGGTTCTAGTTTTGAGGTTTTTGAAGTTTATTTTATATTATTTTGTTGTTTCGATCGTTTTATCTCTCGTTAGATCCTGTCTTCGAAAGAGCAGCATCACCGCCAGAAGATCCAAAGTTCCACGTTGAGCCAAATCAAGGCAAGTCGTGTCTTTTGATCATGTTGAATCTAGTTTTTAACCTATTAATTAATTATTTTATTTTAAATTATCTTCCATCGCTATTTTATTACAAACCTTTATACTTTGTAGTTACCGTCTTAATTGATTAGTCCCTCCTTGGTAATTTGAATATCATGGTTCCCTTGTCACCATAGATTGAAAAATTAATTAGTGATGCCATGCTAGATGTCACATGGGTGATACGATTAGTATACTTAGCCATGCTTATGTTGCAATGGGTTTATCATCACATATGATTAATTAATTAATTTGACTTACTGAGATATGGAGTCATGTGTCATTGGTGTTGGTTATACAAAACTAGTTTTCACTTGGGCGAGTGATCGTGCAGTAAAGTAGGAAGTATGGTTTCACTTCGAGGGATGTGGAAATCTCGTCTGAGTAATATTAAAGACTTAACTTTATGCGTTATTGATTTGAGTTTTACTGTGCGAACCACATGTCTAGTATGGGATAGGCCTCGCTGATTAGTTTAAGATATTTCAATTTCAATCTCGCCATTGTGATGAACATGGTTGCTGATTTCCATGAGGCGCAAGGGGGGATGTGATGTGAAACTCTAGCGGGCGGATTTGAGTTAAGGTTAAACATTGTAAAGGCTTTGTTGTGATGTCCTAAGTACGATGCTAATTACATTGTGTGGGTACAGTTGTGCAACCTCTGTAGAGTATAAAATTATACGAATAGCTGCGTCCTCGGTTATGGACAATGCTCAATGATTTCACACAAGGGGTAGAGTTTTCATGAAAACTTATTAGTAAATGTTGGAAAGTGAATGGTTAGTTTACTATTGAAATATCTTGTAGATGGGTGGTTCACAAGTGGTTTATTCAATTTTGTTGATTATTTATTTATTATTATTTTTCTTAAAGTTCACTTTCAATCTATTTATCATATTTATCTTAAAATATCACTTTATACAAATTAACCTTTCAGCCCTCCATTGATAAGTTTTGCATATTATATTGCATTCATTTGTTACAAATGACTACTCACGGCTTTATGCCCACTGTTGCTCAGTTGAGGAGGAGGAGTTATACCAGCAGGAGGTACCAGAAGGAGGATACTTTAGTGACTTCGCAGATTAGGACTTTGCTCCCCAGTCGATTGCTTATGGACATGTCGAATGGCTACTACGTTTATTTTTATTTCTTTCCACTGCTAGATTTTGAGCCCATCGGGCTAGGGAGATTGTAAGCTTGGCCATAAGGTCGTATCTTTGATAATTATTAATATTTAAGTTTTTCCTTTATTTTAGTGTATATATGGTTGATATTTCATCTATGTTAAACTGTGTGCACTAACGTGATCCTGAACTAGTGCGATATATACAGAGAGTCTAGATTTGCATATTCGGGTCTCGACAGCAAGTGGCTTGAAGAACTCTGGCGGTCAATGGCATGGTGACCGGGACTAGGCAAGAGCACTGAGGTTTGTGCGGTTGGGCAAGTCTAGGTGTGTTTACGTGGCTTAAGCAGGAAGCACATAAAATATGAAGATCTTAAAGAGGTGAGTTGATATATATGGTGTGTTAAGCGATTTGGGCCAATGCAAGTAGAGACAATCTAGGGAAGATTGGATGCATAAAGACTTGATGACAAGTCATTAGACGCCATAGGCTATGTGTCAAAGTATACAGAGATGCTTTGATGTGAAGACTTGGTATGGGAAGATGCCCAGAAGCTTCATTGGTGGTATTTTGGGAGTTTAACAAAATACCGGGTTGAGCCTTGGACAAAACCACGACGTGAAGAGACACATAGAAGAAGTGGTTTAGGTCAAGGTAAGTCAAGATGGCTAAGTGGATCAACAGCTAATGATTTAGTGGGTTGAGAAGCATGCATGAGTATGTAAAACCTATGTTAGTAGAGTTGATGGCTATCCCCATATGCTTAGCAGGTTGAGACCCACTATGAGATTCATGTTATACGAGGGAGAAGAGGGGAGAGCTAGGGTGGAGAGATTTTAGTCTAAGTCTTGTGTAGTTTCTTTTCTCCCTCCTCAAGCGTATGTGAGAAAATTTGTGTGAGTAAGGGCAGTGGTTTGGTAATAGATCAAATATTTGATTCCTTCTCTGTGTTTCACTTGTTCTTATCTTAGGTTTCATGTTCTTGAGCTAGAAATTCAAAATTATGATCTAGGTGGCTTTAGCCCAAATTTTAGCATAGATTGTTTTGGTTGGAGATGTGGGAGTAGATCTAGAAGACCTCATATTTTAGATTCCCACGAGCAAGAAGTAATTTGGATGTTAGGATTTTTGGTGTTCTTGAGGCATAGTATCAATTTCCTTCAAATTGATGAAACAATATCCAAAAATGTCATGTTTCTTACCTTGATCTAATTTCTAACATCCTAGATAAGGTGTGTTCAAAGTTTCAAGTTATTTGGAGTTTCCATGTGAAAGTTGTGCACTTTTTAGTTTTTTGAAAATCATGTCAATTTTCTGTTCTATGCATAGCAAGAGGTCAAACCATCACTATAAGAGAGGTCAGACCGTCCATTACACACAGGTCAAACCATCCATAATTATCAAGGATCAACATCACTCAGATCACCCATGATTATCAAGAATCATTTTTGCTTTATTTTTCTTGGAGATTTCATTATGAGTGACTAGGCCTTTATATTCATAGCATTTCTTAGCTATTGGAATCCAAGTTGGTAGAGTAATATTGTAACACCTTAGGACCCACATTACCCTGGGATGTCACTAAACCACTCCACAACTAGTCAAGCTATAAGATACAATAAAACAGACAACCTCTTCTAAAACATAATAAGCCAAGCGGAAGCACAATAAAACCATAATGCAATGGAAAAATATTAATAAAAGAACCACTACTACCAATTTAAACCAATTAAAATGAACCACTGTCTAGCATTATTACTTTGAAACAAACATCAACGAGGGAAATAAATCTATAACTAAGACTCCACAATTATTACAACATTAATGATAAGATGGTGTGTAATTGTGTTATGCTGCTCTACCCTCCTCATGCATGCTCAAGGATCACCTAGAAGAGGAAAAAACAATAGTGAGATAAAAATCTCAGCAAGCAAACTGTTTAACAAGCTAATTAAACTATAATAGTTTAAGCTTTAATATTTATTTTCCATATTGACCACAATTATAGCATTAACCACCATTACTACCAACAACCACAAATCATTGGCAATTAGGTATCAATTTCCTACTTCATAACCGCAACCACCACTACTACCAACATCAATAAAGCATTAACATAATTTTCTCACTAACCTTATACTTTCCCACAATCACAACCGCTAACAACAGTTACCACAAGAGAAAATACCTCACAAAGTTAAGAAGTTGCATTTATTTGCAAATCATTTATCTACAACACATTGCATAAGTATGCAAATGATACATCCACAATGAAAATACATATGAATGCATATGATCCACTTCACCCTTACCCAACAAGGTAAGAGTGTGCATCGTACTACGGCAATGTACGATGCTGTACCGGTATGGTCACAGCTATGTGCGACGACATCTACGATGCAAAATGACATGTCATACTATGAATAATTTGATAAAACATGATTCATAGAGATTTAACCACAAATATCAACAACATATTCATCATGAATATTACCTCTTAATCCACTTATGACTCAAAAAAAACATCACTACACAATCCACATTCAGTTCACCAAGATTAAAATCAATCTATTTAAAGGGAACACTACCACATAAACCACAAAATATTCATTATGAATACTATTACTATAACCACATATATTCACTAAGAGTACTACCACTTAGGTCTCAATATGTTCAGTAAGGATACTACCACTAGGACCACAATGTGTTCAGTAAGAATACTACCACTAAGACACAATATCCTCATAGGAATATTACCCCATAACTATATTTGTCATATTAAGAACTATACCACATAATCATAATTAATCCATCAAGGTATAACCAACTGATTGCTAAATTGCTACCACATAAACCACACTAAGGAAGCATGTCAACAATGGCATAGCATCTCAAATTAACATGATTAACTAGTGTGAATGTAGAATGATTAACGAGTTAAACAGTAGCACATCCACTATCGTTGAAGCGAAGCGATTACGCGTGATCAGGAGCAAAATCACCTGTCCAAAAATTACTTCTCAGCACAAGTCTATAGCAAGATAATCGTGACTAAGAAAATAAAGACGTCGCTAAAACCCCAAATCCAACAATCCCCATTCCGCTCAATGATCCTACACACTACCCACTGCAACGGTGCTGCTTGTTATTTTTGTATCTTTAAAACTATTAGGCCTATCATAGAAAATGAGATATTTCTGGAAACTTTACTGAAATACCTTCAATTTTCAAACAAACAACTTGTTTTAATTTTACTGTTAACATGGTGCAATTTAACGCGCAAAACAGAGGACATACTCTGTTTTATCAATCGGGCCAGTCAACTTCTAATGGACATGAACTTCTGTACAAAGCTCTAAAATTCATGATTTTTATACAGTAGTTATATTAATGAATTCCCTACAATTGTCATAATTGTGGCCAAAATCATAAAAATCATCTACTACACTGAATCTACACCCGAACATCAATCTGTCTCGGACTACATCTCTGCCAAACAGCAAAGTTTCCGACTCTGCTGCACCCAAACCCTGTGGGATAAAATTCTGAAAACATTACATAAAATATATATCATCATCCTCTACAACTTTCCTTTTGGCCATACCCACAGACAAAATCGTTTCAATGCCCTAATCTATGCAAACATCCATGCTGCACAAATCTAACTACACGCAGACAAAAAATCACTAATCGGTTAAGCAATTTGCTAATCCCCTTCTAATCTCATGCCAAGAACCTTAATTACTCTAAAAATAGAAGAATTTGAGATGAAAAAAGTTACCTAGGTGATCTCTTGGAATCACCCCTCTTCTCTTCTCCTCTTCCTCTTCCTCCCTTCCTTCTCTTCCCTCTCTTCTTCTTCCCTTCTCCCTTGTCTTCTCTGATTTTTTTCCTTTGCAGCAGAGCAGCAGGTTGTGGAGAAGGTGGAGGCACAATGGGGGAGAGGGGGTGGCAGCCAAAGGTGGGGAAAAGGGGGAGGGGCCAAGGAAGGGGGTTTTATAAGGGGGAGCTAAGGATTGGGGGTCCGACCCCCTTTGGGCCGGTTGGCCCAAAGTGACTGGCCCACCTCTCTCGACAGCCCAAAACTCTCATTTTTAATTATTTAATTATTTTTTTAATTTGGAAAATTCTGTAATTTTATTTTCGCCTCCCACGATTCACCAAAAAATCGAAAACTCCGTGATTCCGCTAAATATTCCCAGGGACATCGTAATGACGTTCAGGGCATTACAAATAGGATCTTCTTGGTCTTCGTAGCCACTAGAGTGAAAGGTTAATAATACCTAGGGAAAGAATAGAAATAATCATTCACCCCCTCCCCACTCTGATTGCCTACATCGGTCCTACAAAAGGCAACCCAAGAGCAGATACCTAGATGCTTGGACACTTGTTCTCCATCCCATATTGACATGAGGCAATAAAATTTGCTTTGTGGATGAGTCAATTCCAAAGAGAAGGAAAAAGGCAACAGTCACTGGGGTATGATGAGGTAGATCAATGCTTGGTACATATTGTGGGGTCCTTTGTGAGGTTTGTCAAGGAATTACAGGACCTCTAAAGATATTTGAGGACCTTGTTCTAGGGGTTATGTTCGCCACTTCCTAGATTAGAATGTTTAGCATGTTCGTTTGGGTTTTTGACTTTTAATTTCTCCCAGAGATGAAATAAATAGTGTGGCTTCTTGAAGCGGATTTTTTAAATGGTTCCTTGTGCCTAAAACTATGTGTGCCATTCGCTGCCTTCTCAAAAACTATAGACAAAAGCTATTAGCCATAGTCAAAAGCTATCAGCTGCAGCCAAAAAGCGCAAAAGAACAGAGCCTTCATTTATCAAGTCTAATGTAAAACTGCCCACTTCCTATCACCCTCACTGGTACAATAGGTGCTCCTTCCATTCGTAAATACTTGTCACTCTTGATCAATACTCAATAGCATAGGAAAAATATTTATATCAAATTGGACCAAAATACTCTTTGATAATTACTTCAATTATCCCTAGGTGCACCACATGTGTGGTGGTGTAGGAGGGGAGGGGAGAAATAAATAAAGGCAAAATTGAAAACTATGTGTTAAAAAGTGTAAGTGATAAGTATTTGTGAATAAATAAAGAATTTAAAAAGTACAATTATTTGCGAACAAAAGGAGTACTCGAGAACCGTACACACAGAGTGAGTTGTAGCTCGAATCCTGTCTTGGGCGGATGGTCTTGTTGCACGGAAGGAGAATTGTGGCTTATTTTTTTTGGCTTCGGTTTATGGTTTATGACTATGGCTTATGACTTTTGAGCTGACTTATGATTTATGATTTGTGTGCGGTTTTGGTCAACATAAATGAGGTCGTTATAATGTTTATTATAATCAACTTATAAATACCGTCTACAAAAGACACTTCGTTTGAAAGATAGTTACTGTAAAAAACTAAAAAGTAGCCTTTTAGAAGTTGAAAAGAAGAGCCCCTCAGATTGAACAATGGGCCATTAGCAGCAGTTGGCTCACGTTGAGTGATGATGACATGTCAGACAACCAATGGAGACTACAGAGGTTGGTGATGAAATGGCGCCACATTATCCATAGGGTTAGGCACCAATTTACCAACTATGAAGCATGCAAGAGGTCCACCCTATTAAGAAATAATGAACACCAATGCAATCCATGCAACCAATCAATAGAGAATCACCAGAGAAGAATTGGAGAACACACCAAGGAATGAAGACTTTATTAATTTTCAGATTTGTTCTCCTTGTACATAGTCTTGTCTATTTATAATCGAAAACCCCAGGATTAGTTTTGGTATTTGCCCACAACACTCCCCCTTGAGTGAATACCATGATATACATATGCCTCATTAAAAACTCCTCCCAAATCCTAGTGGGAAAAAGGGATAGAGAAAAAGTACATCGCTTCCATTTCTTGTGTCACACTTGTTGCCTCATTAAAACCTTTGCGTTAGAAAACTTTAGAAAAACTCACAAAGAGAAAAAGAGTACAACATTAGATCTTTAGGATCATATAAGTCTTCTAGTCTTAAGTAAGGACTATGGTTCAAATATTTACTCCCCTTAAAACTTATAACTCTCTAAGTAGCCTCATGCCTATGCCTCGCATGAACTTCTGAAAGCTAGAGGTTGGAAGAGCTTTTGTAAATATATCTGCGAGATTGTCATAAGACCTAGCTTTCAACACCTTTATCTCATCATTTTTTTGGAGTTCATGAGGATAAAATAATTTAGAAGCAATATATTTCGTGATATTATTCTTAATGTAGCCCATTTGTATTTGTGCCACATAAGCTGCATTATCTTCATATATAATAGTGAGGTCATCAATAGTATTCATGCCACTTGACTTCTTGATGTGACTAATCATTCACCTAAGCCAAACACATTCTTGTGAGGCTTCATATAGTGCTATTATTTTTGAGTGATTAGTAGACGTAGCTACTAAGATCCGCTTAATTGCCAACAAGATATGGCTGTACCACCATAAAACAAATACAAAACCTATTTTGGGGTTTCACATTATGGGGATCAAATAGATATCCTATATCTGTATATCCAACCATAGTCAAGCCTTAATTCTTCGAGAAAAGCAATCCAAGATCTTGTATACCCTAAAGGTATCTGAGAAGAGTTTTCACGCCAGCCCAATGTCTTCGTGTTGGAGTTACGCTATATCTGGTTAGCAAGTTGATTGTGAAAGCAATGTGTGGCCTTATGTAGTTAGCAAGATATATTAGTGCCCCAATGGCACTCAAATATGGAATCTTTGGTCCAAGAATTTTCTCAGTTTCTATCCTTGGTCTAAAAGGATCTTTATCCACTTCTAGGGATAAGACCACCATCGAGGTTCGTGATGGATGTGACTTATTCATATTAAATTTCTGTAACACTTTCTTTGTATAAGAGAATTGGTGTACTAAAATCCCTCCAGGGAGGTTCTTTAGTTGCAAGTCTAAGTAAAATTTGGTTTGATCCAAATCTTTCATTTCAAATTCCTTAACAAGATAGGAACTTACTTCCTTTATGTCATTTGTCATTCTGATGATATTCATATCATCGATGTATACTAAAATAGTACAAAATCTATTTTGAGATTTCTTTATGAACACACAGGGACAATCCTTATTATTAGTTTATCACCTCTTCAGGAGGAATTCACTAAGCTGGTTGTACCACATTCTTCCAGACTGTTTTAATTCGTACAACAACCTTTCTAACTTGACACGATACATGTTGCAATTTAATTTATTTGGATCAAGAATCTTTACTCCATCTAGGACTTTTATATAAATCTCTGAATCAAATGACCTATATAAACATACGGTCACTACATCCATTAACCGCATACTTCAATTCATACCTGCTACTATTGATATTAAATATCAAAACATTATTCAACTCATGACAGGAGAATAAGTTTCATCATAATCGATACCAGGTCTCTGTGTGAACCCCTATGCTACAAGTCTCGCTTTATATCTCCCCACCTCATTATTTTCATTTCTCTTCCAGATGAAAACCCATTTGGATCCTACAGGCAACACTTTAGGTGGTGTTCAGGCTACTGGGCTAAACACTTTCCTTTTATTCAGCGTGAGTAATTCTGCCTTAATTGCTTTCTTCCATTTATCCTAGTCTGAGCACTTATGACATTCAGTTAAGGACTTTAGTTTTGGATCCAGTTCAAGTTTTTTAGGAATTTTTAAGGCAAAATAGATGTCAACAATTGTAGTCTTTCTTTTATATAATTTCGCTGACTCAATAAAATTGGTGGATATCTATTCATTTGGTTTATCCAGCTCCTCATGATTTCCCATAATGATGGAGTCTAGTTGTTCCAATATCCTAGTATTAGACTATGCACACGCAATTGCACTAGGGTTACTATCTCCAGGATCATTTACTTTAGGGATTTCTCAACGTCGGGTTGAGTTCCTTCTACTGATTCATGAGGTAAGTTATTTTCTTCAGTTTCTTTTTCTGCGGACGTCTCTGCGGAATTGAGGCCTCATTCCCCGATGCTCTCCCCCTCTTCTTCTTCATATGAGGGGTTGGAGTGGTTTAGATATCCGTTTGGGGTACTTCCACTCTCTTCGCGATATTTATTGCTGGTATATAAGATTTTGTTACATCCTTTTGATCAGTGAAGGTATCTGATAGATTATTTGCTATTTGCTGCAAGTTTATAATTCGCTGAATGTCTAGTTCAGTGTGTGGATCTAAGGCTTGGATACCTGAGACATTCCAATCTATTTCTTACTATTTTTCAGTGAGGTACTTTCCTCCCCCAAATGCCAGGAAATTGTCTTTTTCAAAAATGCAATCGGCGTGGTGAGCCGTAAACATATCTCTAGGAGTAGGCTCAAGATATTTGATAATCGACAGATATTCAAATCCTACACAGACTCCCAACCTCCAGTGGGGGCCCATGGCCGTATGTTGTGGTGGTAAAATTGGCATGTATACAACACAACCAAATTTTCGTACATGGAAAATACTTGGTTCCTTTCCATGCACTAGTTGTAAGGGGGAAACCTGGTGGTATGCAGCGGTCTTAAGTTTGTTAGTGCGGAAGCATGCAATACTGCATGACCCTAGTAGCTAGTAGGAACCCTACAATTCTGCAATAGTGGTCTGGCAATAATCTTAATTCTTTTAATGAATAACTCTACAAAGCCATTCTGAGTGCAGACGTGTGGTACTGAATGCTCTACCTTAATGCCTAAAGCTAAACAATAGTCGTTAAATGCTTTAGAGGCAAATTCACCAGCATTATCCCTTACATCTGGAAAGTTCGCTTGTAATCTGATAATTTGTGTTATTAGTTTAGCAAAGGCTTGGTTCCTAGTAGACAATAGGCATATATGGGGCCAGCTAGTAGAAGCATCTAATGCCACCATAAAATATCTAAAGAGGCCCAACAGGGGTTAAATAGGTCAACGATATCACCCTGTATTCTCTCCAGAAAAATAGGTGATTATCCCTTAATTTTCAAATAAGAGGGTCTACTTATGAGTTTTCTTTTGGCATAGGATGGGCATAATAAATCTTTAGGTTTAGGAAAGAACAAAGTTTTTAAGCTATGACCAATACCTTACACCTTGTAAAGTGATTCATGCTGATAACGTGTTAAGAAATAATGAACACCAATGCAGTCCATGCAACCAAGCAAATGAGAATCACCATAGAACAATTGGAGAACACACTAAAGAACGAAGTCTTTATTAATTTTTAGATTTGTTCTCCTTGTACATAAGCTTGTCTATTTATAGTCAAAACCCCTAAGGGTAATTTTGGTACTTGCCCACAACGCAATCTTCTAAGTTTTGTAACAGACATAAACAATGGGCACCGTGTGGCCAATCGGCGGTGGCCACGTGGTCCTCCCTGTAGACTAGACAAGATCATTAACATAAAGTGTAGTTGCCTAGTTGGGTGTCCCAGAAACCTGGATCATGGTCATGACATTTTACCACCTTAATTAAAATGGCTTGGCTTAGAAATTGCAAGATGGTGATTGGTTTATAGCATGGTGGACACCTTTACATGGTACAAGTTCAACCGTTGTTCATGCATTCTTTTTCCACAATCCACCAACTTTTGTTGCAGCCAACAAATCCTTAATGTTTACTAAGGAAAATCCTCCTATTTCATATAATTGTATCCATGCATGCCACATGCTAGCATAGTGCTACATAGAGGGGTAAACACAAAAGCATGCTAAAAGAAGCCACCAGGTTCACTATGATGGGCTAGAAATTACCATATTTTAAAAGAGATAGAATTACGAGGTTTATTTTGATGGATCCAGATTCTAATATTGTAGACTAATCAAATATAAATATTAGATATGCTACAGTTGTATAAAAAATATAACTTTATTTTTTGAATAAAATATATTAGAGTTATATAACAAATACGGTTTTATTTTGAAATATAAACATATATATGTACTATCTATAGCAACACAATTGCGCAAGAAACATACACTTTGCAAGGTGATCTAATACAAAATTATTTCTTGTGATCCACCCAATATATTCCAACATACAACCTCTCCAGCCAATCCCCTACTTCTTTCCTCTAGTCCTTGGCTTTGCCACATGACATGCCGGGCTCTAGCATTTCGTAGATGGAGGTGCTCTAATCGCTTCACATTCCACCTGTCACTTGTCGTCTATAGGGTGATATGGACCAACTAGTAAGATAGATGATGCATAGGGGTAGCCCGATCTTGATGGTATGACCAATAGTGTTGTTCCTTCTTCTCCCTTGTAGCTAGGGCTTCAGCAGACCCTCTTCTTCCTTGCGATCAACCAAAGGGAACCTAGGGTTTTGGTAGCCCCTTTACTCCTTCCGGCAGCAGCAAACTTAGGGATTCCTCCTAACAATTGTGGACAATCAACTGCAGCAATTGATTTCACTCTTGCATTGTAGATGACTTAGGTTTTTGGCCAAATCCTAACTCCTCCCTCCATGCAGCTAGGCATTAAGCAGCGACAACGAACGAATAAGAAGATTGCACTATAATGTGTTGCACAAACTATAAGCAATCAGCCAAACTCCACCCAAACCATGAGTATTGTTCACAAATTGAGAAGGAGGAATTGTATAGATTCAATCAATGACTTCATATCAGCAACGAAGCCTCTCAATCCATGGGATCGCAGCGAACCGTAATTGGGAAACTCTCATCAAGCACACACATAATTGTCAAATCCATCATGACTTTTCTATATTTTCTCAACTCAAAGAAATCTAATCTAAAGTTACATGGAGTATGCCCCTTGGCCTTATATTGTTGCCTAGGCATGACCATACACAGCAAACACATGCATGGCTCAATGACCGAACTCAACACCAACTCACGCACAAAGCCTATCCTAAGGCCAACTCAAACCGATTCAAACACATGAATTAGGCCAAAGGCTGACTTGGACTCCTAGATCCTACAAAACAAATCAAAACGGCAAGGAAACTAATACAGATTCAAAAGCAAACTGCTGTGCACATGAAAACAAAAGCCGACTAGTAGGGGACTCCGATTCTCCCCCACAAGAAAATTCATGGCCAGCTTGATCTCTTCTTGGCTCACCTTGGTATGGCTCAATTCCTGGCTTGTCTCCTTGTCATGGCACCTTTCTTGGATCATCTTCTTTGGCTTCCCTTCTGGCTCCACATGACAAATCCTTCCTAACTGCACACGTCTAGAAGGGATTCTCCCACTCAGATTGCCTTCCCACATGGTGCTCCTTATTTCTCTATACTCAAGAAATAATTTCCTTGGCTTGGCTTAGCTCTTTCTTGGCTTGGCACTCAACTTGGCTCTCTTATTTCTTGGCTTGTTTCTTTCTTCATGCTCATGGAATAGCCCCCTTAGTTCACGTGCACTAGTTCCCCATACGGTTCTCCTCTCCATGCACGCATGTGACTAGGAGCTCATGCTCCTCCCTCTCACACACCCATGCGGCTAGCAGTTCATGTGCCACCTTCGATCATGTGCTCTAGCCCCGTGTGCCCAAGCCTTTCTCCCTTGGTCGGCCTTCCTCTCCTCACTCTTGGCCAAAACTTTCTTCTCCTTCTCTTTACTTATAACACCATCAACTAGTAAGATATTCTCTGATTGTAATGTTGAAACACAATGCAAAGGAGCAATGGCACTCTTGGCCACATCATCCCTTCTCCCTTCAAGCAAAACTATTCTCGGTTTTAGGGCATTCTTCACAATTTCTTTGCTCTTTACAACAATCTTAGAATTGATCTTCCCATCTCATTTTGGTAGCAATCAATGAAACACACCTATATGCACCAATGTGAACTGATTAGCCCTCCCTTGATGTGTTACATTGTGGTGTAATTGTCATGGACGTCCTAACAATAGGTTACACATGTGCATGGTCACAACGTCGCACTTCACCTTGTCTTAATAGCCATCAATAGAAAATGGTACAGTTACCTTATGTGTAACTTTTAGCTTACCAATACTGTGAAGCCATTGCATATAGTTTGGCTTAGGATGACATCACGTGTCAATGAGAGTGCATTAACCACATCCTTACTGATCACATTGTTGTAGCTTTCTCCACCGATAATCAACTTGTATCGTTTGCCCTTGATCTTGCATTCAGTTTGGAATACTACTCCACGTTGCTAACCTTTCTCCATAATTGGTGTGTTGTCACAATTCACCTTTTGAGCCATCAGACTTGGACCATCCATCTTGGCATCACAATACATGACTTTTTGCAATTATCGGATTGATCTTCTTCATGTTCAGCTTCATTTCTATCACTCTCCGATGCATATCCTTCTTGTGTGAGCAACATCTTCCTTAAATTTGAGCAATCCTTCATCATGTGCCCCCTGCCCTTAGACTTGAAGCATTCAATATCACATGTTCTAGTTGTAGAGAAGGCACTAGAAATAGCTTTTGATGCCTCCTTGCTTGCTATACTCATTACCTTTGATGTTTCTATAAATTGTATTCTAACTGGTTTAATAGGTGCAACCGGTTTAGAACTTGAACCATCTTCATCTTCTCACTGATTTGTACGCCTCCAACTTGCCACATTGGTATGTCTAGCCTTGGGTTGTGTGTCTATTACCCATTGTTTAGCATGCTCTGCTTGATAAATTAGTTCTTGTACGGTGTTGTATTGCATCGAATCAACATGATTCCACATGTCATCATTCAGCCTTTCAAAAAAATGAGTCATCGTAGCTTTAGCGGATCATGAACACTGATACAAATCATTAGCACTTGCATCTCTTGATAGTATACATCCACAGACTTAAAGCCTTGATACAATCGTCGCAACTTTGTATCCAGCATCCTGGAATACTACGCTGGTACAAACCTAATTCTCTTGACTTGTTTCATCTCCTCCCAAGTGTGTGGATGATCTCCTACATGATTCAATTAATCCCACCAAATAATAACATACTCGGTGAACTCAATTGAAGTAATATGAACCTTCTTTTTTTTCAGAGTAGTTATGGTTGTCAAATATTTGATTGACTCACATCTCCTACTCCAAATAAGTTTTAGGTTCAACTTTACTCTTGAACTCCGATATGGTGATTTTGATTCATCCAATGCCATCATCCCCACGTTTAGCACCACCTTTGCGATGTCCACCTCGTCCAACAGCTCAGCGATCAAAGAAGTCATGCCTTGGAGGTCATAGATAGCCTCCATGGCCGTCGAACATGTCGTCGTTGTCAACACAGTAGTAGTGATCACCGTCATGCAAATAAGTACACCGCACCAAGTTAGGTGCTTGTTGTTGTGCACCAACCCCTCCTAGTGGTGGTAGCTTATCCTCAAAACAATGAATAATCACATCCAGATTATTGAAGCCCTCTGTGAGACAAGCGTTCCACATATCTTGAACCTCCAGGATCCTTGCATTCACGCCATCGATGCTCTGGTCAATATCGGCATGTATCACGTTCTTTCGACATTGGATGTAGCCAATGGTAGCATTGAATTGTGCACATACAGTAGGTGGCAAGGCATCATCATGGGTCGACTCTCCCAAATCCTCGTTGTGTTCATCGTTCGATCCACGTAGGGATGGCTAATCTTCACGTACAAATAGTGGTGTTGTTCCATCTTCTTCCTTGCAACTAGGGCTTCAAGAGGCCCTCTTCTTCCTTGTGGCCAGCAAAGGGAAGCTAGGGTTTCAATAGCACCTTTACTCCTTGTGGCAGTAGCAAGCTTAGGGATTCCCCCTAGTGGTTGTGGATAATCAATTGCAGCAATTGGCTTCTCTCTTGCGGTGTCAATGACTTAAGGTTGTCGGCCAAACCTTAACTCCTCCCTCCTTGTTGTTGGGCAATCAGAACACACAACAAACAAATAAGAAGATTGCACTAGAATGTATTGCATGAACTGGAAGCAATCAGCTAAGCTCCAACCAAATCATGAGTACTACTCATGAATTGAGAAGGGGGAATTGTATATATTCAATTGGTGACTTGAGGTCAACAACGAAGCCACTCAATCCACGAGATCACAGCAAACCCTAATAGGGAAACTCTTATCAAGCTTTCCAAAGAGTACTCATGGGCCCTGAGAAACCTTTTGGATCAAAAGTTATGGTCGTTTGAAGTATACGCTGTCAAGAAGGCCGAATCTGAGTCAAACTCACAAAAAGGACTTGGATTGCGCTTGACGGTTCCACTTCTACACTTAAGCTCGTGTGGTTCCTCCTCATGGTTTCTAAGGACAATTAAATCATCACAAGAATTAAGTAGTGTTTTATTCTTTGAAATATTTATATGCAAATTTAGGAACGCATTCACCTGATGGTTAAGTTTACGTGCTCGCGCTCGAGTCATTGGTCCTTGTATCATAGTTTCAGTTTGTTGAGCATGTTGTGGAGTCGGCACGGTTGTATCCATGGCAAGAATGTCCTCATCATCCTTCCCTTCTTACATTTGAGTCGTCCACGACTCAAGCTCATATTCTTATCCCAAGTATGGCTTCAAATCTATAATGTTAAAGGTGGAATTAACCTCAAAATTTGTAGGTAACTCAAGCTTATATGCATTATTATTAATCTTTTTTAACACTTTGAAAGGACCATCAGCTTTAGACATTAACTTAGACCTCCTTAATTCAGGAAATCTATCTTTTCTCAAATGCAACCAAACTAAATCACCTGGTTGAAAAGTTTAATGCCTTCTTCCTTTACTACAAGCAAATTTATATTTAGTATTCATGCATTCAATATTTTCTTTGGTTGTCTCATGCATTTTCAACATCAAATCAGCACGCTGTTTAGCATCAAAATTTAACTTCTCCGAAGATAGAAGTGGTAGAAAATCAATAAGAGCACGAGGCACAAAACCATATATAATCTCAAAAGGGCACAGCTTTGTAGTAGAATGCAGCGAATGATTATAAGCAAACTCAATATGAGGCAAGCATTCTTCCCACATTTTGATATTCTTTTTCAAAACAGCCCTAAACATGATAAATAAAGTTCTATTCACAACTTCAGTTTGCCCATCAGTTTGGGGATGACAAGTAGTAGAAAATAATAGCTTAGTCCCCAATTTAACCCACAAAGTTCTCAAAAAATAGCTAAGGAATTTAGTGTCACGATCGAAAACTATTGTATTTGGCACACCATGCAAGCGAACAACTTCACGAAAGAACAAATCAGCAATGTTGGTAGCATCATCACTTTTATGACATGATATGAAGTATGTCATCTTAGAAAATCTATCAACAACAACAAATACGCTATCCCTCCCCTTCTTTGTCCTAGGCAGTCCTAAAACAAAATCTATAGAAATATCTTCCCAAGGTACGCTAGGAACAGGTAGAGGCATATATAAACCATGAGGATTAAGTCATGACTTAGCCTTTTGACATGTAGTGCAGTGAGCAACGAAATATTCCACATCATGTCTCATCTTTGGCCAAAAGAAATGATCAGCAAGTATGTCTTCCGTCTTCTTCACTCCAAAATATCCTATTAGCCCACTTCCATGCGCTTCCTGTAACAACAACAACAAACGAACGAAGCTAGCTGAAATACATAGCTTGTTAGCTCTAAACACAAATCCATCATTTAGGATAAATTTATTTTACGTTTTTCTCTCTTTACAATTCAACAACACATCTTTAAAATCATCATCATGAACATAATGCTCTTTAATTATTTCCAACCCAAAATTTTTGAAGTCAAGTTGTGAGAGCATGGTATATCTCCCAAACAATGCATCAGCAATAACATTCTCCTTCCCCTTTTTGTGTTTTATGCATAAGGAAAAAACTCTATGAATTCGACTCACTTTGCATGCTTACGGTTCAATTTTTCTTGATTTCTAATATGCTTTAATGATTCGTGATTAGAATGAATGACCAATTCTTTGGGCCATAAATAATGTTGCCATATCTCTAAAGTTCGAACTAGAGTATATAATTCCTTATCATAAGTAGAATAGTTCAAACTAGGCCCACTCAATTTTTCACTAAAGTATGTCACAGATTTACTTTCTTGCAACAGCACACCACCCAATCCAATTCCACTAGCATCACATTCTAACTCAAAAGTCTTACTAAAATATGAAAGTTGAAGTAATGATGCATGTGTTAACTTGTCTTTCAATGTGTTGAAGGCATCCTCCTATGCATTCCCCCAAGTAAACGACACCCCCTTTTTAGTGAGCTCGTTCAATGGTGCGGCAATGGTACTGAAACCCTTCACAAAATGATGATAAAATCCAGCAAGTCCTAGAAAACTTCGTACCTACGTGACCGTGTTAAGAGTCGGCCAACTCTGTATTGCCTCAACCTTGGCTTGATCAACTTCAATCCCCTATAGAGTAACAACATAACCAAGAAAAGAGATTCGATCCGTGCAAAATGTGCACTTCTCAAGATTACCAAATAAATGTGCATTACGTAAAGCATCAAAAAAAGCATATAAATGGTCAATGTGTTCCTCTAGTGATCTGCTATATATCAATATATCATCAAAATATACCACTACAAATTTCCCAATGAAAGCACGCAAAACCTCGTTCATTAATCTCATAAATGTACTAGGTGCATTAGTTAAACCAAACGGCATCACTAGCCACTCATACAAACCGAACATAGTTTTAAATGTTGTTTTCCATTCATCTCCCAATTTTATGCGAATTTAGTGGTACCCACTACGCAAATCAACTTTAGAAAGACAATAGAGCCACTTAATTCATTAAGCATATCATCTAATCTAGGAATAGGGTGAAGATATCTAATAGTAATGTTATTGATCGCTCTACAGTCCACACACATACGCCATGATCCATCTTTCTTAGGTACTAAAATTATCGGAACAGCACAAGGACTAAGAGACTCACGCACATAACCTTTATTGTGCAGTTCTTGAACTTGATGCTGAATCTCCTTAGTTTCTTCCGGATTGGTCCTATATGGCGCACGATTGGGCAAAGATACCCTAGGAATCAGATCAATCTGGTGCTCAATCCCTCGCACTAGTGGTAGTCCTGGCGGCACGTCCTTTGGAAAGATATCCATGTACTCCTGCAAAAGATTAGTGAGAGCAGGAGGCACAGAAGAAGATACATCCTCGAATGAAAATAAAGCTTGTTTGCAAAGTAAGACATAGCAAACAGAAGTACTAGCATCCAGCTCATTCACATCAGACTTAGTAGCAAGAAAACACGCACCTTTCAATTTAATCTTATTTTTCTTCTCATGAACAGATTTAGAGTTTTTCTTTTTATGTTGCTTAAGTTCGTTTGCTACAATATGATTTTCACTCCTATTATGCTCCTGATTTTTCTATTTACTAGCTCTAGCAATCTCATCCTTTAAAATAGCTTCAGGAGATATAGGATGTAACACAAGTTTCTTGTCATGATGCACAAAAGAATATTGGTTTGTCTTACCATGATACAGATAATCTTTATCATATTGCCATGGTCTACCTAACAGTATAAAGCATGCTTGCATAAGGACAACATCGCATTCTACAATATCATGATAAGAATCAATAGCAAAATTTACTCATACCATTCGTGTTACCTTCACCTGCTGCTGCTGTTGAACTATTGAATGTAGTAAGGTTATGGGTGCGGTTTGGTGTTCCTTCATGACACACTTTATTTGGAAAAGGGTGTGCTGCTGATTTTACTCCGTCCTCTCCATTTGTGCACTCAACACACGCTGCACAATGAGGCTCTTATAGTGCTCTGCATCTTCAGCACCAACATGCTCTTTTTCTTGCTCCTTCCCACTACCTACATGGTCAGCTACAAGCATAGCATATGTATCCTCATCCAAATAACTAGCAGAAGAATAATCACCATCATCTCTCACAATCAAAACGCGCTTACTGGGGCATTCATTCCACACATGGCCATACCCCTTGCATTGATGACATTGGACTTCCCTTGTTTGCCCGTAGATGCCACGGATGAAGAGCTCTTTGCATGTGCTTGGGTTGACCCCTTTGTTGCTTCGGATACCCGAGATGTTGAATTTGTCGATGAAAACCGTGGCTTGCTATTGGAAGAAGAAGGTGCAGAATGTTGGCTTGATGGTGCAGCAGATGCACGTTGAGACCAAATGTTACCATGACCTACAAAAATATTAGTCCTTGTGCTCACGCATCGTCCCTGTAATTCTCTTTCAGCTTTACAAGCAAGATGAAATAAACGAGTGATAGAATTATATTCCTTGTAAGCTGAAATGTCCTGAATTTCACCACTCAAACCACCCATAAACCTAGCCATAACAACCTCCTCAGTTTCCTCTAAGTCACTGTAACAGCCCAGCTATTTACTTCAAAATATTTAATTTAATTTAAAATAAAACATTTACTTTTTGTTTCTTAAGTTTTTTTTGAAAAATTTAATTACCTGATTTTCTGCTTAAAAATGTTATTTTTATGAAAAGTAATCTAAGTAAAAATATAAAAGTAAAAATAAATAATAAATAATAAATAAGTTAGTTTAAAATAAAAATCAAAGTTATTTGGTTTCTTAAAATTTTAAAATTTTCGCTAACCTAATTTTCTGCTTAAAGAAAAGAGCCTTTCTATTAAACAAAAAAATTTAAAAAAGAAAATATCTAAATTTCAGTTGAAAATATTTTGTAAGTTCAAAATAGCTTTAAAAACTTCTATGAATTTTTAAAAGATTTGTAAGCTTTATTTGTTATTTATTGTATTATTTTAAAGCTAGAAAAGAAAAATATTTTTAAAAATAAAATATACTTCAATAAATTCTGAAAATATTTAATTTATTCTTTTCATATTCCAAGGATCTGTAGAAAATTTTCTTGAATTTTTCTTTTTCTTTTTCTTTTTTTTTCTTTTCTTTCTCCTCCTTTTTCCTTCCTTTCTTCCCAAGCAACCTTGGTGCATACGCAAAGAGCCATGCGGCCTTGGACACCATTTTGAAGCTTTTTTAATCTCTCATAACTCGTGATTTTCTCAACGGTTTTTAGCGAAATAAGTTGCAATCACTCCCCTTATCAAGCCTCTTTAATTCTCTACCGTTTCCTCTCTCATTGATGACTATTTTCGCGGGATTTAAACCATACCATTCAAATACATGGTCCTTTGATCTCTCTCCTCAGTCCACCCCCACCCCTATAAAAGGGAGCCCCGTGAGCCTCTTCTCATCCTCACTCAACCCCAAAAATCTCAAGTCCCCACTCCTCTTCTTTTGGCAGCAATTGAAGTTTTATTTTTGTGTCCCAAGTGCTGTTCTTCGGCTTATTGCGTCACCTACAGTGGAGCCCCGCCACTTTTGACAATACCGTTGGCTTTGCCTCGTCGCGTTCTACACGGTGCTCACCTCGCATTCGCCGGAGCATCGTCATCTGCGCCATTGAGTTCATCTTGACATGTTCTACGCTGTGCTCCCCTCCGTTTGTCCAAACAGCTCCCATAAATTTTCGCACCCGACACCTAGCCATGGCCGCAAATGGTACATCACATCCCCGTCTGTCCGGGAATGCTTTCAACAATCCGTTCACGTCAAAATATGCCAAACCATCCCAAGAGGCTATGTTTCAGACGGTTTTGAATTCGCCTCACCAAGCACCAAGATATTGAGTTTTTTGTTTTTCGATACCAACATCGTTCAAACAACAATTGTGTCACCTCTGGTGAGTTTCCGGCTTAGCCGATATTTTTCCTAGATTTGCCTTGCCGCGTTCTAGGCCGTGCTCACCCTGCTTCTCCATGTCCCATTTTCGAAAATTATTCTTCTCTCCAACCCTATGTCTTTAGTGCCGTCTATGTCGTCACCGTGCTCCGTTTGATATGCCGTTACTTCCTACATGAGCCTCGGGTCCTTAACAACCCATTTTACTAGTTGGCGTCACCTCCCGTGCCTTTTGTCACTGGCGCCACGGCCAAAACAGTGAAAGAACCACTCTCTCTTTATTGGTCACGTGGAATATTCTTTTGGAATATTCCTGATTTTTCTTTTTTTCAGATTTTTCAGCTCCGCCAATTTTTCAATCGCTTGTTCTCCTTCGTCCGAACTCTGAATTAAGTGATTCATGTTTC
Source organism: Melocanna baccifera (assembly GCA_036346265.1). Taxonomy (NCBI): domain Eukaryota; kingdom Viridiplantae; phylum Streptophyta; class Magnoliopsida; order Poales; family Poaceae; genus Melocanna; species Melocanna baccifera. The sequence continues at coordinate 13,806,769 of CM070688.1, read as the reverse complement.
TAAATTCATAATCTATCTTTCAGTATATATTTTATAATTTTTAGATTTTCTCGACCAGCTATTGACTGAGTCTCCTCACCGCCGGAATGCTGTCACTACCGCCGCCCAGAGTTGCGCCACCGCTTCACCTCACCGCCAACCACCTTTCAACTACTTGCGATAACGCACAAGAGCACCAACGCACTCCTCACAGTCCCTTCTCTCTTTTTCGCACCTCGCCAACCACCGCCGTGCCCCACACCGCCAGCGAGCCCACAAGCTTCGTGCACCGCACCGCCGTTTATGGGCTCAGCTTCACTGTTCCCCTCACCCAATTGCCCTGGTTTCGCTCATAAACCTGTCGCACCGAGCGACTTCTACCTTCTTCGTCTGAGGAGCTCTAGCGAGCAATTGCCGGTGCCTCGGACCTCCTTGCGCCTTGCCGATGCCACCGATAATTGTACCCACATCCGCTACACCCTCACCACCAGCCGACTCTGAGTACCTTCGCTTTCCACCATAATTGCTTTCGACCGCCGTTGTTTATTGCCGTCTTGACTGCTCGGAGCCTTCGACTTTGACGTCGACCTTCAATCCAGAGACTTTAACCTTCAGAGATTTCGACTCCAGCCTTCAACCTTTGACCTCAAAGACTTCAATTTCGGCCTTCGATCTTGGAGCCTTCGACTTCGACCTCCGTCTTCGAACCAACCATGGTTATTTGACCGTTTTAACCTTCGCACCCTCCGACCTCTCTGAACCCTCCGATCTCTCCGACCACTCGAAACCGTCCAACCTCTCCAAGCCGTTCGATTCTTTTTACCACTCTGCATAAATCTAATTCTTTCAACCACTGTACAGTTCTGACCGGGTCTTCGACTGAATCTTTGACTTCGCTTTCACTTGGAGTCTCTGTCTTCAACTTCGACCTCCACAACTTCAACCATTGATTTGACCATGGTTTCGACCATGGCTTCGACTGCACCTTCGATCATGGTTTGGACCATACACAAATATTGTAGCTTCCGACTACTTTTCCTTCACAAAGAAAAGAATTCCAATAATTCCTTTTATTCATTTCTTTCGAATTCAAACTTCTAAAGTCATTCCCCTTCACCCTAACTCCGATTGGAACCATTCAAATTCCTAAATTCATATTCTATCTTCTAGTATTTTTTTATTATTTTTGGATTTTATTTGGATTTTATTTGAGTTTAGTTTGTTCTGGTTTTTCGCGTGTAGACTACGACTATTTCGGAGAGTATAACTTCAGTGAACCTCAGCAAACTTCGAAGCAAGGCAACTTGCACCTTTGACATGTTGTTCCTAGTAATTTAAATTACTTATGTTATTTTTAAAATTATTATGCATGCGTACTTCTATTCAAATCTAGTTTAAAATTCAATTTAAATTCTAGTTATACCTAAATCCTTTGTGTATGGCCAAAATTGATATTGAACTCCCTTATGCCGTGTCACCTTAGATGAAAACCTAGTTAGTACAATAGTATTAACTAGAAATTTTACAAAATTGCTTAGCCATGCTTAGAATGATTTAAGTGGAATATTTGTTTCACTTCAGAATAATGATTTTTTTAAAATGTATTCTTGACTTCGGTGAGTCAAGAAAGTATATAGAATGTTTTTAAAATAAAATATAAAACTTAGTTTTGACCTAGGCTAATAGTTAGGTGGTTTGTGCTAGCATGTATTGTTGTTCGGTGACACAATATTGATTGTCAGGCACAAGTAGTATGTGGTTTGAGCTTAAGTCAAGTTAAGGACCGGCCTGTGAGCTACTGTTGCAAAGTCATATCGTACTACCACAAGACTCGTATGGGACAGTCTTGACTGATTAATTTGTGAAGTCCCAACTTTGGTCTCACTATAGGTTGAATATGAGCGTGGCGTAGGCCATAAGAAGTCTCACACGGCACAAGAGGGGTGCTCCAACTTGTGGATTTATGTTGTGGTGAAATCTTTGTAGCGGCGTGACCATGTTGAAGACTTAGCATTGTAAAGGTCTTATTATGATTTCTCAGTCGCACACCTATGAAAGCGTGTAATGATCGACAATATGAGATAATCATATCTTATGGGTAAAGCTGTACAACCTCTGCAGAGTGTAATCTATCCTAGATAGCCGTGCCCATGGTTATGGGCAAGCTGAGTAAAATTTTTTATGGATTAGACTTTGATTTTTAAAATATTTTCTGAAAAGGATTATGGATGAATGGAATCCATGGGAGATGAAAAAGCATTTGGATGGATGGAATCCGTATGAGATCTTTTGGAAAAGATGGACCAGGTGGGATACCTGTGAATAGTTTAGTGTTTGGTCGGAGCCTCCACTAACGATATTATTTTGTTAAATTACTCTTTCTATCTATTGTATCAAATTCAGCTTTTGAATCTATTTACTGTATTTACCTTAATTCTGCTTTTACGTATAAATAACCTATTATGCCTTCCATTGTCAATCCTTATGCATGCATGAACTCTGTTAAACCTCCTGGTGTAGCTTGTGGAGTATTTTATGTACTCATGTTGCTTCATTCACTATTTTCAGAGAAGGACTTCATCAACTTCGGTGAGAATAAAGACGAGTAGGCCACGTCTTACAGTCATTCGCTTGTGGACAGGTAGGATGGGCTGGTGCTTTAATAGTTTTCTTTCGCTGTTTATATTTATTTTTGGTTTACGAACCATTGATGTAAACTTTGGCCATCAGGTCTATATTTAGTTAATGAATAAATGTCATTGTGTATGATATGAATCTTTGTTATCCACTGTGTGCACTAGCTTGATTCTGGACTAGTGCAATTTACACAGAGGATCCCGGAGTCGTTGCTCCGGGGTCCGACAGTCACAACACAATATTCCTGTTTGCAAATCTTCAAAATATTCCTCTATGATTTTACTACCTTGTCTGAATTGTTGCAACTTATGTAACAAATCATGTGCATAATATGAAGGAACAAATCAAGCTCGCATGATTCTTTTTAATGCATCCCAAGTTCGTGGTATGGTGACAAGATTTTTCTTACAATATTCACTCCACCAAATAGAAGTAAAGTTAGTAAACTCACTAGTAGCAACCCTAACCCTTTATTTTCTGGGAAAGCATGACAAGCAAATTTATGATCAACAGCCAATTCTCAAGTGATATATGCATCAGGGTTATATTTTCCATCAAAAGGTGGCATAGTGAAATTAATTTCGCCAAGTGATTCATTATCCTCACGTACCTCAGGGCATGGGTACATAGGACCCATGTCAATGTGATTCCGACGTAGTTGATGATGACGGTGAGCGTCCTCATCATCATCGATCTCAGTATCAGCCGCATATCCGTATCTGCCATTTTCGTCCACCATGCTGCCCAAGACACCATTGTTGGCACGTGTACGCTGAGTAGATGTACCGGGGCAACCGCGGGAGGTGCACGGTCCATCTCATCAAGACGTCTCAAAATCTCAGCAAGTGAGGTGTTGACGGTGCCAACAGAAGCCTCCAATGTTGCAAGCGTAGTGTTGGTGTCGATCTGCGCGGCCTCCAATTGACCAAGGCGTTCATTAGTGACCCATATATCCTCATCAAGTCTCTTGGTGTGCAGCTTCACTTGATGCTCAAAGTGTTGTATGATGCCCCTAGTCCACTGGTTGTTTTGACATTGTTAGGAGAACACAAGAGAATAAACAAAGAAGAAAAAATAATAAAATTACAAGTTATGCCCTCACAACTACTGGGATGTGGCTAAATCAAGTCGCACACTCTCAACCTGTTCTGTCAAGCTCTTACTAGTTCTTACCACAGCGAGCAGGAGGTGATGGCAGCCGACAAGACAACAACTCCTGGAAATTGGGTGTATTGTTGCCTCAGTAGCTAGTACCTGTGAGGAGGTTGCCAAATCTGTGAAGCTATAGGTGGGCTGAGAGTGAACAAAAGATAACTAGAACCACGTTAGTCAAAGAAAGTTGAATAATCGCTTAACGACGGTACTGTCCTGATCCTAGGCTAGATTGTACTAGACACGTAAGCTTGGACACCAACGAAACCACGGAGTGCCAACTAGCACAATGAAAGGAAGCAACTTACTAGAACTCCTGTCTTTTTTTTCTTTTTCAGAATTTTTTTCTTTTTTTCAGAATTTTTTTTCACAGGAGTCCTAAATCCTTAACTTGACCAACAAGAGCTCAGTAACAAGCAACGCGCACCACACACTTTTTTGACCAGGGGTAAATTGGTAAAAAAATACTCTCTCTCTCTCTAAACTGAGATTTTTGATTAGCACACGAGGACAATCCGAGTAGCACATGTACGTTAATCCGAGTGGCATAGAGATAATATCATGAACTTTTTTTTTTCGAATTCACATTTTTTTTTGGAATTTTTTTGGAACAATAAGCAACTGACTCCGACTCACTTCGTAAACACAACTCATAACCAACTCAGACTCGGATACAACTTGGAAAGAGATAAATTTGACCTCAAAGCGGTGATCCCGAACCCAAACCCTAGGCCAAGGACGGCGATGGCGGTGATGTATATGATGGTGGTGAAAACAATGGTAACAGTGATGTATATGACGGTGGTGAAAGCAATGGTAATAGTAATGTATATGACGATGGTGAAAGCGATGGTAGGGATGATGTATATGACGGTGGTGAAAGCGATTGCAGTAGTGATATATATGACGGTGGTGAAAGTGATGGCATCGGTGATGGCGGTGTTGGTCGTAATGTGATCTGACATGACAAGAACTCAAAACTCTAAAGATTAGACACTAAGACCAGCAACTCGACACGACGATGCAACCGAAGAATCAACAAACAAAAACTAAGCAGCAATAGAGTAAGGCTCAAATTGTTTTGGACCTCGGAGAAAAAACTAATGTACTATTTTTTTTGGTTTTCTGGACTGTAGGTAGAAAAAGATACAGAAACTAAAAAAATCTCTCACCAATCAACCTTGAGCTCTGATGCCAACTGATAGCACTAGCGGTCCTGATCTTTTGATGAAACTGGTAGATTCGATTGGGAAAGGAGAAAATATTGATGACCCGACTACAACCACCCAAGGACGTTGCGCCTTAGCGATCGATACACCAACTCCAGAGGTTGTTCGTGACCTTGTCGGAGCACAATCAACCTAACCACGAGGGTACTTGTTCCTGCAAGCAATCGAAGAATAAGTAAGAACAAGATGAACAACAACTCAATTGCGAATAAAAGATGTACGGTTTCAATCTAAAAATAGAAATCAGTAGGGTTTCAAAAACAAGTATTCGGACAGTCTTGCTGACACGCGCGAAAACAAGGCGAAGTAGCAAAGGCTAACTTAGCCTATCAAAACCCCCAAACCCTAGAAGAGGGTGCAGCTGCCTATTTATGAGACACAGGAGGTGAAGGGTCGGCCAAAATAATTGGAAGCCGAACAGATTCGATTATAAGGCCCAAGGCCGACTTTGACTCGAACTAAAAAAGTGGCATAACTTGTTTGGCAGTTTCTGATCATCTTGGATGGAGTTTGGAGGTGAGACCAGATCCATCTGAAAGTAGACTCCAAGAGCTTTCCAAAGAGTACTCATAGGCCCTGAGAAACTTTCTGGATCAAAAGTTATGGCCGTTTGAAATAGACGCTATCAAGAAAGCGAATCTGAGTCGAACTCGCGAACATGACTTGGATTGCGCATGACGGTTCCACTTCTACACTTGAGCTCGCGTGGTTCTTCCCCATAGTTTCTAAGGACAATTAAATCATCACAAGAATTAAGTAGTATTCCATTCTTTAAAACATTTGTATGCAAACTTAGGAACACATTCACCTGATGGTTAAGTTGACGTGCTCGTGCTCGAGTCATTGGTCTTTGTATCATAGTTTCAGTTTGTTGAGCTTGTTGTGGAGTCGGCACAGTTGTATCCATGGCAAGGATGTCCTCATCAGTGGCCGAAGAATTTTTCATGGCAAACAAAAAGATTTATTACTGATTTGACCGGTTCTTCGGTATGCTACTCTCTTTAGGCCAATTTTTCAAGACTCAAAGGAGTTAAGTATGAGCTAATTCAGACCCAATAGGAATTTATGTAACCACTTAAATTTTGGACATCTCAATTATCAAAGGTAGGAAAATCCATAAAGATCTTTATCCTCAAGCTAAACAATAAATTGTGATGTTTTGCTTGAATGGCCGAATGGAATTGAGGTGATTAGTATCTGAAGGACTACAAAACACAACAAATTTCAGAGTGCCTTTCAGTCACTTATATCATTTCAATGACCATGACCAGATGTAAATATCCGACGAAAACTTGTTGGGAAACAAAATAAATTTTTCAGGTTCACCAGAGTAATGTTCTAAGTTGATAGTGAAAGCCCAATAGAGATCTTGAAGTATTGGCATTTGTTAGCATATTAGAAAATCGTAATCATACCCATGTAATGAAAGAATTGGCAGCCAACAAGGTCAGCAGTTCCTAGGAAGAATATCTTCAATATCCATCCAAATTTCTTCTCAGCTTCCTCCTCAAGTGCCCTATCATCTGTGCATCATTTCAGTTCAAGTCAGACAAGTCTATATTAGGATTTCACCAGGAAGAGTATTCATAGCATAGCAACATAAAGAAATTTTCACAAGTTCTTGTTCACTGATTACTTCCAATAGGAGTTATCACAGAATATTCCATAGTAACATAACAATGTGGAGACAAAGCATGATCGAGGGAGACAAAATTCATCATGGCATTGAGATCCAATAATGCAATTCTATTTCTATAGGTGCCACCACCAGAATGCCATGGCGAGTTTAAAATCTACAAGTGCAGGGTGTTATAAAAAACAACTACAGATGCAGGAACCATCGCATTTTCGTTGATCATACACCATTTCTCAAAGAAAGCATTGATCAATCATGCCTCTTCACAAATTCTTCAGGCCTCTTCACCCCCTCTAGATCACTTATTTCCTATAGATCAATCATAAAGCCACATGCACGAAATCGAACCATAATCTTATAATCAGCATCGATAGCGAACAGCATGGTACATTTCATCATCCATTCCTCGCAAGTTTAGATGCTCAAAACAACAACTCCACTTCATCAACGCTACCCACTAAGAGCAAAATAACACAGATTTGAGGTAGTGAACAGAAGCCACTGGCCATACCTCTCTCGTCGTAGGTACAAAACCTCCAAGCCAAGCGGATCCCTGAGCCGCCACTATAGCCGCTCGCCGCCACCTAAAGCCCAAACCACATGAGTCAGTAAGCATAAAGCTTGATGCGGAAGGAACCCAAGGCCAAACCCCCAAAATCTAACGAGGGTTTGATAGTGTACCGTGGAGCCATCGCCGCAGCACAGGAGGGGGATTCCTCCGCCGGAGACAGCCTCCGCGGCCACTAGTGCGGCCCAGTGGCAACAGGTGATGGCAATAGGAGGCGGCGGAGCATGAGCTACGAGAGCCTCTGCATGGTGAATTAGTGATTCGATGTTGTGGGGAAGTTTGGGCTTAGTGGGCCAAGGGTTTTAGAAGTGGCGAGAGAGAGAGAGAGAGAAGAGGGAAGGGGCGTTAGAAAAGGTAGATGAACCACTGGTGGTGAATCACCACCAATTTCCTTTTTTAAGTAATAGAGAAAAGAATACGACCATAACCATGCTCACCATTGTCACCCCAAAATCTAACATGACTTTTGAAAGCGTTGCCAACCAGAGTAGAGAGTTTCAGCCAGCTTCGGCCATTGCTTGCTTCTACGACCCCACAAATGGCGGCACCTATGCCGTCTACCCGCTCAGTAATTAAATACCCGGTAGTGAACACCCACTTATTAAATATTCCCTCGTTGATTTTCGTAAGATATGCTTCAACTTGGTACGGTCTCACGATGTAACTTTGACCTTTCCTTAATTTTAGGATCTACTGTTAATACATAAAAAAATTCTTTATCACATGACAGTATTTTAAAATACAAATATCGCTATTACTACACAGATGGAAGACAAGGGATACTTGCACTTTTCTGTTGAAAACAGTACTACACTACGGGAGGTTCCAACTTGCAAGTATCCATCAGCTTGTCGCCACAAGACTTATCTATACATACATAGGTTGGTGTATCTCATCCGTAGCCATTAGCCACCCGCCACTATATATCTCCCCCCTTTGCCCCGGCCAAAGTCCATTTCGACACCACAGGACCGGGCCACTATATCGAGCTTGCCATGGAAACCAGGCAGGAGTTCACCAAGGACGGCTCCGTCGACCTCCGCGGCCGGCCGGTCCTCGCCTCGCGGACCGGCCGATGGAAGGCCTGCGCCTTCCTAGTAGGTACGCTCGCAAGTGTTGGATCTGTCAGTGACTGTTAATCGATCGATTCGATTGGGTCACCTGTTTCAGTTGAGCTTTTAATTTGGTTGTTGGACTTGAGCTGATTTCAAGCATGTGCATATGCCAAACTACGTGCATGTATAGGGTACGAAGCGTTCGAGCGGATGGCGTTCTACGGCGTCGCGTCGAACCTGGTGGTGTACCTGACGACGCAGTTGCACGAGGACACGGTGTCGTCGGTGCGCAACGTCAACAACTGGACGGGCTCCGTGTGGATGACACCCATCGTCGGCGCCTACATCGCCGACACCTTCCTCGGCCGCTTCTGGACATTCACCATCTCCTCGCTCGTCTACCTCTCGGTGGGTAACATGTAGAATTAATGATGTCTCTTCTTAATTCCAATTGAGGCTAGGCTTGCTAGCACCTGTAGATAGAAAGGGCTAGTGCTGGATGACTTGGATCTTCTGTTCGAGCATAGATCGATCGAATGTATGGCACACTATCTAGCGCCACTCCCGCTAGAGTTGTCCATCGATCGGATCAGCCCATCGATCAAGCCTTGGGTACCCTGGGTGTAAGTTTCTGAATTACCCCCAACTGAATCACCGAACAGTCCATAAATGGTTATTTTTCGACTAATGCGAATCAAGTTCTCGCGGGCGTTTGTTTATACTAGACGCAGACAGGCAATAATTAAGAACAAGATGAACTTAAGGTCTTAATGGCAATCATTGTTAGTTTGGGCCCAGTGAGGTGCCGAAATCGTCAAACCACCCGTGTATATCCTGACATGACGCAGGACCAATCTCTTGTCGGCACACGCCTTTCGGTCAGTCGGGAGGATTGCGACGAGCGGAGAAGAAAACACGCCGGAAGAAGCATGGCTGCCTACAACGGCATTTGGATTTCGGAAGCTTTTGGGCTTTGCGCGGCCAGGGAGTTGCGATCGTTGCGTTGCGTGGAGAACGTGTGTTTGAAGAAGCAGAGGCGTGCGCTGCCGTCTTTTGAACGTCAGTAGTGCGTAGCATGCATTCACACTGGGTGTGCCAGTCGAGTGACACAACATTAGCTATCATACAGCGAAGAAACAAAACACAAGAAATACAGCGAAGAAACAAACTCGTCGTCATGTAGTCATGGATGATACCTTTTTGTTCACTTTTTGATATTCTGGCATGTCTAGAACAATAGTTTGGCCTGGGCGTTTCAAGGGCGTAAAATAGTATTTCAGAAACATTTATAAGCTACTTTGTTGTGTGTAGTAACGTATATGAGTCTCCTGGCATAACCACGAAAATAATGAAAAAATTCTAGATAAATATAAAGGAATTCAACTCTACATATTAACAGGAGAATATATAGATCCAGTACTTCCTTAGAAAATCTCCTCCCTTTCACCAAAGTAATTGAAGGGTAGCAGTTAATTAATTGCAATAGTTCTCGAATCTCGACATGGTTGAGGGTGTACATTTTAGGATAACAAATTTGTATTAACTTGTATATTGGGTTGCATGTACCATTTGATCTTTTTAGAGTCCTAGGCACTTGAAATTTTAAGTTGCAGTAATCAATGAAGTAGCTCTCCCTTAAAAACCCCATTAGCACTTCTAATATTCAGTAGAGATTAAAAAAAATGTAACCTCACACTAAAAAGGAGGCTTTCTTGGCACTTCCGTATAAGAAATTATTAACTTAATATACCCTAAGACATTCATCTTGGAAACATTGGTACGCATTTAACTAGTAATTTCTTTCGCAGATCTAACTCAACCTTATATTTACCAAAAAAAGTATGATCAACTTTTTACCATGAGAGATTTCCTAAAATTTATTTGTTACTCCATTACCTTCCCAAAAATGTTATAATTATCTATGACTAAATGTATAGTAAAGGGTTTGATTTCGTAAGTTGCCTTATATTTTGTTAACTCTAAGTCGATTTTGTTGGCCTTTAAATTAGCTTTAAGATGAGTGTTTGATTCTAGATCGATCTAATGGTTTTAGAATAGTGACTTATACTTAAGAAATAAGTCACAATTTAGAAATAGGTATCTCCGTGCAGTAATCATGTTTAAAATATGTTACATTTTGTACATACTCAATGTAACCTGAGTACCCTACCATCCGGTGAATTTTTTTATTGATTTATTCAAAGAATTTGGGGCTAAGCAAAACCAATTATATATGACTCGTTATTTTTGATGAAATGGTCGCAGGGCATGGTTCTAATAACCTTGGCCGTCTCCGTCAAGCACTTCCACCCGCACTGCACCCCGGACGGCGGCTGCGCCCCGGCGACACGGCAGCAGATCACCTTCTTCTACGCGGCGCTCTACACCATGGCCATCGGCGCGGGCGGCACCAAACCCAACATCTCGACGTTTGGTGCGGACCAGTTCGACGACTTCGACGTGCGGGAGCGCGAGACCAAGGCCTCCTTCTTCAACTGGTGGATGTTCAGTTCCTTCACCGGCGGTCTCGTCGCCGTGCTTGTCCTCGTCTACGTGCAGGAGAATGTCGGCTGGGGCGTCGGATACACCATCCCCACCGTCGGCCTCGCCCTGTCCCTCCTGTTGTTCTACGTCGGCACGCCGTTCTACCGGCACAAGCCAGTGAGGCGGACCACGGCCGCCGGCCCGGCGAGGCTGGTTGGCAGGGTGTTCAGGGCAGCGTGCGCGAACCGGGGACGTCAGCTGCCGGATGAGCCCAGCGAGCTGCACGAGCACGACACTGCGTGGTACGCCGCGGCGGGGAAGCGGCGGCTGCACCACACGCCAGCTTTCAGGTTCTTGGACAAGGCCGCCCTAAGGTCGTCCTCGGCGGAGACAAGCCGGGTGCCGTGCACGATGACCGAGGTGGAGGAGGTGAAGCTGATCGCCGGCATGATCGTGTTGTGGCTGGCGACGCTGGTGCCCTGCACCATCTGGGCGCAGGTGAACACCCTGTTCGTGAAGCAGGGCACCACGCTGAACCGCTCCCTCGGCCGCGGCGGGGTCCGCATCCCGGCGGCGTCCCTCGGGAGCTTCATCACCATCTCCATGCTGCTCTCCATCCCGATCTACGACCGCGTGCTGGTGCCGCTCGTCCGCCAGCGCACCGGCAACCCCCGCGGCATCACACTCCTGCAGCGCTTGGGCATCGGCTGCGCGCTGCAAGTGCTGGTGGTGGCCTGCGCCTACCTCGTGGAGCTCCGGCGCATGCGCGTGATCATGGAGCGGTCCGTCCACGGTCCCCACGACACGGTGCCGATGAGCATCTTCTGGATGCTGCCGCAGTACGTGCTCCTGGGCGTGGGCGACGTGTTCAACTCCGTCGGCATCCTCGAGTTCTTCTACGACCAGTCGCCCGAGGGGATGCAGAGCCTCGGCACCACCTTCTTCACGAGCGGGCTCGGCGTCGGCAACTTCCTCAACAGCCTGCTCGTGACGCTCGTCGACCGGGCCACGAGGGGATCATCGGGGAGGAGCAAGAGCTGGATCGGCGACAACCTGAACGACTCGCACCTCGACTACTACTACGTGTTCCTGCTGCTGCTCTCGGTGGTCAACATGGCGCTGTTCGTGTGGGTGGCGAAGAGGTACAAGTACAAGGAGGAGTTCTTGGAGGAAGGGATAACGGGGATACCGGAGACGGAGATGGTGGCTGGCGGTAAGGGGAAGGTGGAGAGCTGCAAGGTGATGGACGCGCCATTGATGGTGGAGCATGATAAGGTGGAGGGCGTGCATGCCGTATAAGAACACAAACACCCCTTAGCATTTAAAATGGATGCGCCATTAATGGTGGAGCATGATAAGGTGGAGGGCGTGCATGCTGTATAAGAACAGTAACACCCCTTAGCATTTAAAATGGATGCTAAGATGGGTACATCACCTCTCTATAAAATCATTATTAGTTACTTTTATTTTAATCTCTTAGCAGCATGTTCAACTTTTTCTAATATACATCAGCAGTTAAGGCGGATTTAGCACTCACTTCCACCTCTTTTTGTATCGATGCTAAAAAATCTCTTTCTTATAATATTAGCTTAGCACCTAGAGATACACATGCTCCAAACCATATAATGATTGTTCGCGTGCTCGGTTACATAGATTGGTCGGAGTATAGGTAACTGAAGCTTGAAACTTGCAAAGATATACATGTACGTGGGCCGTGGATGGGCATAATATTGTATCGTTCGGCTTATATGCGTCATAACCTTCTTTGGACCAATTTTTTACCATAAAAAACGGGGTGCCAAACCAGTGAACCGCCAACCACAACCAAGCCCATACCATAACACAACCACGAGAAATATAAGACTTTTCATGCATGGATTGCAATTGGGCCAGCAGGCAACACGGCTAAAACCAACGAATAATTATATCACGGAAGATTGTTGCAACCCAAATTTCAATTGAAAAGAATTTGATCTTTTATGGCAAACCTTCACCGGCGGGATTTAGACTTTCAACTGCGAGGTGGACCGGTCGGCAATGGACCGGTGGTGGAGGCTTGAGTCGGTGAGGCACAATGCTGCTGCACGGTTTGCGCAAACATTGGCAGTACGAGCCAGCAGCTGGTGATGGGAAGAGGAGGTGACCCTCGCCAACGGGCGGGCCAGTTTTAAAAAGTACTTATTTAGATTTAAAAGTCTAGATTTATATTTTATTTTATACTATAGTAATTAAAAATGTGCTATAGCTGCTAATATCTTTTCAGCGTAATTAGATTTTAAAAATAAAAAACAAATTTATATAATCATAGACAATGTGAAGGAATAAGGCAAAAAAGAAAAGACAAAAAGCAAAAAAAAAAAACCATATCGCTAGGAAAAGACGAAAGTAAAAAATTAGAAGTTAGAAGTCTGAAACAGAAGCTCTAATGAGTAGAGCCTAAGTTAGCACCATAAACATCAAGGACACAAGAAATGCGAAATTTGGACACTGTTGGACCCATACATCTCCGAAATTCCATTTTTAACCCCCCGAAGCAAAAAACTCCAAAACTGGACCCCTTTTGAGCGCGCGATCACGGGAGGCCGCCACGTGGCCCGGTCGTGCGATGCAGTACCGCACGACCGCCTTGTTCATCGGTCATGCGGTACGGACCGCATGGCCGACTGCGTCGCGCGCGACCTCGCCGGCCAGCGTCTGCTCTCCGCCGCGCGTCGCCCCGCCGACCGCGCGTTTTGGCTCCGAGCGCGCGTCTGCCTGCCCCGCACGAATAATTGCCGACCGCGGGAATCTCTGCCACGCGCGAATAATTGCCGCCCGAGAGAAGGAAAAGCCCCCAGCGCATTGCTTTCTTCTGTTCGCTCGCACACGTGTCTTTAGGGTAGGAACGGCCCCCTCTCCATGAGTGTTGCATGCATACTTCAAAACGCAGAACCACAGCGCAAGGGAGGGATGTCGAAGGCAGAACACTCATTTGCAGCTGAAATGAAGATAGAGCGAGGGAGAAAGTGAAGGGAAGAGAGGAGTGAAAACACGGAGATTTGAGTAGTTTTTGTTCGGAATCAGCGGATTTTACAAGTATAAAAGTTGTAGATCGTGTCGTGAGCTTCAAGAAAAGGTAAGTCTTGTGCCCGCGAAATTAAATTTTTATGTATGTGATTAGTCCATAATTAGTCGATTAGCACAAATCACCGTTTGGTAATGTTATTTTATGTGAATGTGTGATACGCCATGTCAATATTTAGTACGTTATGTATTTGTAGGTAATCTTTATGTGAACATATGTATTATAAGCCAATGTGTCATACAGTGTGTATGTGTAGGTAAAAATCCACATATGATGCATGCTTTATTGTAGTGTAGATAATGTCGTATTTTATGTTCAAGTTATGTGTTGTAATGTAGTTAGTTTTTGCAGAAGAAAAGTGAGGAGCGAAAGCCGGAAGAGTTGAGTTGTTGTCGTTTGGAATCAGCGGATTTGGCAAGTACGAAAGTTGTAGATCGTCTCGTGAGCATCAACAAGAGGTAGTTTTGTGCCCATGCAACTATAATGTTATGTATGTCATTAGGCCTTAATTAACGAAACCATCTTGTATTACTGTTATTTTATGTCAATATTTTATACGATATGTATGTATAGCAAATCTTGCATATGTTTAGCATGATGTATTGTAGTGTATATAGGGTTTCATTTTTTTGTGAACATACGTACTGCAAAGTAGTTTCAGTTAGGTGGAAAATATGAAGTTGTAGTGTGTAGACGTTGAGAAAACACATATGTATGTTAGAGCAATTGTAGGTGATAACAATAGTACTAGGATTAAAATAAACTAGAAATAAATTTGGTAGATTAGAATTAAAAAGTTAGAAAAGACTATATTAAGTAAAAGTTAGAAAAGATTGTAGTGTAAATAATGTGTATGTGTTGAAAAAGTAAATATTTATGTTGGAGCATTTGTAGGTGGTAAATTTGTAGATTAGAGACAATTTGTATAATTAGTATGCTTAGTGAATGCCATAGTATGAAGGTCATTTGATGGAAATAAAAATGATGTGTGTATTTAATTTGATGTATGGTACAATTTGAAAGTAAAATAGTTACGAATAAATCGTAGATTTAGAAATACAAAACATATACTAATCGAAACTGTTAATTACATGATACGATTGTTACAAGCTGTGTACTAAAATGGCTGATTATGCACTTATGTTAGGTACGCAATGGCTGGCATTGAACAATTGTTCGTGTTTTATGGGAGTGGTCTCGTACGTGATGGGCCGTATGGGGCGGACCTGTCAAATTGCGAGCGGACCATGATCCAGGCACCCGATCTGAGCGCCATGAGCTTGTCTGAGCTACGGAGGTGGGTCCGTTCAGCGTTCGATCGACAGACCGCAAGGAAGAAGTTACGGATCGAGGCAATCTATGCCTCAATGGTGGATGACGAAAGGGAGAGCATATGGCAACTTCTGAAGGTGACCAATGACGCCTCATGGGCGAACTACATGGAGGTCGTGTGCAACCCTGATGCTGCGATATATGGCAGGCCAATGGTGTATGTCGAGTTCGTGGAGAGGGCAGAATCATCAGCCATGGTTGGTTCTGGTGCCGCTGGTGGAGATGCAGTGACTGGGTTCATCTCCGGCGGTCATGAAGACGTTTCTGCGGGAGAACATGTGGGCGAGGAAGTGGGTGATGAAGACGACAGGAGGCGTGCGGACAATTTCCAGCCCAACAAAGGTGTGGACGAGAGGTGGTGGGCCACCCGTATTGACTGTCATGAGTATCTTGGGGATTAGGTGGAAGAAGAGGGCAGCGAGGAGGATGAGGAGGTGGAAACAGGCAGTTCTAGGGAGGACGAGGATGGCGAAGGTGCAACTGGAGGGGTGGTAGGTCGTGTTGTGACGATGGACGGTGCGTTCATCCTACGGAGGGTCCGAACTATTTCATTATTGACAGGGTGTTCTGGGCATTCCATCAGGCGATACAAGGGTTCAAGTGGTGCCGTCCAGTGCTAACCGTAGATGGGACGTTCCTATCCGGCAAGTACAAGGGTACAATTCTCGCCGCAGTTGCAGCCGATGCAAATGACCAGTTACTCCTAGTGGCATTTGCAATTGTGGAGAACGAGAATACAGATAGCTGGCTTTGGTTCCTTTGCAATTTGAAGCATGCCGTAGTGCAAGAACGCCCTGAAGTGTGCCTTATCTCTGATCGCAATGCAGGCTTGCTGTCTGCGTTGCGAACGTTGCAGAATGGGACGCAGCCCCCCTTCCAGTGGACTAATGTGAAGAACCGCTGGTGCATGAGGCATATTGCAGCGAACTTCCATAGAAGGTTCCGTAGCAAGGACCTAATGAAAATGTTTAAGAAGCTATGCATGCAGAACCAAAAGCGGAAGTTCGACACCTTGTGGAGGCAGCTCGATCAGGAGGCTACGAAGCATGTGCATACAGAAGCAGGGGCCGTGGAGGGGGGATCCACAAGAGTCGGGGTATTCTCACAATGGGTTCAGGCCAATGCACCTGACTTGGAAATGTGGTCTTTGTTGCACGACACCGGTGGGGCAAGGTATGAGATCATGACAACCAACATGTCGGAGGTTTACAATGGTGTCTTGAAGGGCGTCAGATCCCTGCCGATCACGGCAATCGTGGCTGAGACTTGGAACCGTACCGTCGGTTACTTTGTGAATAGAGCCATGATGGAGCAGAAGCACCTTGAGGAAAACAAGCAATACTCTGAGGTCATGCAGGCCTTCATGGACAGGAAGATGGAGAAGGCTCGATCCCACATTGCTCAACCCATTGATGGCTTAAGGAGGAAGTTTGAGGTCCGCCTAAGGCAGAAGTATATCATGGGTCACATTAGAGGGGAGCGCAAGCAGGTATGTACGATTGGTGATGAAGCATCTTGCACCTGCAACAAGCCCCAACTTCTGCATAAGCCATGCTCCCATGTGTACGCGGCCTGCGCTGTATGGAACCAGGCGTCGACACAATACATCTCCAAGTACTACGACATGCAGCACTTGTATGCAACCTGGAGTGCAGAGTTCCATTCCTACGGGCTAGACATGCACTACAGGGAATTATGGCCGGGGGAGATAAAGTGGGTGCCCAACGATGCACTGAAGCATGTCGGTCGTGGAAGACGACAAGCGTCATCCGCATAGCGACATGGATGAGAGCCAGCGAGGATCGTGTTCGGCGCCGAAGTGTAGGCTATGCAAGGCGATTGGCCACACCTTGATCGGTGCCCAACAGGCGGCATCAAGCAACGCTCCGTAGTACCTACCACAATCCATATGTAATGTATTATTCAGGAGGTGTACGCTGAATTGTTGGCTCGATGTAGCTATGTCTTGCACATTACCATGTTATGTATGTTTTCGCACATTCCATATGTTTCCTTGTCGTGTGGGTCATATTCGAGTGCACATTTTATATATGTTACATTCCATACGTTTCCCTGTCATTACATTTGTTGTTAGTTATGTTGTTATTTGTTGCACATTTTGTTATAATGTACACTAACTTGTTGTCCTTCTTTGGCAGGACATGGCGTTCGAGCTGCTAGATCCCCGTTGGAACGAGCACCATCGATGCCATGTGTGGTTGTCTGGAGACGCACACGGGCCTCCTTGCTTCGTCCTTAGGGGCCCCCGAGAGAACTGGCGTCTTGACCAGCGGTACATCCCACTACTGCGGGACACCGGTCTGCTGCCCATTGCCCGCATGTTGGATCTGCCGCATGGGTTCTAGTATGATGCGCCACTGCTGTCCGCTCTCGTTGATCGATGGAGGTTGGAGACTCACACCTTCCACTTCCGGTGGAGGAAGATGACGGTTACTCTGCAAGACGTCACGATGATTACAGGTCTACCCGTCCGTGGTGCTGCTGTGGTGCCACCCCGAAAGGTAGCAGATTGGAAGGTCCGTGCAGGTCACGGTTCGGTCATCCGATCCGAGACAACGCAGCAGGGTGCCACATGGATGGCCGTCGCTACATGACCTGCCCCGCAGACGCGAGATGAGGGCGTGGTGCGGACACACTTCGTTGCATACCTGCTATATCTGTTCGGGTGGATCTTGTTCCCTAGCACGACTGGAGACTCTGTGCAGCCTAGCTACATACAGATAGCCGAGTCCTTGGCGGATGGCTGGCCTGGTCAGCAGCCACAATATAGCTGGGGATCGCAGTTCTTAGCATCACATACCGAGGCTTGTGTGATACCTCGCGCGTACCTCGGCGTGAGCGGTCCTAGCCGCTGCTACCTTCTCCTTGATTGTGGTCATGGGAACACTTCCCGTTGGCGAGCCTTCCTTTGGTCGTGTTGTGCACCCTTATGACCTCATCCGCGATTTATGCGGCCTCGATGATGGCGAGACCCGTTGATGCGCCCACAATGGGTACACGTTGGGCGCATGGTCGATTGAGGTGGGCGAGGGCGGGCCGAGGCGTGCGTACGGATTTCCACGAGAGTTCGAGCTTCTGCCGTTTGGCGACGTAGTCTGGTGGCCATGGTCTCAACGGTTCATTGCGAACACGGCCCCCACGGGTTGTCATCTCAGTGCGAGCAGGATCACAGGTACTGGATGACCACCTGCCACTTGGTGTTTGCGCCTTCGTCGAGCCATCTGACCCACACCGAGTCATGAGACAGTTCGGTCGTACCGTGGGTCCCTCCCATGCTAGGACGCCCTCTTGCGGATAGCACCCACCGGTATGTCACTACACCCCAAGTTTCATTACTGCATTAGTCTCAATGTCACTACCCTACTAATTGTGTAATGTCTCAATGAACTTGCAGGCAATCGAGGAGAGGGCGAGCGACCGAAGACTGGAGAGCCACACAACGGACGTGGATAGACATGTGGCGTGACCATGCGGATACGATGGTTGTGGATGAGACACGGCCGGACGACCCCACGACGTATAGGACATACCTTCGGTGGTACACTTCACGCACCCGCAGTAGGCTTACAGGAGAGCCGCCACATCCTCCACTTTAGGCAGTTCACGAGGCCGCTATACAGGAAGGTCCAGATCGTCATCTAGCTGCACGGGTCGATCAGGCGGTACGAGATTACTATGTCATTACGCAGTGGATGATTACGTTTGAAATGACTATTTGTTTCACTGCAGGTGGACCGGCTACATCATATCGAGTACGAGGTTGATGATGCTATACGACGTAGGAAGTCAAATACTGAATCTCGATGGGTAGGTTATATGCGCACCATCATCGATGACGCAAGGGGTGTGATACGGTCCTTGAGTTGTGGTCGCCACCGAGATGACGTTGTTGGTACACGCGGTGGCGGCCGTGGCCAGGGACCTCGACCTCCCTCAGCACCACCATCAGCACGGCCATCAACGTCGCGTCCATCCCAGTCCGAGACTCGGCCCAGCTACGCTCGCTCGGCCTCCACGCGCTTCGGACCGCCGGTTCGACAATTGCCAACTATTTTTAGTCGGCTTATTTACCATTTATGTCTAACCACATGTTCGTCTTGCGGCATTTGCGGCGGGATAGCACGCCGCTACGGAGGGCGGCGTCATCACGGTGGCGACGGAGGAGCCACCGCGCTCTCGGCCGTCGAGGCCCTCTCGAGCGACCTAACTCGCCGTCGCAAGCGAGAGGGCAACGCATCATCACGAGGTCGACGGAGGAGCCACCGCGCTCTACATGCCGACGGGGCCCTCTCCGGGCGCGCGGGGCCCACTCCGCGAGCGACCTTGACTTGCCGTCCCAAGCGAGAGGCGTGCCTCGTACACCCCTACCGTGCAGTCCAACCTACACGGCCGGGACAGGTGGTTTGGCGGACGTATCAAGGAATGACAAATAGCGAGTACATGCGGGACTACCCATCGACATCCACTGCTCAGGTACCCGTAAATGCCTTGTCATATTAGTACTCGTTATGAACAATTTTTGTACTTTGCATTGCCTAATTCAGTTGTACCATCTAAGCGGGACATAGACACCTCCTCCGAGTGGTGAGCTCTATGATTTTTGGCCACCGTCGCAACTCTCCACGAGTTGTACCCTCCAAAGACCGCCTCGGTGCAGCCCTCGTGACTACGATCTTCACGATGCACCACGCTCCCTAGTAGGTTCACCTTCTCGAGGATCATATGCGCCTGCATCTGAGGCGCGACGAGGAGATGATGAATGAATTTTTGTAATTGTGCTTTTGTAATTTTCGTTATGTTTTTCAAGCGCTTGATCGTTTGATGTTCAAAGAAGGTTTCCTGTATAAAAAGAGTTGCTCTTAGTTCTTTGATTTACTAGGGCATACATCCAACAGATAGATGACAACACGGGACAACCCACATAATAAGAAGGCATCAGGCAATCACAACACGAAACAACACATACATTGCACGTACCTGAAATGTAGCAAGTAGTACAACCACCAACACACTAACGAACACAACAACTAAAATACAACACAACCGTACATAAAATATTACCAAAAGAGCTTGACGACAACATAGCAAAAAACATTGCCAACATACACGAGGAGAACCTCCAGCACTACAACTTGAGGATAACAATAAACACAAGAAACAAAATAGCACACAACATTAAATTTATCTTCCACTCTAGTATGTCAAAACGATGCCGCATCCCGACGGCGTCGCAACCCCCCACGACAACTCTCTCACGGCGAACAGTGTCTGTCCTATTTCCCATTTCATCCTCCCACACCCAGAATCGGCAACCACCAGCAGCTTCCTGCGATTCCATGACAAGACGATTTTTAAACTTACCACAACGATTTGAATGAACCCGAAACAATTAGACTCACCGAGTGATGGGGGCACTTGTAGTAGTGTCGCCCAGGATTCGCGGCCGTCTGTGATGTCCTACGTCTAACCACCGTGTTGCAATTTGGGCACATTACCGTGGGTGCCCATGAAGACGTGCTGACCTGACTCATTGCCTAGTCTGGGGGAGTGAGCACGAAAGAATACTACAAAGATTGCGAACAACTAACTCAGGAGATGACTGATAACATGGCAAGGGAGTATGTGAGGGATGGCTCCGTTTTATAGCCTGTGGGGGGCAGCCTCACGCACAAAACATGACAAAACGGGGCAGCTTTGCTCAGTGAGATGACAAAACATGCCAGCTTTGCGCAGTGACATGACGAAACGGCGCAGCTTTGCTCAGTAGACATGACAACAAGAGGTCGGCTTTTCTCAGTGAGATGACAAAACAGGGCAGCTTTCCGCAGTGACAAAACAGGGGGAACTTGCCGAAATTTTCTGACTTCCACGATATAAGTAGTTTATATGCCGAAACAGGACGACAAAATAAAACACGACGGATACAACGTACAATCATACACCTCGTTGCCTACATGCCAAACGAGCCTCGTGGCACCCACATGGAGTATTGCTGAGGTGGACGCCTCGGACGTGGCTGGCCGTCGTTATAGTGGCACGCACATATGCAGCTAGGGTTCGCGCAGCAACATCCGGGATCGTACGAGCTTCCTATGTTCACGACCTCCTCGTTACCCCTCTCGCGTTGCATCTGCTGGCGGAGGTCGTTGTTCTCCTCGTTGAGAGTCTCGATTCGCTCCTCCAACTCAAATATTCGCTCCCATAATGTATTCACGTACATGGCAACATACCGTTCATGAGGCGGGTCGATCCAACGTGAGAAGTCGCATTTCGCCATCTGCGGGAAAGAACGGTTAACAATGAGGATCCATAAGTAGTAATGACAAATGTACTATTAGCAATTTCTACCCCTGAGTGTGGGCATCGGAAGAAACGTCGCCCGCCATCGACTGGGCCATCCAAGACCTGCACGACCGCGTCCTCATTGTGTCTGCATTTTCGCCATGCAGGTTGAGCACGCCTGCTTGGTATCAGGCGGTACTGTGAATCGAAGTTCTCCCTCTTTTCCAAGGGAAGTTCTTCCTTCGGGACCCAACCGACCGACCTCGACTTCCGACATGGTATGTTTCTGCACGACGGAGAAGGGGCTGGGGCTTCGTTCGATTTAAAGAGTTCTCTACGTAGGGGCCGGGGGACCAAGAAAACGACGCAGCTGACACGTGTTCACGACCTCGGGTAATGCGGGGCCCCTCCGCACGCGCGCATAGAAAAGGGCCGATGCCCGAGGAGGTGCCATGATGTCATTACGCAGTGTCAGCACAAGACTCAGCAGCTTTGTGCAGCGAGGGGGACGAGTGGCCTGCTTTACGCAGCGACAAGACGAGACGGGGCCGCTTTTGGTAGTGAACTTTTGATCCTCAGATATTGGTCTAGATGGACAAATTTTCTCACAATTATTGAACTTATGAAGCTCAAAAGCCTACATACAAAAGAGCACAGCTTTGCGCTGAAAGCTCTGAAAAGGCTACGAAGTACGAATTTATTACGAGACTATAGTCTCTGAAAAGCCTACATAGAGCCATTTATTGCTACACTGGAATCCAGGAAAAGTGAAAAGATCCTCTCCATGGACTATGCCCACTGCACCAGATAACCTGCCTACATAAAGGCCTCCTATGTCTTCCATACCACATCTCCTCCTCAAGCCATCACAAATACTACTACACAACAATGTCTTCCTGGAGGTCCGACCCATTTGGAGTGCCGGAGTGGCATGAGCGGCCGAAGTGCCATTGCGGCTTTAGGATGATGTTGCGAGTCTGGACGGATCGAGTACAACGAGCCAAATACGGCCGTAGGTTCTTCAAGTGTCCAGACCTGGATGACGACTTCGTGGTAACGACGACAACTAAATCATTTGTTTCTTGTTATCGTTTTTCGACTTGATCCATGACATCTACCACGCCACACATAGGCTTGCACGTTCATCGAATGGGTGGATCGGGTGTCGCCGGCATGGCCAGCTAACCGGGCAGTGCAGGTGGAAAACAAAGGACAATACTTTGTCAAGATGACTCAGGCTCGCGAGGTGGAATGACAGATGCGGCTTGAGCAAGAGCGCCGCGTGAGGGTGGACCAAATCCGTCTGAAGGGCAAAGAGGATGAGCTGCAAAGGAGGCGGGAGCAGTTAAGTCTGTGTGAAGCAGCCATCAAGCGTCAGGAGGAAGAGCTTCAAGCTCGTAGGGCAGCTCTCAAGACCAAGAGTGATAGGAAGAAGGATGCAGCGGAGCTATCTTCAGGGCGCGACAAAAAGGGGAAACAACCACGCTACACCCAGTAGACAAAATGTAATAGACCCAGTAAGTTATTTTCCCTAAGGCATGCATGTTAGGACTAGTGGTGGAATTCTGAACATTACAAGTACAGAGTTCCACACATGCCACATGCCATTGGTCACATCACTTACCACTTTATATATCGAATCTACAACTTACATTGAACATAAACTTCTATTACAACTTTTATCTTATATTTACGCAGTTTATAACTACAAAATTGACAAAACACACAAACATCACGCGGATTGCAAACCCTTAAAACATACCAAACCCTAAAAGTCACTTACCACTTTATATATCGATCGTTCTACGCACAATCGTTCCTAAAAAATTTACCATAATTTTTAATGCATCTACAATGAGCCAATCAACATAAACTTGTTTTACAATTTTATCAGATTTTTTCCTGTTTCACAACTACAAAATTAACAAAACTTATAATCATTACAGATCCCACGTGTTCAATATCACTTTCATTCATTTCGTCCAATTGTTCATATCACATTTGTGCTCAAAACAAATTTCATTAAATTGCTTCTAATTAAATAACATACCATGATCGAAATTTGTTATTGTCACTTCACCACATTTTTCACGGTCAACAATATATGAAAATCACAAATACACTAATCGTTACTTCACACAAATTTCGTTCGTACTCTATCAAACAATATTTTAAATTTTCAAAATTGCACAAAAAATTACACAAGCATTACAGTGGACTCCACTTTAAATTCATATTTTTCCACTCATTTTATATATACACATAAATTTTTTTTAAATAATTACTTTATATATGCATAAGTAAATATATATTTTCGGTGGAGAATGAATTTCCCTAAGGAATCGCGGACCGGAGTCGTGCGGCGAGGGAGGCAGACGCGCGCTCGGGCGGACGATCGCGCGGCCGGGCGTGACGCAGCCGATCGTGCGATGCAGTACCGCACGCATCGGATGAACAATCGCGATCGTCGCGGCGGTACTGCATCGCACGATCAAGCCACGTGGCGGCCTCCCGTGGTCGCGCGCTCAAACGGGGTCCAGTTTTGGAATTTTTTGCTTCGGGGGGCCAAAAATGGAATTTCGGAGTTGTATGGGTCCAACAGTGTCCAAATTTCAAGAAATGCTGGATTAGTATACACCCATCCGCGTCGTTACAAGTCTCATCTAGCAAAATGCTATATTAGTATTCAAAGAGAGAGAGAGAGAGAGAGAGAAGGAAACATGTTATCATGATCAAACACTTAATTCACAAGTATATATTATCTTTGTTTTCAAATACGTGACAACTTTGACTTTACTATTCAAACTTGGACCGATCATAATTTTTAAAATTTTAGTTAGGAAAGATGGTAATCATATAGTTTGATTTGTCACAAAATACGTTAATAATATTTTATATCCATAACTATTTACATATTTATTGTTAAAAAGTTAAGGGTCAAAGTTTGAATAGTAAAATCAAAGTTATCAATTATTTGAAAATGGAGGGAGCAAAAGTAGAATAGAAGACATAGGATGTAGTCACAAGCTTTCTCTCAACTTTATTATTCTTTTGCTCATAGCGTAGGGTGTAACATCCTATTTTTTTGCAAATTTTAAAGCCAGAATTTCAAAAATAAATTTTCCGGAATTTTCTGGAATTAGATCAAGCTTCAAATGAATTTTTAGAATTTTAAGTGATTTATTATGATTAAAATAAATATTAACATCAGTTGAAAATATTTTATTTGGATTCCTCAGGTGTCAAGGAATTTTTGGTATTTTTGGTGAATTTTTGGGATTTATTTGCTATTTTCTAGAGCTCTTGAAAGTTTATTTGAATTTCTGGAAAAAGAAAAGCAATTAAAAATCCTCCCCGCCGCCCGATCCGCCTCCCCTACCACGCGTCGGCCATCCGGCGCGCGTCCCCGCCGCCACCATACCTCCTTCTCCCGCCCACTCCCGCACCGCCCGATCCGCCCTACGCCACGCGTCGCGCATCCGTTGGATATGCCACGCGGCAGCACCAGCAAACCCCGCGCCGTTGGATATGCCACGCGGCAGCACCAGCAAACCCCGCGCTCGCCCGCTCGATGCCGTTGGATCGCGCCCACGTGATCGCATCCGCGCCGTTCAACCCGCGCCTGCAGCCACTCCACGCTATAACCGATCGAGATTCCTCGGTTCGTGTGTTTTTAACCACGTTCATCCCTCGATTCCCGTGCCGACACCCGAACTCTTGCGCCGCCACTCCTCGCCCGTTCTCGCGCCCGCGCCGCCACCGAAGTCGCTCCGCCGCCATCCGTGCTGCGCCTTCGCCGTCCGCATTGTCGCTGGAGCCATCCCGCCGCCGGAGCCCCGTCCTTGCCGCCGTCCCCGTCGCCGGTGAGCCCCATCGAGCCCCGCCTCCGCCTCTGTCGCCGCCCCGCTGCCGCGCGGACCCGCCCACGCGCGTGCCTCGATCGCCGCGCCCGAACCTCGCGTGCCCCCACGCGCCCACGCCCGCACACGACGCTTCGCGCGGCACGCTGGCCACGCGTTAGCCATTGCCGCACTCCCGCCCGCGCCTGCGCGACGCGCGACGCTTCGCGCGATGCGCCGCCCCACGCGTCGGTGATCCGCCCCGCCACCGCACCGCGCCGCTCTATCGCGGCCGTCCGTCGGATCTCGAGCCGGCGGCTCGACGCGCCGCGCCTCGCCTACGCCGCCGGATCCTCGCCGCTGCCGCCCGCGCCCGAGCCATGCCACGTCAGCCCTATCACGTGGCAAGCCGCGTCAGCCCTACCACATGGCAAGCCACGTCAGCCCTACCCCACCGGCCGCGCGCGCACTGTTCCGTGCGCCAAGTCCATCGTGGACCGAGTCTCCCGTGCGCCTGGTCCACAACACAGTAACTTTTCTGAATTTCCCGATTTAATTTAGGGTTTATATTTTGAGAGCCCGTTCTCCTCCGTCCTAGCTCCGATTGACCCCGTTCTTTTTTGTAAATTCATCTAAAATTGAGTTCTAGCTTTTGGTTCTAGTTTTATGATTTTTGGAGTTCATTTTCTTATAATTTTATGTGTTTTCTTTGTTTCGGTCGTTTTCCCTCTCGTTAGATTCGGATTCAGAGGAGCAGGATCTACGCCCGAAACCAGGAGTACCTCGCTGAGCATAACCAAGGTAAGTCATGTCCTTTGATCATATTGAACCCAATTTGTAATCTACTATTTATTTATTTTGTTTTAAATTACATTGCATCGCTAATTTTTATTCAAACCTCGTAATCGGTAGTTATTGTCCCATGTTGTTTATCCCTCCTTGATAATTTGGAACACCATGATACCTTTGTCACCTTAGGTTGGGTAACATACTAGTGATGCTAGAATATTTGTCACATGGATGGTACGACTAGATGCTTAGCTAGCTTATATTTACGATTGGATTCATCATCACATGTAAATCATTAATTTGACTTAATGGTATATGGAACTGTGGTTAGTACCACGTTAATTAAAATTTGTGCTATGATATTGGTGTGTCATTGGCTTGGTTATACAAATTGGTTTTTGCACTCGGGCGAGTGATCGTGCAGTAAAGGGGGAAGTGCAGGTTCACTTCAGGGGATGTGGTAGCCTCGCCCGGGTAGAATTAAGGACTTAACTTTGTACGCCATTGATCTGAGCTTAACTGTGCAAACCACATGTCTGGTATGGGACGAACCTGGCTGACTAATTTGGGATGTTTCAACTTTAATCTTGCCATTGAGATGAACATGGTTGCTGATTTCCATGTGGCGCAAGGGGGGTGTGATGCAAAACCCTAGCGGGCGGATTGAGTTGTAACTGAACTTTGTAAAGGCCTTGTTGTGATTTTCTTTAACGTGAGGATCATCACATCGTGTGGGTACAGTTGTGCAACCTCTGCAGAGTGTAAAACTATTCGAATAGCCGCGTCCTCGGTCATGGACAATGCTCGGTGATTTCACACGAGGGTTAGTGTTATCTTTTGAACTTGGTGGTTTATGTTGGAAGTGGACAGGTAGTTCACCATTGGTTTAACTTGTGAATAGGTGTTCACAAGTGGTTCATGTTTATTCCTTTGATTATTTATTATTATTGTTTTCATTTAAATTTCGCTTTCAATCTATTTATTATATTTACTGTGAAATGCCTTTTATGCAAATTAACCTTTCGCCCTTCCATTGGTAAGCCTTGCATATTATATTGCATTCATTTGTTACAAATGACTTGCTGAGTACCAATGTACTCACGGCTTTACGCCTATGTTGCTCAGTTGAGGGCGAGGAGTATTATCAACAGGAGGTTCCAGAAGGAGAATACTACGACGACTTCACGGATTAAGCTTTGTTCTCTACTCGATAGCCTGTGGGCTTGTCGATTGACCCCTACGTTTTATGTTGGATTTTCGCTGCTATTTTTGTTAAGCCCTTCCGGCTAGAGATATTGTAAGCTTGGCCATAAGGTCGTACCTTTGAGATTTATCGATATTTGAGTTTCCCTTTATTTTAACGTGTGTATGGTTGTGATTACATCTATGTTTGACTGCGTGCATTAGCGTGATCCTGGACTAGTGCAATTTACACAGAGAGTCCGAATTTGCATATTCGGGTCTCGACATAGGGTGTATAGTATACAGCCCCTACCCTCTTTATGTAGGGAGTACCTTCATGATAGAATAAAATATATGTGACTAAACTAGGTTAGTGGACCTCGTAGGCTGGTTGCCTCTAATTGTCTTTGTTTATGTAAAGTGTTCACGAAATCAAATTGTCCAGAATGCACCGATATACAACAGTTTCCTACCAAATTAAAGTTGAAAGCAGGCCCAATCAAAGGACTTCTTGCACAAAGAAGATAAGATAAAATATTTAGAAACTAATTTTGTCATCGATTGCGAGATCAAACAATACACTTATAAGCACCCCTGGTCGGATTCAAAGACCGCCAAAGATGCGAAGGGACACACCGAGAATCACACACGAGTGGATGGACAAGTGTATTGTATATGGGTGTATACAATTATAAAATGGCCTCCTCATCTCCACTTGTAAGGAGTCATATTTATAGAGTGGGAGGACGAGAGTGAAGTTACAAGTCTGCCCTCAGGGCCTCGCTTACTTCTAAGAATAGTTTTGTCTTTCACACCAAGTGGGTCCTGCCTCATTCGAGTGACTCCAGGGGCCAACCCGTGGACCCTGCTCAGGATTGCTTCTAGACCCATCTGAGGTTAGCCTTCGGACCCCATCCAAGGTTGGCCTTGAGGGTCGGCCTTCGGACATCATCTTGGGTTGGCTCCTGGACCACGTCCAAGGTGGCGTGGACCTTGTATGAGAATGGCCTCTAGACTTCATCTTCGGTTCACACCTGGATCTTATCCAGGGTGGCGTGGACCTCATCCGAGATTGGCATCTAGACTTCATCTTAGTTTGGCTCCCAGACCTCGTCCGTGGTGGTGCAGACCTCATCCAGGGTAGACTCTGGACCTCATACAGGGTGGACTACGAACCTTGTTTAGGGTTGGACCTCGAACCTCCTCTAAGGTTGATCCACGGACCTTATCTGAAGTGGATTCCCCAATGTACGATACCATGTCAAAGTTGTTGTGGCACACTTTAGCGCGCCTTGCCTTGCCGAAGTTATCATCAGCTTGTGGTAGCATGGGGACCCTTCTCCCAACAATAGCCCATCACCGATCTGGGTGGTAGTCAATAGCTTGCTTGGGCCGGCACACCAGCTTGTAAAAGGGGTCGGCACATGGCCTCGGGTTGATGATTCTTCTGGTAATATGCGGCACACTCTTAACAACATGTTAATTTACCTTAGCCCTTGTGTGAATTTTACATGATAGTTCATACACACACCTCTCAGCTTACGAAGGCACAGCCTATGAAGCAAGGAGTGCCCAATACGAAGCTATGTTTTGCTGAGGGATGGTCCTTGAGGTTAATAACACCACATCGTGGTGATGTGTCGGCACTTGTTGATACGAAGCAATCAATCCAATGGGCATGTATGATTGCGGAGATGTCAACCGATCGAGCTTAGCTTGATTGAGGGAATACCCTGTATTTTGAGTCATATCATATGGAGATGAAGTCATTGAGGAGTGTTGTCCCTTGCCAGGTGAACTAACCCGATGACTAGAGGGGTCACCATAGTGCGGGTGTGTGTGCACTGAATTGTTGGATACTCAACTTGCCTTAGGCATGACCTTGCGAAGAGTTCTTGACACACTGAGGGATGGCCTTTGAGGTGAGGAGATATGCACTTGAATGCAAGGTAATCGACTCATCAAGGCATTGACTACAAGGCAAGGAGTACTCAACAAACCATTGTGTGGCCTTTGACGGAAGGAGATGATTTGGTTATCATTTGTTATCCATTGAGCTAGAGCGAGCCCCTAGTCGGGGAAATGCAATTGAGACAAAGTGAAGTTCGACTGAGACAAAGCTGTCAAGATTGATCAAACCACATCGAGGTCAAGCCATCACTCTCAAGACGCTCAAAAACTTCGTTGCCACGCTAGAAAGGCGAGGCAGCGGGCATAGTGAACGACCTTCTTAGGAGTGATGTGGACCTTGTCTTTGGCATAATGCGAACTTGGTTTGGGGCTGGTATGGACCTGGTCTTTTGTATTTTAGCTCATCAGAATACCCTAGTGTCCCTCTCGGCACTGGCTTTTGAGTAGGGTCTTTTATGGAGCCTTTTGTACTTCCTAGGAGTTGGTCCCCATTTACAGCTACCGTGGTATCAATGGAGTTGCGTGCCTTCAGGTCCATTTTTCTTGGGTGTATTTTGAGGTGATGAGATGTTCATGATGTTCACAATAGCTTTCTTCCTATCCTTGCAAATGGCGGTGGGGAAAGCCAAACTAACCGCTAGTCTCTTGGGAACCAAACCTTCTCAAGCTAAGTCGTTTAAGCATCAAGTTTCACATGGAGTGCCGAAGTTCGTGCTGCAGCGAGGGGTGAATGGATGGGGTAGAGGTCTCACTGCAATTCCCATTGCCAACACGCAGAATAGTTGAAGATAGACTCTTTGTGCCCCATGTCAACACTCATCTTCGCGTGAGGAATGATGTTGGCTCGGGTAGAGGTCTCACTGCAATTCCCATTGCCAACACGCAGAATAGTTGAAGATAGACTCTTTGTGCCCCATGTCAACACTAACCGTCGCGTGAGGAATGATGTTGGCTCGTACACAAACTGATGTGGCTTAATGTCGAGACGGTAGAAGCTCATCCAATGGCCATCTGGCTTTCATTGACAAGGGTGCTAAGGGGCTATAGTCGCCCTTGTTCTTTTTATAGTACTTATCACTGTTGCTGCTTGCCTAATGTTAAAATAAAGCTCAATTGCTGCTTCTTACTAGGAGTATTCGGTTACCCATTCTCCTATCTGAAAAACTTTGCACTCAAGATGAAGCTTGCGAGTAGTTAGTCGGTTAGGGAGGCAAGAATGTCGCCATCTCCTATTGAAAAAAACTTGGTGCTTAGGACAAAGCTCACTAGTGGCTACCTAATCAAGAAGACGAGAACATCATCATCTTCAATTGGAGAAACCTTGGCACTCAGGACAAAGCTCATGAGCACCTAGCCACTCCAGGTATTTAAGGCCACACCATGCCCTCGATTTTTGCATCTTTGAGCCATCATTGTAGCCTGAGCCGTTGTCATCATCTTCGTTGCTGGCGTCGAGTTCCACTGAAGCTTGCGTCGCTTAGCCTCCCATCACTGCTCATCCTCGTCACCAAAGAATCCATGCCGTTGCCATCACCTTACTGTTGGTGAGTCTCTTCCCTGAACACCACCTTTACCTTGTTGTCGTTCATCTGCTCCACCTCATGCGTCGACATTTCATTTGTGTTCTGGTCACCGCTACCTAGGTTCATGTGATCTACTGACATAAGCACTTGCGTTACCTAGGCCATGGCGCCATTTGAGTTTTCTGTAGACCCTGTCCACTATGAGCTGAGTCTCTAATGTATAGGTCCCATGCATCAGCTACTATTCCATAGACCTGAGCTGTGCCACATTAGCAATACACGTATGCAGCCACGTCATCATGCCACCTCAGCATAACCAAGCCACGTGTCTACTACGTCAGCCCTAGTGCCATGTTAGCCAAGCCCCATCAAAGTCCACTGTTTTGTGTGCTAAGTCCATGGTAGATCATCACTATTCCATATACCCGGTCCACAGCATAGTAGAAATTTTCAATTTCTAGTATTTTCTTAGCTAAACAATCTTCCAAGAGCCTGGCCGCTTTCATATGAACTCTGATTGACCCAATTCTTCCTCCTAAATTCATCTAAAATTGAGATCTATCTTTTGGTTGTTATTTTGTTGTTTTTGTATTTTATTTGAATTTATTTGTGTTTCATTCGTTTTCTCTCTCATTAGATAACATCTTCGAAAGAGCAAAAGCATGGACTAAGCACTCAGAATTGATAACTGAGCAAAGCTAAGGCAAGTCATGACCTTTGATCATATTGAACCTATTGTTTTAAATCTATTATTTATTACTTTGTTTTAAATTATCATGCATTGCTAATTTAATACAAACCTTCATAACTGGTAGTTAGCTAGCAATTTTAATTACTTCCCTCATTTGAATGTTGAATGTCATGATTCCACTATTACCATAGGATGGGGGGTATCTATCTAGTGATGCAATACTAGTATGCACATGGGTTGTACGTTCAGTATACTTAGCCCTACTTGTAGTACATTAGGCTCATCATCACATGTTGATTAATTAATAAACTTTGACTTAATGAGATATTGAATCATGGTGGTCAACCACAGTTATAAAATTTGTGAACCGTGGCATGAGTTGTTGTTGGTTATAAAAAATAGTTTTTACTTGGGTGAGTGTCTAAGGACTTAACTTTGTACGTTATTTATCTAAGTCTTATTGTACAATCACATGTCTAGTATAGGATGGATCTAACTGATTAATTTATAATATTTCAACCTTGATTTTACTATTGAGATGTTCTATTGGTGTAAGAGGGGGCTTTTTCAACTAGGTGGTTAGCCTACTCAATAGCAAAATATTAGTGAACGAGATCAATTTAGGATTGAGCATTGTAAAAGTTTTGTTGTGATCTTCTTGGTTGGCATACCTAAAGAAGAGTGTTATACCGGTGATATCACAAGAAGGTCATATCATGTGAGTAAAGCTCAGTGATTTCATATGAGAGGTAGAGATTTTCACAAAAACCTGGTTGGGTTAATTTTGTGAAGTGAATGGTTAGTTAATCGTTTGTTCATTACGTGAATGGCTAGTTCATAGGTGGTTCATTGGGTGAATGGTCAGTTCACTTGTGATTTATTCAATTTCTTTGACTTAATTACATATTACTTCTTTTTAAAAGTTTACTTTCAATCTATTTATTGTATTTACTATAAAATAATGCTTTTTGCAAAATAACCACTCAGGCATCATTTATTAAGCCTTGCATAATTATATTGCATCTTGTTATAAATGACTTGCTGAGTATTCTATGTACTCACGGCTATATCCATATTTGCTCAATTGCTAAAAAAGAACCATATCAGATAGAAGTATATGAAGGAGATTTCTTTGACGACTTCACAGATTAGAACTTCTCTTCTCAGTTGATTGCTAAAAGCATGTCGAATGGCTATTGCGCTTATCTTTGTTTTTCGCTGCTAGTTTGTTAAAGCCCTTCAGGCTATTATTTGTAAGCTTGGCCATAAGGTTGCTACTCTGATAAGTAATAGTATTTGAATTATCTTAGTTAGTCGTGATCATGGTCGATATTTCATCTATATTTCCATGATGTGCACTAACGTGATCTTGAACTGATGCAAAATATACAAAGAGTCTGAGTTTGCATATTCAGGTCTTGACAAAGGATGAGTTGTCGTAAAAATAACCCTAGAGCATGAGTTGTCATAGATCCAACCCAAGAGGGTAAGTGTAAGGCGGCATGACCCTAGAGAGAACCAACCCCAAAGGGTGAGGGTAGGGCTGCAAAACCCGAGAGGGTGAGACCAGACCTCGGGGGTGAGTGTTAGTTCATCTTGGCACGAAGTTCGCTGAATGTAAACAGGCATGGTGGAGCTCACCAAGGTAAATCCATCGAACTAGGGGGAGCCCCTAGTCGAGGAGAAGCCATCGAGGATGAAGACCAAGATAAACCACACCAAGGTAGAGCCATCGAGGTGTGTTGGAGCTTGTCAAGGTGAATCCATTGAGCTAGGTGGATCCCCTAGTCGAGGAGATGCTATCGAGGTAAAGTGAAGTTCGGCCGAGGTAAAGCTATCAAGGCCAAGTTCAACCACACCGAGGTAGAGCCATCGAGGCATGTTGGGGCTCACCAAGGTGAATCCATGGAGCTAGGAGAGCCCCTAGTCGAGGAGATGCCAATGAGGTGACATCATGTTCACCGCAAAGCTATTAAGGCCACGTTGAACCATGCCGAGGCAAAGCCATCGAAGAGTGTTGAGGGTTCAGAGGCAAAGTCTGGAGGATGTCCAGACACACAAACTGGAGGGGGTCCGGGGGGTTTGGAGGGGCCTGTGCAGTCCATAGGTGGTTCGGACACATGACCCGAAGGGAGTCTAGATGGGGCAATGCGGTCTAGAGGAGGTTGTATGGTTTTGAGGCATTGTTCGGAGGAACTTAGCACGGACAGAGTTTGGGCCCTTATCGTGTGGCTTTGAAATCATTGCAGAGGGAGTCGATCCGAAGAGTGAAGTCCAAAAGGATTAGGAAGGGGCCCAAGCACTCAAGTAGAGATGGCATGGAGGTGATCTGGGGCACCCAAGTGGAGATGTGTTGACAATCGAATCGCCAATCTTATGAAATAATATGAGAAAAATAACTAAAATATCTAGGAGATAATAGGGATGCTCTTTATTTCTATGAACTGGTTACAGAATGCCTTTAACAAAGCGTGAGACTAGCCCTAATTATATTGAATTGAATGAGATATGAATTGTCTTCATCGTTCAGCATTAAATACCAACAAAAAGATGCCAACTATCCATCGAGGAAGACACCTTGTGGAACCAGTGCGTCTAGTTGGGGAGGAAGTTATTGTCAGAGAGAAAATGTCTGATCGTTAGTTGTTGTTAGTGAAAGATGAACGTGGGCAATAACTGTCATGTAGTTGTTTTCAAAGACTCAAGGCTAATGCATTGTGCTATTTGGAGTGGATAAAGCATGTGTCCCATCCATCATAGGAAGGAATATCCTAAAGTTGAGTCTAGGGTCTAGGGACTAGTCATCTAGTCAGGTAACATGCACAGTGTTTCTTTGACTAGGTTACTCAGGGAGCAACCTCTCGAGGTTTATAACCACAGGGTCCCTTGGCTTTAATTATATATTAAAGTCATATTTAGAGATTTATTCAATCCTCTTTAGCTAGCCCCCAAACTTTAAGTGAATTTATAATCTTTCGATTGAATTTTTAATTGGAAAACTACTCCTTTAAATAGTAAGAGTAAAGAAGTAGTTTGTATTCACTTTAAAGTTGAGAAACTAACTAGAAAATTGAAAGGTTTTGGTGTTTGTTGGGCTTCAAATCAGGTAATCCCTTTTTGTAGTTGGGGAGAAACCTTTATAAAACCCTTAGCACACCACCTTGGGTTTTCACACTTTTAGAAAAACCTTTCATCTTTCATCTTCTTCTCTGCCCTTGTGCTCTTCGCCTCTAGCCTTGAATCCTTTTGATCCCCCTTTTTGTTCTTTCACCACCTAGCCAAAATGTTAGATCTAATCACCAATTGGCTAGCATCGAAGCTTGAATAAAATAAACTCAAGGCCATGGAGAAGGTGTAATATCATGAACGTCGTTTCGGCATCGGTTTATAAAATAATCGTGGAGTTGCCCGGATTTTCGGTAAATCGCGGGAAGGGTAAGAAAAATAGTGTAATAGCATAAAATAAAAATGAATGAAATAAATAAATTAAAAAAACCTTTGAGTGGGCGGGCTGGAGGGTGGGCTTGCCACCTTGGGCTAATAGGCCCAAGGGGTGGCCGCACCCCCAACCCTAACCCTAGCCACCCCACCCCCCATAAAACCCATGTGGCCGGCCGCCACCTCCCCCTCCCCCTTGTGCCCCTCTCCCTCCTCTCAAGTGCTACCCCTTTGGCGCAAGGAGAAACCAAGAGGAAGAGGAAGAAGAAGAGGAGGAGGAAGAGGAGAAGAAGAAGGAGAAGAAGAGAAGGCAAGAAGGGGTGATCCAATAGGATCCCCTAGGTAAATTTCTCATCTCAGTTACCCTCTTGTTTTGCTATAATTAGGGTTCTCTAATTAGAGAGTTCATGCTTTTTGCCTGTAAATCAATTCACGCAGTGCAGCTGTTCGAGCAGTTTAGACCCCAAAATGATTTTTCCTACGGGTCTGCCCAAAAGAAAAAAATGTAGAGACGACGAGACACATCTCCTGTATTTTTTTTCAGATTTTTTGGCCACAGGATCTGGGCACAGTAAGGTCGGAAATCTTGCTGTCTGTTAGGGGTGCAATTTGGGGCAGACTGTTGTTCAGTTGGGATTAAGGGGTAGTAAATGATTTTTATGCATATGGTCATAATTGAGAAAAATGTGAAAAATTCAGTATTCTAGCTGCAGTAAAAAAATCAGAATTTTCAGTCTTACACTATGCTTGGGATGCGTTAGAATCTAGCTGCCCAGATTGCTAGAACAGAGAGCATCCTCTATTTTGTGCATTGTGTTACACCTTGCTAAGAACAAAATAAAAATATGTGATCTACATGAAAAGTGTAAGTATTTAAGTGAGGAATCTAGATATATATCTTTTGCTATGATTAGTTTTATATTTTTAAATATAGGAAAATGTTAAGCAGCGCCGCTGCAGTGGGAAGATTGTAGAATCATTACGCGGGGAAGAATGTTGTGGGATTTTTGGGGCTTAGCGATATCTTTTCTTTGAGAGTTGCATTTTCATTGTTATAATGTGTGCTGAGAGGTACCTTTTTTGGACAGACGATTTTGCTTCTGAACGCGCGTGATTTTGTCGCTTCGCCAGTAGAGGCAAGTAAACGTAGCGGATATGCTACCGTTTAACCCGTTATTCTTACGACTTGCATTATGCATGATTTTTCGTAATGATAAATGATATGCCATGGTTACATGATTTCTAAGTAAGAATGTGGTAGCAAGATATTAATCAATTGCTATGTTTGGATGAGTTTTGATAGTATTGTGGTAATTTGCTTAATAAGCCAATTGTGGTATACGAAAGCAAATGCATAGTGGATATGATGGTATTTCCTTGTTGTTAAATTCATGAGGATCATATTGATGCCCTTGAAGTTGGTATTATTGTGGTCTTGGTGGTAGTATTCTCAGTGAATACTTGGGGTTGTGGTGGTAGCAATCTTGATAAATATTTTGTGGTCTATGTGTAGGATTCACTATAGATCGATTAATGATGATCTTTGTGAACCGAATGTGGGTTATGTGGTTGGCCTTCGTGGTTAAATTCTTGTGGCTTATGATTATCATATCATTCATAATATGTCATGGCACTTGCATTGTTGATGTCGCCGCTTATAGCCGCGACCGTACCGGTACAGCATTGTGCATTACCGTAGCACGATGCACACTTTTACCTTGTTGGGTAAAGGTGTAGTGGAGCATAGCATGCATATGCATTGCATTGTGGAAAGATCATTTGCATACCTATGCAATATATTATGGTGAAATTATTTTACAAACAACTACAACTTCATAGTTGTAAGGTGAAATTGGCTCATGAGAGTCACTTGTAGTATGAGGAAAGTGGCTGTGGTCGTGGATTGGGGTTCATCCCTTGTGGTATGGTAGAGGTTGTGATTGTGGTATGAGATTTTTTTTCTCTTGTGGTAATTATTGATAGCAGTTGAGGATGTAAGAAATAATAAAGTTTGTGAGGTAAAATATGTTAATGCTTTATTGTCATTGGTAGTGGTAGTGGTGGATGATATGAAGTAGTTAATGAAGTCTTATTTTCTAATGCTTATGATTGTTAGTAGTAAATGTGGTTGAAGCTATAATTGTGGTCATTATAGAAAATAAATATGGATGCTTAACATCATTGTAGATTAATTAGCTTGATAATGAATATGGATACACATTGTGAATGTGGACATGTGGTTACTTTAATGATGTTGTATATTTGTTTGTAGTCTGAATAGCCTGTTAAACAGTTTGCTTGCTGAGATTTTTATCTCACCCTTGTTTCCCCCCTACAGGTGATTCTTGAGCATTCATGGGATGGGTAGAGCGGCACCACAATAATGCACTTGGTTCATCAATTCATGTTGTAATAAAGTCGATGGAATTATAGCCAAATGCTTAGCTATTCGTAGATGATTATTTTATTTAATAAGGATGAACTTGTGAACTATTCTTTGATTAATCTTCTAAAGGTTGTTTTAATTATTGAACTTGTTACCGTAATCTTTGCTCTCTTAGTTGTTTATGCTTCTGCTTAATACTTCATGTCTAGAAATTATTGTTGGAATAAATTATCTTGAAATTTTTGGCTAAGTGTAGAGCAGTTTAGTGGCATCCTAGGGTGATGTGGATCCTAGGGTGTTACAGAAGGAAGGGATGCTTCCCTACGAGGTTCTGGTCCCATGGAGATTAGCGGTCAGGGAGAAATTTCTGAGCAGGAATGAAGGTGAGATTATGTTCTTCTAGGTGTACATTGAGTAAGGGTTTCGATTGCTGGCACATACATTCCTCTCCCAAGTCTTGGAGCACTACGAAAATGAGCTAGTAAACCTTGCCCCCAATTTGATTACTAATTTAAGCATCTTCATCTGCCTATGTATAGCATGTTTTGAGCATCTTTGTCTGGCACTCCACAGATACTTTTATAGGATGATGAAGTCGGGGAAATCAGTGGCATCACCTGGAGATTACGTTTTGCATCCCCACTATGGGAACACTGAAGAATATATTCTAATGTGTTCTAAATCTTTGTTGTCATCATGGAAGAAGCTATGGTTCTACATGGCGCTCAACAAGGATGACAACCTTTTTTTCACCAGTCAGGTGGCCATTGAGAACCCAAGATGGAGATCCTCCTCGAAGAAGGAGGGAAAGGTGGGGCGATAGGCTGATGCCATCCACCATCTTAGGGTGGGAGGTCTTACTTGATGGCCATGGTGAAATATTTCTCTATGCACCAGATAAGTCCTCTAAAATTGTGTGACAATACCATGCTTTGGTACATGGGCAAGGATAACTCGACCAGGGATTCTCCAAAATGAAAGTCCTAAAAAATTCTGACCAGTTGAGTTTCATTTTTTTGGTTGAATCCTTTTAACCTTAAAGTCTCCTTTGATTTCATAGCCCTATCCTCTACTGAGGTGAGAGAGCGGATCAAAATGATATGTGCAAGTGAGCCTAGCCAGAAGGTAGAGGTGCTCTTGATCTTGGCCTCTACCTCTCCAGAAGAGACGATTAAAAGACTTAAGGTAAAAATGATTATCGTTTTTATCAATTGTATATTTTTTTGATTGGTATGTTGCAACACTCTTATGATATGCATATGGTCGAGTCAGAGAGCAGCGAGCTGTTTGAGAGCTCAGGAGATGCTCCTCTAAGCCCCAAGAGGTGGCGAAGCATGAGAAAGTCATATGGAGCTTTGGGTTAAAACCCTTTTCCATTGGCTACTACTTTGGTTGTTCTTTCAAGACAGTTATCACAGACGGTTCTTAACTAGAACCATCGGTGAATACATTTATCACAGATAGTTATTACTATAAATCGTCTATGATAGTTTATTATCATAGACGGTTCTAGTTAAGAACCATCTGTGATTGCGATCTCACGACGTCATAAATAGGCCTCCTTCAGTTCATCAACATTCTCTAAATTGTGCTATAAAACAGTGCAATCATTAGAGAATGCAGATAAACCAAAGCAAGCCTCTTTATGAGAACAAGATCATCGTGGAAGAGGTGGCTTCATTCATCTTAGATTCCTATTGTTTTCTCTCCTCTCTATTAATCATCACAAGAACTAAGGCATCAATAATTAATTTTCATATGCATGAGTATCAAGATTTACATGGCCGAAACCCTATCCATCAAACAATTTTGTAATTTCATATAAGCATCAAGGAGGAGGGGGATCAGATAGGGGATATATATCACCGCGGCGATCGATGGAGAGGCAGTGGCACTGTCACCCGTTGTGTCACAACGGTGATGCTGTACAAGACACTCTTACGACAAGAGTGCCTTGTGCAGCGTACCAGGCATCACAACCAAAGGCGGAGAAGATCAGGGAGGTAGTCAACCAACGTCGTTATGCCAGCTGGGGAGGCGGACCTAGCTAGGAGGCGGTGCATGTTTCAGTTTGGAGTGTTTGGGGGAGGCGTTTGGGTAAAGGGTAGCATATATATATAAGACCATTTGGGTAGCAGAACCGCTCAGTAGTTTTGAGAGGTCGTGACGGTTCGGTTTGACATTTTGAATAAAGGGGGTGGCAAAATCGGGCAGAAAATATCACAGACAGTTTTTAATACAAATCGTCTATGATGAGTTAATATCACAGATGGTTCATGTTAAAAACTGTCTATGATACTTCACAGATGGTTCTCAACATGAACCGTCTATGATATTCTCTTCACATACGGTTTTTAGTGCTGAAGGTAACATAGACGACTGCTAAACCAAAACAGTCTATGATTGTATTTAATACTGACAGTTTTGGTAAACTATCTATGATGAGGCGTCTAGTATTAGCCTTTTTGTAGTAGTGGAAGGCATCACAAGGTGGTGCTCTGGCCGGAGACAATGGATCTGGCAGTGGCGGCCTCAACGACGGTTGGGGCTTGAGCTCGAGCAGTCGGTCAACCTCGCCCCCGTCAAGGGACAACTGGATCCAATAGCGCCAAGGTCGAGGATGGCGATATGCGGTGATGTTGTGCCAGGAGACAACAGATCCGGTAATGGCGGTCCCCATCAGCTTGAGTGAGAGAGACAAGAGAGATCGGGAGAGCAAGAGCGAGAGAGAGATCGAACGGTAGGGAGTTATATCGTCGTTTTTTAATGGAACAGTATATCATTCTTTTTTCTCTCTTAATTATACCTACATACACGCATCTTTTCCTTTTCCATTATAGTAAGGGATTCCCAATCAAGACATTACAAAGCAATGTCCACACCTCTCCACATCACCAGAAAATAACTATAGATATAACCCATTCAATGATAGTGTCTATCCTAGGCCCAAGCAATAAATTCACCTAACTCTCCCCTCTCTCTTCCTTACCCTCTCCCTCACCTCACCAAATCCGGATCCGAGCCCCTCTAACTCTCCCTCAATAGCGCCAATCAGATCCAAGCTCCCTCTCCCTCACCGACGAGTGGGCCACTAACGCAACGAGCATGTGGACGGCGCGGTGTGGTGGAGCACACTGGCAAGACCCGTCGACAAATTTATAGATCTGTTCTCACATGATGTTGCATGCTTTGAGAAGGTAGGGCTTTGAGGCTATTTGGTGAAAGAAGACATCGGATTTGGCAAGAGTGATTGTAGATCCATTTGTTCTTGAGTATCTATGGTTAGTAATTTATTTCTAATTACAATATATTTTAGATCTAGCTTTTGGTAAAAGGAGAATTAAAGATAGTTTAAATCTAGCTTGATGTGGGGATCTCAAATATTATTTATATCTAGCATGGCTTAGTGTTTAGGGTTTAGCCTATTTATAGTATATTTATACTAAATCCAGTTTAATTAATTATTCTTGCTATGTACATATATATAGCTACTTTAGATCATATATATGTAGTATGCTAATTAATTAATTAATTTAATATTTAATACTAAATTGTTATATACGTAACGTAGGACCGAAGTTGGATGTACGCTAGGAACCATGTGAATACAGAGTACATTAATGGTGTATCTACTTTTACAAGAGCTACCGAGGAGGATATGTTGAATAAGAGGGTGGAACATATGTACCGTCTATGCATGACTACAATAATCTCAAGATGTTTAAGAACCGAGCGTAGATTTAAGTGCACTTGATTCAAAGGGGTTTCAAAAAGAGGTATGCACGTTGGACTAGTCATAATGAAAAGCATATTACATAGGAAAGTAGTAATAATGACATCATCGATGAAGTCAACGATATGTCACCGGATGATGTTGATTGTGGTTCTCATTCGGATAGGCTGCATGATGACAATCTGGATCAGATGCTTCACGATGCAGAAGGGAACTGTGATGAGAGAGTATATTAGATTCTGAGGCTTGATGAAGGACTCGGAGAAACCTTTATTCATGTGCTGCAAGTTAAAGTACATGAGGTTGTCAACCGTGCTTGAACTACTGAAATTAAAGACAAGTAACAGTCGGTCTAACAAGAGTTTCACGACACTGTTAGGTCTTTTAGCGGACATGCTTTCGGAGGAAAACGAGTTGCCCAAAATCACTTACAAAGCCAAGAAGGTTCTTTATCCATTAGGAATAGAAGTAGAAAGAATACATACATATCTGAATGATTGTATCATCTACCGTAAAAAAGTTTGCAAACATGCACGTATATTCAGTGTGCAATGCATCCTAATACAAAAGTAAGAATCAATCATATGACGGTGAGAGAATAAAGTTGAAGAAAGGACCTCCTGCTAAGGTGGCTTGATATCTTCTTGTAATTCTCCATTTGAAGCGGTTTTTTGCGAGGAAAAATTGTTGCATTAGCACTCTATAGGAGCGTAAGAAGGATGAAATACTAAGACACCTTGCTAATTCCGCCCAGTAGAGAAACATCGATAGGATGTTGCAAACTTCGATGCAGAACTGAGGAATATAAGGATTAGATTGAGTGCAGATGGAATGAATCCTTTCGATAACATGAAAAGCTGACATAGCACTTGGTCCGTGACTCTCTGTATCTACAACCTTCCTCCTTGATTGTGTATGAAGCGAACGTATATTTTACTATCGATATTTATCCAAGAGCCGAAGCAACCTGAGAATGATATTGATGTGTATCTAGCACTGTTAGTGGAAGATATAAAAATATTGTAGACTAAAGGGGTACAGGTACGGGATGCGTACAAATGAGAGAACTTCACTTTATGCTCTTTGTTGTTCTGCACCATAAATGATTATCCTACCCTTGCTAACTTGTCTGGTCATAGTACAAAAGGGACCAAAGTCTGTACGCACTACTGAGAGGATACCGAGAGTGTGTGGCTAAAACACTCACACAAAACTATGTATATGCATCATTGCAGATTCCTTTGGAGGGCTCACCTATACCGCAAGATGAAAAAACAATTCGACCAAAAGAAGGACAGTTCAGCTCCAAGGTATTTAAGTAGATAAGAGGTATATAATATGGTTAAGGATTTAGATGTTGTCCTTGAAAAGGGATGTAAATCGAGGACCCCTGAGAAGAACATCTAGAAAAAGAAATAAATATTTTAGGACTTACCTTATTGGGAGCACCTAGAAGTTTGTCACTGCATCGATGATATGCACGTAGAGAAGAACATATGTGACAAC
This sequence comes from Melocanna baccifera, assembly GCA_036346265.1. Lineage (NCBI taxonomy): Eukaryota > Viridiplantae > Streptophyta > Magnoliopsida > Poales > Poaceae > Melocanna > Melocanna baccifera. The sequence continues at coordinate 13,764,332 of CM070688.1, read as the reverse complement.
TTCATTGGTCTCTTACTAAATATTTATAATAAAACAAATAATGGTGTCAATGCATAGCTTGACTTGGTTGATATAGACATTAAACTTGAGTTAGCACCAACAAAGACTGATAAATGATGAATGTACCTTCTCCCTACTTATTACACACTATCCAAGGTTAAGAGAACTGAACTGTGTCAGTACTTCCATGGTGTGAAAATTTCGTCAGGTTACTCCACCAATATGAAGAAACTTGTTTTCATAGAAGATTTAAAGTTAATTGGTATGAAGTCTTATGATTCTCATGTGTTGATGGCATAGATGCTCCCTATTGCAATTAGAAGTATTTTGCCAATCAAGGTCCAAGAGACAATCATGGTCCATCATTTTTTGATATCATAGTCCGACAAAGACTAGATGCTCTACAGGACGAGGTGGTGATGACTCTATGTCATCTTAAGATGTATTTTCCTCCGTCATTTTTTGATATCATGGTCCATCACATTGTTCATATTGTGTGGGTTAATGTTCCTACATAGCATCTATCCATTCGAGAGGTTACAGGAATTCTCAAGTCCTATGTATGAAATTAATCTCGGCCAGAGAGCAGCATCGTCGAAGGTTATACAACCAAAGTGGTCATTAAGTTCTGTGTCGATTACATGGCTCAGGTTGAACCGATAGGTGTGCCTCGATCTCATCATGAGGGAAGGCTCGAGGGTATCGAGACCATCAGAAGGAAAGCAATCACTCCAAATATAGATATGTATGCTCAAGCCCATTTTATGGTCTTACAACACATGACTGAAGTGTCCACGTATATCGACCAGCACAAGGACATGCTTTGACAATAGAATCCAGAGCAGCCAGATATTTGGATCATGAGACAATACAACAGTTAGTTCAACCAATGGTTAAAGGAGCGAGTCTCTAGGAGCTCATCAAGTGATACAGTTGTAACATGGTTGGCAAAAGGGTTAATATTTACAGTTGTAACATGGCAAGGATACGATATAAATGGGTACACATTATATACATAGGCTTAGGATGTAAAGAGCACTAATCAGAACAACGGTTTCTGCATAGATGTGTTCAGTACCGATGGGCTGAGAAGCTCCTTCTATGGGTTCATAGAGGAGATTTGGGAGCTCAACTATGTGTTTTTCAAGATCTCCTTATTTCGGTGTTGTTGGTTCCATCTTCCATAAGTGAAGGTCGACAAGTACGATATCACTACCGTGAACCTCAAATGTGTCAAATTCAAAGACGATCCATTTATACTCGCTAACTAAGTTGTTCAAGTATTTTATATAATTGACCAGACAAATAAGAAGCACCACGTAGTTTTTCAAAAAAGGAAGATTATCAGAGTTGAGAATATAGTGGATGAGAAAAAATACAATCAATTTGATAAGTTGTCTCCTTTCAGAAATGGCATATGGGTCGAGAAAGAACAATGTGACGAAACTAGCTACATACATATCGATCATCATGAAGAGCTAATTTTTAAAGGAAATATGTAAGTGAAATAATGAATGAAATGTTTATATGTCATATGTTACGTATTTGCATTTATATATGTATATGTGAATTTGCATTTATATATATAAGAAAGTGTGATATATATGTGAATTTGTATCTATGTATATGAGAATGTGTGATATATACGTGAATTTACATCTATGTATATGAGAATGAGTCATATGTATGTGATTTTGCTTTTATATATGTATATGAGGTTGTGTGATAGGACCATCACTGATAGTTCATAATAAAACACCGTCTGTAAAAATGAACATCATCGACAATTTTCAAGTAAAATTGTTTGTGATGTTAAATTTTCACAGATGGTTCTAAGATAAAATTGTCTGTGAGATTTAATTTTTATATATAGTTCTAAGATAAAACCGTCTGTGATGTTTGTTATTATAGACAGTTTGTTACTAAGAACTGTCTGTGATTGTTATCCTATATATATTGCGTTGTAGGGTTTGCCCACTATATTGATGTTACTTACTCTGCAGTGCCGCCTCCCCCAAGCCTGTCGCTACCTCCCCGAGCCTGACGCCGCCTCTCCTAACTCCGATGGTCCTCCTCTACCACACCGGACGCCCTCCTCCTCCCCCGAGCTCGCCGCCTCCCTCGAGCTCGACACTACATCCCTTGAGCCCGGCGGTCCTCCTCCCCCGTGCCCAGTGCCTTCCTGTAGGATCGAGGAGGCCGACTAGAGGGGGGTGAATAGGCAGTCTTAAAAATTCTCTTTCAATTAAAAGCAATATCTATTTGTCTAAACCAAGTATATAATACGGAAGCTTAACTTAAATTGGTTTAGCACAAATATTGCCTAAAACAACTAGATTCGCCTAAGTGCACCAACAATCTAAGTCTATGCCAAAGGTTTGCAATCCTAGGGTGACAAACAATCAATATAATTCTATGAATGTAAATTGCTTGAAGGTAAATTAAGCACAAGTAAACAAACCACAATTGACACAATTACTTTTTACCGTGGTGTTCGGAGACTTACCGATCTCCCCTAATCCACGTTGAGGTAAGCCCAAACGAATTGGACCGGCTCCACGAATTAAGCCAAACACCTCAAATCCACTAGTGGTAGCTCTTTCCCGCTCCGGGTAGGTGAGCTCCAACCTTCACAATACGCCGGGTCTTCTCACAATCTTCTTTGAGAAGATCACCGCGCACGACGCCTTCAACGCCGTCTAGGAGTCGGCAAACTCCAAGAGTAATAAGCCAAGCCCCTTGCTTGACTCTCACCACGTGCAACAGATGCACAAGCTCAAGTGGATGCAAAATCCACCTCTAGATGCAACACATGCAATTAGAGACCTCTCTCTTTTGCTCACAAGGTGCAACACATGCACAATGGAGTGGAGAGACTTACACTAGCTCAAGGAATTGAAATGAGGTGCCAAGAAATACTCTCCAACCGGTCACAAGTGGGTATTTATACCCCACACACAAAAACTAGCCGTTGGAGCCAAACTCCTAAAAAAATCAGGGAAATTGGAACTACCGTCGTATAAAGTGCGGTACTACCGCACTCTACTGTAGCACAAAGTAACGACTAGAAAAATAGCTGTTACTCAGCATTTGTGGTATTACCACCGTTATAAATGCGGTAATACTAGAAATCGGTAGTTCCGCAGTACCGTACGGTACTACCGGAAATCGGTATTTCCGCAATACCGTGCGGTACTACCGCACTGCGGTACTACCATTTTTCAGCACAGACAGCATTTAGGAAAACGGTCATAACTTTTGACTTCGATGTCGGAATTGAGTGATCTTGGAAACTATAGAAAGCTTATTCAGAGGGCTACACAACCCATCTATTTGCATGATCTTAAACACATTAGATCAATGCAAAAAATATAAGAGATCCAAGGAGTCACTATCACGGTCTAAGTCTGAGAAAAATAATATTAGACCATGCCTAGGGACATTGTATGACCTCCAACAACTTGCAAAACACATTTGTAAACTTAGGTCATACCACAAGGAAAGGTACATGGACTTCAACCATTTGCAAAACACATTTGCAAAGTATAGTCACATGTTGCAAGGATTAGATGAATGAGCCTCAACTATTCGCAAAACACATTTGCAAATAATAGCGTCATGCCATGGAGAGCTAGCGTAAGCAAGATTGAGCTATCAACACATGATGAGACTTAAGCTACTAGACAAGACCCCTCTTAATAGTACGGCAAACCTATACTAGTAATCCGGTCTTTCAACCAAACACCGAGACTGGTAAAAGACTAGGAACACATCCTTAGCCCTAGCTAGTCATACCTTTGCCTTGAGCATTTCCTTGAAGCTTGATGATGATCATCTTCACTTCAAGTCTAAGTCATTGTCTTCTCTTGACTTGATGATCAACTCATGATTATCTTCTTTTCGAGATCTTGATATGCATCAACACATGATGCATCCTCTTTTGATGGCCTTCAACTCATGAAGCTATTTCCATCTCAAACCTTTGCTTGATGATCTTTAACACATGAAGCTATCCAAAGTATTCATCATCTTGGAATATAACCTATTTATCCAACTAATAGAAAATATTAGTTCCATAATGTGATTATCATTTATTACCAAAACTTACCATTAACTTATAATAGTGTGTCTAGATTCTTCAATCTTCCTTTTGGTAATTGATGATAACCACTATAATTGCAAATAATTGAATATAAAACTTTAAACTCAAGGTGCGGTACTACTACCGTTGTAAGTGCGGTATTACCGCTCTCCGGTAGTACTGCTTAGGATGCCGGTACTATCGCACTGCGGTAATACCGCAGGTTGGTGCGGTGCTACCGATTTTCCTGAGAGAGCACAATGAGTTTAGAATTCAAATGCATGCTAACCTTTGTCTCGAGCCATATTGATCTTCTTATCAATCTTTTCAGGCATCTCCATATAGTCAATCAACATCCGGGACTAAATCTTTCAAACACTTGATAATCACATTAATCCCATACACAAATAATTGAGTATAAAGCAATATGAGTTAAAACACAAAACATAGAGTGAACTCCCCCTAAATATGTGCATACAAGAATGTGTCATGAAACCATATGCACATATTCATCTTAGACTTTTGGTGGAGTTTAATCTATATTTTGGATCGAAGGAATGCACTAAGATGTAAATAAATGTAAGTGTCGAATGCATACCTCTTTGATTTCACCTTTTCATCCAAATGAGACTAAATTATATCATTACTAATAAGCATATTAGTATCACAAATTGTATTTGTCATTATCACCAAAACCAATATAATGGAGCTTGAACTTACACTTCCTCCTCCCACAAGCACGCCGCCTCCCCTAAGCCCATCGCTGCTTCCCCCGAACCTGACACCCTCCTCCCCCAAGCACGCCGCCTCCCCCGAGCCCAACGCTGCCTCCCCCTAAACCCTAAATCTGGTCTTCTCACTGGTTTGGACTACCATCGCATAGTGAGAATTTGTGAGATCTCAGTGACAATCTCAGGAGTATAGTCATTTGTGAGATCTCAATGACAATCTCAGGAGTATAGTCATTTGTGAGATCTCAGTGACAATCTCAGGAGTATTCTGCTAGTTTGAGTTGTGAAATTGATAATTTCTTACTTTGACATAGTGTAATATCCTGATCGTCGTTTCGGCGTAGGTTTTAAAAATAATCGCAGAGTCGCCCGGATTTTCGATAGAGTGCGGGAAGGAAAAAAAATAAAATTGTGGGATAGCATTAAATTAAAAAATGATTGAAATAGATTATAAAATAAAAAACCTTTTAGGGGCTGATTGGAGGGTGGGCTTGCCACCTTGGACCAAAGGGACCAACGGGGTGGCCGCACCCCCACCTCCTAACCCTAGTCGCCCCCCTTACTTCTTTTGGTGGCCGCCACCCCTCCCTCCTTTCCCACCCCCAGACCGCCACCCTACCCTCCCATTGCGCCACCCCCTCCCTCCCCCATTGCTGCTGTCCTAAGGTGCTAGGAGAAAGCGAGAAGGAAGGAAGAAGAAGAGTGGGAAGAGAAGAAAGGGAGGAAGAAGAAGAAGAAGAGAAAGAAGAGGGGTGATCCCAAGGGATCCCCTAGGTAACTCTCCTCATCCCAAACCCTTCTGGTTCTGCTGTAATTAGGGTCTAGATTAGACCCACGAAACGATTTTTTCTGCGGGTCTAGACAAAAGGAAAATTGTAGAGGAAGTCGAGACCTATCTTCTATATTTTTTTCAGAATTTTAGGCCATGGAATTTGGGCACAGCATGGTCGAGAACCTTGCTGTCTATCATTGATCCTGACTGGGACAGATTGCTGTTCGGGTGTGGTTTAGGACTAGTAGATGATTTTTATGTTTTTTGTCACAATTGTGAAAAATATAGGGAATTCAGTAATCTAACTACTATATAAAAATTATAATTTTTAGAGCCTTATACTATGGTTGGGGTGCATTAGAAACTGGCTGCCCAGATTGCCAAAATAGAGAACGTCCTCTGTTTTGCACGTTAAGTTGCACCTTGTTAGTAACAAAATAAAAATAAGTAATCTACATGAAATGTAAAGGTATTTAAGTGAATATTCCAGAAATATATCTTTCTTTGTAAATGGTTTAATAATTTTAAAGATACAAAAAAATTAAGCAGCGCTGTTGCAGCGGGCAGAGTGTAGAACCGTTGAGCGGAGAGGGAAATTGTGGGGTTTAGCGATATCTTTACTTCGTAAGTCGCATTTTCATTGTTGTAGTATTATACTGAGAGGTACTTTTGGACAGGTGGTCTTGCTCTTGAACGCGCGTGATTGCTTCGTTTCGTCAGTAGAGGGAAGTAAACGTAGTGGATGTACTACCGCTTAACCCTTTATTCTTACTACTTGCAATATACATGATTTTATTTTTGTAATTTGAAACAATATGCCATGGTTGCATGTTTTCTAAATAAGGTTGTGGTAGCAAAATAATAATCAATTGTTATGCTTTGGATGAGTATTGGTAGTCACGTGGTAATTTGCTTAATGAGCCAATTGCGGAATATGAAAATAAATACATGGTGGATATGTTGATGTTTCCTTGAGGTTAAATTCATGAGGATTATATTGATTCCCCTTGAGGTTGGAATTTTTGTGGTTTAAAATTATCATATCATTCATAACATGTCATGACATTGCATTGTGGATATCGCCGCTTATAGCCGCGACTGTATTAGTATATCATCGTACATTGCCGTAGTACGATGCACACTCTTACCTTGTTGGATAAGGGTGCAGTGAATCATAGCATGCATATGTATTATATTATGGATGGAGTAACTGCATTCATATGCCAGTTGTTTAAAATCTTATGTGGCTGGACTCGTGGAAAGTCTTGGAGGTTTATTGAATGATGATGTACAATGTGGTTGTGGTCATGTGGTATCATCAATGATGTTGTATATTTGTTTGCAGTTTGAATAGCCTGTTAAACAGTTTGCTTACTGAGATTTTATCTCACCCTTATTCCCCCCCCTGCAGGTGATTCTTGAGCATACATGGGATGGGTAGAGCGGTACCACAATAATGCACTTAGTTCATCGATTTATGTTGTAATAAAGTCGAAGGGATACTAGCCAATTGCCTAGCTATTCGTGGATGTTTAATTTAATAATGTTGAACTTATGGACTATTCTTTTCGTTAAACTGCTAGAGGTTGGTTTTTAATTATTGAACTTATTATCATTATCTTTGTTTCCTTAGTTATGCTTCCGCCTAGTTCGTCATGTTTAGAAATTGTTGTCAGTTTATGTTATTTTGTAAATTGGCTAGCTGTAGAGTGTCTTAGTGGCATCTTAGGGTAATGTGGGTCCTAGGGTGTTACACATAATGAGATTAATCTTTATTGTGCTCTGATTATTGTTGAACTTGATTATCTATGCTGTTGCACATACTTTTACTTGTTTTGCTACTGCCTTGGCTCTGTTGGATACATTTGAGTAGCTGCTTTTGGTTCCTGTTAGTGCTTTAAAAGAGTAATTGGTTCCGTTACTTGTCTAAGGTAAAGTTAACATTGGAAACTAGTAGAATAGAGAGATATTATTATCCATGTTGATCTATAGACTAGAGTTAAGAAGGCCAAGTATTTAGTACTTGAGCAACTCCTCACCTGAGAGCAATATAGCATAATACAATCTGTGCATTATCCTAATTACAAATGTCCATTTAAATGACTTGAATTTGTTATCCATATTGAGATATAATTGCTTAGTCGTTATGTCATTTTTATGTCCCTGAATAATTGCCTTACTATATATTCATGCTTAAATTTCTAATTAATCTGAGAAATTTGCTAAAACTGCTTAATTTCCAGCATTTCTATATCTTTATCCCTCTATATAGTCCCCTCCTTTGTTTCCGACCATGTCCCACCTCCAACCAATTTGCAAGCCATAATAGAAAGTTAAGGAAATTTTTATAGGTAAGAGTTGATTGTCTCTTCATAACTTCTATTATCTTTTCAAGATGTTGTCCACTCATTCTTCATCATCATTGCTAATTGTGTGTGATACACCATCCTCTAAAAATTATAAGCGCCATAGAAGAGGACTATCGAAAAGACCCGAGGGCCGATTTACCATCACGAATGTCTATGCATTTGGGAACCCTCTCAATCCTCGCCAGGCAGTGTCCGCATTCTAGAGAATGGTCAAAATAGTTGCACATAAACGGATTGAGATCACATACGATTCGTAGAAAAATGTGAGTGAATGATGTGACGATGGTCCGATCTTCCGAGAGGTACTGATAAGTCGATTGTGGAGAACATGATGTTGATGATCCAAAGGCTGCAGCCAAAACAGATTGAACCCCTCGCAATCACTACACCACTGTTCTGATGGTTATCAACCGTGCCGAACACGGTTGACCTCGCCAAGAAGGCTATCTCCTACAAGCGAATCGAGAACACAAGCAAGAGACTAAAAGATGCAATATGAAATTGTATTACGAATAAAGATTAAGTTTACAAGTTGGAGTTCCTCAACCGGACGTGCGGTGAGACTACTAAGCAGAATAATCTCTTAAGAAAAACCCGATGAAAACTAAAGGAGTACGACCTCCTTAAATAGGGAAGGGGGAAGCCACACTTATCTAATGAAAAGGGTGTGGTACTATTCACAAGTACTGTTCACGTGAACAGTATGGCCGCGGTACTGTTCACGTGAACAGTACCGACCCATGAACATTGCCGGCCCAAAAAGTATAAGTGGTGATACAAGACCCTTGGCCCAAAAGGTGACATAGCACCAAGTAAAGAGGTAGCCGAAGCTCTTTAAGTTGAAAGGCCACAAATTCTTCATCTCCTTTGGCCATTGTTATTGCCTTCTCCTTCCTTGATGCATATCATCAACCCCTTGTTGTCCTGTCCTAGATTCCTAAGCACAAGCAAATTATCTCCATTAGGCAGCATCATAGAGTTCTTAAGTAATACATCCAGCCCTAGAAACGAATTTACTTGATAATTTAGTTGACGAGTACGTGTCCGAGTAATTGGACCAAATTCAAGGTAGTAGCAAGAGGAGTGTTCATATCAGTTGAAGTGAAGTCCTCATCAATGAAGATCAGAAAAGTCAGCTGCTGTCAGAAGTTTTTCTATTGTTTGAGATCCCGCAAGAACACTAGCCCTCTATGTGATGACATGCGTTGCTAGTGGCATGAAAAGCGTGGAAGAACTTCAAGAGCATGCTTATCAAGCAATTCATGGAGAAGAATTTGACGCCATTCCACAAGTATCTATTCCTGGAACTACAATGGCAAGAGTTTGTGGCACAGAAGACGACGTATAATTTTAGGAATGAAAGTACGGCACACAGGGCCCTCCAGGCCAAAAACACGCACCCCAAAAACTCAGCACCACTGTGTATATGAGTAAAATCCCACAATAGAGAAGGGAAGATGAGGAGACAATTCTGTGGGAGACCTCCCCGCCATTTGCTAGGATCCCTAATAAGTGCGTCCAAAACTGGATAAGAGCGAGGTCATCTATCGTGTCATCAAGGTCCATCTTCTTTTGAAACCCCGCAGATAAAAAGTGTCCCACCGCCTAATAAGATATCGAACTGCCTAGTTTATAATTACTCCACAACTTCATAAGAAGTAAAATGACAGGACATGCTCTTGCAGGAAGCGTTGAGTGTACAATCTTCCCAAGGCTCATTCCAGGAAAACAGGGAAAGAGATATACTCTCCGCAGGCCTGAGAACTAAGGAGCACCTGGGTCACACGAGAGGCCTTAATCATTTGTTCCTTGGAAACATGGTTTTCCAGAGGACTCTGAAGTGTACTGGAGTAAGAAGAGATCTAAAGATGAGCTCGAGGCATGGCTATGAGAGGAGATTAAGGCATCACATAGAGGGGAGATCGCTGATGCTGTCAGATATGAGATGCAAAGGTATAGGAAAAATCAATTAGCGGCCCCCGTCGCTCCTGTGCTGCTTTGGTACTGGGGCTTTGGTGCACGGTGTAACACTAGCACTAGATTTTGCAAAAGTGAATATGGACGGTGTTCATGACAATTTCAAGGTTGTCTCACTGTAGATGCCCCCAAACAACAAGGTCTTGACTCTAGGACAAACCATTAAAACATTCATCCAGTGGCCCAAGAAAAACATCTGCCTAGAGGCTCTTGCACAGGTGCCAAGTCCATACAAGCTATTTGCACCAGTGCCAAGTCCACCATAGCTACCTGCACTGATGCCAAATCCACATGAGTTACCTGCACTGGTGCCAAGTCCATCGCAGCTACCTGCGCCTACATCTCGTTCCCAGTCAACTACCCATGAAGTCGACCAATAAGAAAAACAAGTCCAAACTGAAGAAGACCGATAATATCCCCTATTATCATTGGTCCAAAAATTTGAGTTGAGCGAGCCATTGATCATCCCGATAGAGCGCCTCCAAACCCTAGGACTGGCTTGCCAGAGATTGCATGTATGGTACATGGAACAGGCCAACAAGCTAGAGGGACAATGGTGCTCGGGTGTCACCGTTAAGTTCAGGCCGCATCATTTTCATCACAATATTCATGATTATGTTTTCACGGTTACATTTGAGGACTTGTTCTTTCTCTTCAATCTCAACGCCCTTGACATGTCGAGACCCGAATATGCAAATTTGGACTCTCTGTGTAAATTATACTAGTCCAGGATCACGCTAGTGCACACAGTAAAATATAGATGTAATCACAACCATACACACGATAAAATAAAGAGAAACTCAAATATCAATAAATCTCAAAAGTACGACCTTATGGCCAATCTTACAATATCTCTAGCCGGAAGGGCTTTAAAACTTGCAGCGGAAATCCAAAATAAAGTATTGCGGTCAATCGACAAGCCCACAGGTTATTGAGTGGAGAACGAAGCCTAATCCGTAAAGCCGTCGTAGTATTCTTCTTCTGGAACCTCCTGTTGATAATACTCCTCGCCCTCAACTGAGCAACATAGGCGTAAAGTCGTGAGTACATTGGTACTCAGCAAGTCGTTTGTAACAAATGAATGCAATATAATATGCAAGACTTACCAATGGAAGGCTGAAAAGTTAATTTGCATAAAAGGCATTTCACAGTAAATATAATAAATAGATTGAAAGCGAAATTTAAATGAAAACAATAATAACAAATAATCAAAGGAATAAATATGAACCACTTGTGAACACCTATTCACAAGCTAAACCAATGGTGAACTACCTGTCCACTTCCAACATAAACCACCAAGTTCAAAAGATAACACTAACCCTCGTGTGAAATCACCGAGCATTGTCCATGACCGAGGACGCGGCTATCCGAATAGTTTTACACTCTATAGAGGTTGCACAACTGTACCCACACGATGTGATTAGCCTCGATCTCAGGAAATCACAACAAGGCCTTTACAATGCTCTACCTCAACCCAATCCTGCCCGCTAGGATTTCGCATCACACCCCCCCTTACGCCACATGGAAATCAGCAACCATATCCATCACAATGGCAGAATTGAATTGAAATATTACAAATTAATCAGCCAGGTCTATCCCATACTAGACATGTGGTTTGCACGAATAAGCTCAAATCAATGACGCACAAAATTAAGTCCTTAACATTACCAGGGCAAGGCTACCACATCCCCTAAAGTGCACCTGCACTTCCCCCTTGACTGCACGATCACCCGCCCGAGTTTAAATCCAAGTTTGTATATCCAAGCCAATAACAGACCAATATCATAGCACAAATTTTAATTAACGTGGCACCAACCACAGTTCCATATACCATTAAGTCAAAATTAATGATTTACATGTGATGATGAATCCAATCGTAAATATAAGCCAGTTAAGCATCTAGTCGTACCACCCATGTGACAAATACTCTAGCATCACTAGTATGTTACCCAACCTAAGGTGACAAAGGTATCAAGGTGTTCCAAATTATCAAGGAGGGATAAACAACATGGGACAATAACTACCGATTACGAGATTTGAATAAAAATTAGCGATGCAATGAAATTTAAAACAAAATAAATAAATAGTAGATTGCAAACTGGGCTCAACATGATCAAAGGACACGACTTACCTTGATTATGCTCAGCGAGGTACTCCTGGTCTTCGGGCGTAGATCCTGCTCCTCCGAAATCCGAATCTAACGAGAGAGAAAGCGATCGAAACAAGAAAAACACATAAAATGATAAGCAAATAAACTCCAAAACTCATGAAACTAGAACCAAAAGCTAGAGCTCGATTTTAGATGAATTTAAAAAAAAGAACGGGGTCAATCGAAGCTAGGACGGAGGAGAACGGGCTCTCGAAAAATAAACCCTAAATTAAATCGAAAAATTCGAAAAAGTTACTGTGCTGTGGACCGGGCGCACGGGGGACTCGATCTACGGTGAACCCAGTGCACAAAACAGTACACGCGGGGCACTGACGCGCCGGGGCAGGGCTGACGTGGAGCTGCTGGTGCTGCCACGTGGCTAGGGCTGACGTGGCTGCAACGTGGCTCGGGCGGCGCATTTTGGCTGACGTGGCGCTGACATGGCGGACACGTGTCATGCCACGTGGCCCTAGGACTGACGTGGCGTGCCACGTGGGTAGGGCTGACGCGGCACGGCTCGGCGCGCGGCGGCGGCGAGATCGGGCGGTTGCGGGCGTGACACGCAGCACGATCTGGATCATCGTTCCAGATCTGAGGCGACGGCGGGGATGGCGCGGCCGGGATGCGACAGCGGGCAGATTGCCGACGCGGGGACCGAGGGTGGAACGCCAAGACGAGGGTGCGGCGACCAGGCGGGCGACGCGGGCGACGGCGACGGGGGAGGCGACGGCGACTCATCGGGGGTCTCGGCGCCGGCGGCGGTGGCGGCAGCGACGGCGGCGGGGCGGGGAGCGGACGCCTGGCGGCGGCGGCGGCTCGAGAACGGCGCGCGGCGCTCCGGTGGTGGCGCGAGTGCGAGGTCGGAGGCGAGAGCGGCGGCGGGGTTACACGCGAACTGAGGGATGAACGCGGGTTAAAACACGCGAACCGAGGTGAGATCGATCCGTACACGACGTGGACGTGGGCGGGACGCGGCTTAGACGGCACAGACGCAGCCACATGGGCACAATCCAACGGCGCGGGGCGGCGAGGGTGCGGCTTTGCTGGTGCCGCCGCGTGGCAAATCCAACGGCGCGGGGCGACGCGGGGGCGGCGGCGATTAGGGTTAGGGTTTCGTGGGCGCGGGCGCGGCGGGAAGCGGTGGATGGGCCACGCGTAGCGCGGGGTGGAATCGGGCGGCTGAGGAATGAGGTGGGCGGGAAAGAGTGCGGTGGTGGCGCGAGGAGCGCCGGATGGCTGACGTGTGGCGGGGAAGAGGACCGCTGAGGAGATTCCCCCCTTTCTTTTTAATCTAGAAATTCAAATAAACTTCAAAAAGCTCTAGAAAATAGCAAATAAATCCCAAAAATTCACCAAAAATACCAGAAAATTCCTTGAGACCTAAGGAATCCAAATAAAATATTTTTAACTTATGTTAATATTTATTTTAATCATATTGAATCATTTAAAATTCTAAAAATTTATTTGAAGCTTGATTTAATCCCAGAAAATTATTTTTGAAATTCTGGCTTTAAACTTGCAGAAAAACAGGATGTTACAAACCTTACCCCCTTAAACGAGATCTCGACCCCGAGATCTGGGCCAACTAAGAGAATAGGTTCGGAAACTCTGCTTTGAGGTCCTCCTCGCGCTCCCAGGTTGCTTCCTCCTCAGAATTGTTGCTCCACTGAACCTTGCAAAAATGGACCACTTTATTCCGGTGACTCGCTCTGACATTTCCAAAACTTTGATTGGGTGCTCCTTGTACGACAGGTCCTCCTGCAGGTCCACTGCCTCAACTGGCACAACCTCCTCTAGCACACGCAAACACTTCTTTAGCTGGGACACATGGAAGACGTCATGTACTCCACTGAAGGACGCAGGTTGCTCCAACTGATCTCGGTGTAAGCTTCCCTTTTAATTGGAACCTCTTCACACCCTTGAATGGTGTGATCCTGAGATACACAAAATCATCTGGCTCGAAGCTCAGCTCTCGACGTCTGGTATCTGCATAACTCTTCTATCTAGCCTGGGCAGTCTTCAACCTTTCCTGTATCAAACGGACCTTATCCTCAGCTTCTTTTAAACAATCTGGACCAAAAACCTGTCCTTCCCCCGTCTCTTTCCAATTGAGAGGGGTTCTGCATTTCCTGCCATACAACGCCTCAAATGGTGACATCTGCAAACTGGCCTGATAACTGTTGTTGTATGAAAACTCTGCAAAAAGCAAACAACTGTCCCATTTGGACCCATGATCTAGCACACATACTCTCAACATGTCCTCCAAAATCTGATTCACTCGCTCTATCTGACCATCTGTTTGGGGATGATAAGCTGTACTAAAATTCAGGTGGGTTCCCATAGCCTTATGGAAATTACCCCAAAAACGAGAGGTGAACTGCGATCCACGATCTGACACAATCTTCTTTGGCACACCATGCAAACTGACAATCCTCGACATATACAGCTCTGCTAATCTGTCACCACTATAGGTTGTCTTAACTGGGATAAAATGAGCAACTTTGGTCAATCGATCCACGATGACCCAAATCGAATCATAGTCCTCTTTGGTCTTAGGCAGACCGATTATGAAGTCCATACCAATTTCTTCCCACTTCTACTCAGGGACTTTCAATGGCTGTAGCAAGCCTGCTGGTCTCTGATGTTCTGCCTTTACCCTCTGACAAACATCACAAAGTGCCACATACTCAGCGATCTCACGCTTCATGCTTGGCCACCAATACTTATCCATAATGTCCTGGTACATCTTGGTCCTGTCTGGATGAATCGAATACAACGACTCATGAGCCTCTTTTAACAACACAGCTTTTAGCTTTTGCTTATTGGGCACACACAAACGGTGCTTGAACGACAGGGTTCCTTGGTCATCCACTGTAAATCCTGACTCTTTTCCTCCACTTAAGTTCTTCCTGATCCGCTGAAATGCCTCATCATCTGACTAAGCCTGTCGAATCTGACTATCCAAGGTAGGCTGCAACTCCATAGCTGCCAAAAATCCTTGCTCAACCAACTCTAGGCAAAGCTTCTAAAATTCCTCATGCAACGCTGGCTGACTCTCTCGAACCATCACTAAATTGCAATATACCTTTCTGCTCAAGGCATCTGCAACAACATTGGCCTTCTCAGGATGATAATGTATACCAACATTATAATCCTTTATCAGCTCTAACCACCTCCTCTGTTTGAGGTTAAGCTCGGACTGGGTAAAGATGTATTTCAGACTCTTATGATCCGTGTAAACCTCACATCTATTACCCATCACATAATGACGCTAAATCTTTAAAGCATGCACTACGGCTGCTAACTCCAAATCATGAGTAGGGTAGTTCTCCTCATGCGGTCTCAACTAGCGTGAGGCATAGGCTACCACTCTCTTATCTTGCATCAAGACATAACCCAAACTTTTGCGAGAGGCATCGCAATAAATCTCAAAATCTTTATTTATATCAGGCAACACAAGCACTGGGGCTATGGTCAAACTCTCTTTAAGTTTCTGAAAACTTTTCTCGCACTCTGGCGTCCAAGTGAACTTCTTTTCCTTTTTGAGCAACTGCGTGAGAGGTCTGGCTACACTGGAGAATCCCTCAATGAAGCGACGGTAATAACCTGCTATACCCAGAAAACTCCCGATCTGGGTAACTGAAGTAGGCGACTGCCAATCCAAAACATCTCTCACTTTTCCAGGGTCAACTGCGACTCCTTCTGCTGTCATCACATGACCTAAGAAGGCAACTTCCTTCATCCAAAACTCATATTTACTGAACTTAGTGTACAACTGATTATCTCTCAATTTCTGCAAAGCCAATCTCAAGTGCTCCTCATGCTCTCTCTCATCCTTGGAGTAAATCAAAATGTCGTCATTGAACACAACGACAAACTTATCCAAATATTCCAGGAACATCTTATTCATCAGATACATGAAATAGGCTGGGGCATTGGTCAAACCAAATGACATCACTGTGAACTCGTATAAACTATAATGAGTCGAGAAGGCTGTCTTAGGTATGTTCTCCTTTTGAATCCTCATCTGATGATATCCTGACCTCAAATCAATCTTCGGAGAAGACTCCTGCTCCCTTAAGCTGATCAAATAAGTCATCGATCCTGGGCAAAGGGTACTTATTCTTGATGGTAACCTCATTAAGCGCTCTGTAGTCCACACACATACGCTGACTACCATCCTTCTTCTTGACAAATAACACTAGTGCTCCCCACGGGGATGAACTCGGTCTGATGTATCCTTTATCCAAAAGCTCTTGAATTTGCTTCTTTAACTCTGCCAAATCATTGGCTGGCATCCGATAGGGTCTCTTGGAAATCGGAGCGGTACCTGGTACAAGCTCGATCAAAAACTCCACCTCTCGCTCCGGTGGCATACCTGGAAGGTCATCCGGAAACACGTCGGGGTACTCCCTGACAATTGGTACATTCTCCAACTGAATCACCTTGCTCTGGCAAACCATGGCTGACTCTGGCTAACACTCGCTGGCTGCAAACTGTACCTTAATCCCATTCGGATTGGTCAAGGTCACTGCTCTGCTCCCACAGTCTAACACTGCCTGCTGCTTCTGAAGCCAATCCATACCCAAGATTACATGTAGGGACTGGATATCTAACAAAATCAGGTCTGCCCTGAACTTAACTCCCTGAATGGTTATCCTAACTCCTGGACAACCTAGGTTGGATCTCAACTCGGAACCGAGAGATTGGATTAAAAGAACAGATCCAAGAGCAACAGTTTTCACTTGTTGCTTTAAAGCAAAACTCCGAGAAACAAACGAATGCGAAGCTCCAGAATCAAATAAAACGGTGGCAGGAACTGAATGGACTAGAAACGTACCGATCACAACATCTGGTGCTGCCTGGGCCTCCTCTGCGGTGACGTGGTTCAGCTGACCTCTCACCACCGGCGTCCTAATGGCCTGTCCTGATGCCGGGGGCGCTCCTCGTCCTGCTCCTGGGGTAGGAGTCCGACCGGGTGTGGCTCCCACGTCGAAGCGGACTGGTGTCGGGGCCTGCCTCTGGGGGCACTTGCTAGCATAGTATCCTGGCTCGTGACACTTGAAGCAAGTGACGGACGCTGCTGAATTGTTGCTCTTCTGCTGCTGACCACTGGAACCACCAGGACACATCCCTAATCAAATCGACGGCGTGCAGGGCTGAAAGTCTCCGAAGATGATGCATCGCTGCTGCTCTTCTTCAGGGCACTCGTGCGGTAGTAACAACCAAAACGGGTTTCGAGGCCGTGTGATGTGACCCCTGCTGGATCATCCTCCTCTTGCGAGACTCCTCAAGCTCGCGGCGACTCTCCTCAATGAGAATGACCTTATCCACCAACTGCTGAAAACTGGTATAGTCATTGCCCACGACCTGCGCCTTCAAAGCTGGGTTCAAGCCCTTCTTTAACCTCTTCTGGCGAGCTGCATCTGTGGCTACATCCTCTGACGCGTAGCGAGCTAACTGAGTGAATTTGTTGAGGTATTCACTCACTGACATGTTCTTCTGCTGCAATTCCCGGAACTCATCCTTCTTCATCTCGACCACTCCATCCAAAACGTGGGCGTTATAGAAGGCTTTGGCGAACTCCTTCCAAGTGATGCTGTTCTGGTCCTCATGGGCGGCACAGTAGTTCTCCCACCACTCTGCTGCTGGTCCCTCAAGCTGGTGTGCTGCATACAACACCTTCTCTCTGTCAGTGCACTGAGCCAAGTTCAGTTTCTTCTCAACTGAACGGATCCAATCATCAACCTCCAAAGGCTCTGATGAACTGGAGAAAACAGGCGGTCTCATCCTCATAAACTCTGCATAGCTGAACTGCTGTCGAGGTGCTGGTGGTGGTACTGGCTCCTGGTGCTGTCGCTGCATCATAGCCTGCATGGTCTGCATCATCTAAGTCTAGGCCACCAAAAACTGACTGAGGGCGGGGTCCAAAGCCGACGGAACTAGCTGCGCAAAGATCGCTGCTCTCTGGTCTGGTTACGCTTTGGGTGCGCCTGAGGAGGTCCTGGTATCAACCATCTTGCTCTGAAAAAGGAAACAACTGCTGATTGACCAAAGGAAAAAGACAAGGGGAAAAGCATATTTAAGAGGTAAATGCGTCTAAGGGGGTTTTGCTAATGGAAATCTAAACTAAATAAGCACTTAGCCAAAAAGGCTAACAACAAAACTAAGTGAAAATAAACTCCATTAAAAGATTGACATGATCGCAATATAATGTTTTTAAGGGCAATATTTATAGCTCACATCACACACAACTACAAATAAAATCCAACGTTTCTACTTGCACTATCTAATCTGAAGGCTCCCACTCGAGTCCTGACAAATAGGGTATACTACTATCATCCTCTGAATCGCTGTAGACAACCCACGAGTTGCGGACCGGCGGCGACTGCTCTCTGACCGGGACTGGAACTGGGTGGAATTGCCGAAGATATGCTCGACGATCACCGGTGATACGACGTCTCCGCTCTGGGCTCGGCGGTGTAGGCGACGGTAGAGGTTCTGGCGACTGCGGTCGGGGCTCCTCCTAGCCGCTCTGGTAGTCTAGGGGTAACTCCATACTGCTCCTTGAACTTGCGGATGAGCCTGGCCATGTTGATCTTGTATAGCTTGCAAAGGCGATGGATGGCTTTGTATGCAACTCCTTGTGCTGACATCTCTCCACTAGCGCCGGCATTTTTGAAGCTGTGATGTAGAACTTGCTTGCCGACTCGGGTGGTGAAGTACAATATGGAGATACTCCTGATGCGTTGTCCTTTATGCTTCTCATCCTTGGTGAGGTAGACGGGCAATCTCTTCAATTCGAGGCTCCGCAACAGAATGCGTAGAAGTGCTCTCCATCCTCCTGTCGGGCTGTATGAAGCTTGGGACATCTAATGCATTTATAAAGGAAAGATCAGTTTATAGCTTTAAGAAAATAAATTTTTCAGGAATGGGGTGAGAAACAAGAATCCTTGAGAATGAGATAAGAAGATAGAGATATTACTAAATATCAAATTTAGTGGGTTTGATTTAGAAAATAAATTTTTGGGATAAACGACCATTCTAACTAGGGCTTCGTCCTACAGTCGATATGGCTCTGATACTATCTCTGTCAAGACCCGAATATGTAAATTCGGACTCTCTGTGTAAACTGCACTAGTCTAGGATCACGATAGTACACACAGTCAAGTATAGATGTAATCACAACCACACACACGATAAAATAAAGGGAAACTCAAATATCAATAAATCTCAAAGGTACGACCTTATGGCCAAGCTTACAATATCACTAGCCGGAAGGGCTTTAAAACTTACAGCGGAAATCCAAAATAAAGCATAGCGACCAATCGACAAGCCCACAGGCTATCGAGTGGAGAACGAAGTCTAATCCATGAAGTCGTCGTAGTATTCTTCTTCTGGAACCTCCTGCTAATAATACTCCTCGCCCTCAACTGAGCAACATAGGTGTAAAGCCGTGAGTATATTGGTACTCAGTAAGTTGTTTGTAACAAATGAATGCAATATAATATGCAAGGCTGAAAGGTTAATTTGCATAAAAGGCATTTCACATTAAATATAATAAATAGATTGAAAGCGAAATTTAAATGAAAACAATAATAATAAATAATCAAAGGAATAAACATGAACCACTTGTGAACACCTATTCACAAGCTAAACCAATGGTGAACTACCTGTTCACTTCCAACATAAACCACCAAGTTCAAAAGATAACACTAACCCTCGTGTGAAATCACCGAGCATTGTCCATGACCGAGGACGCGGCTATCCGAATAGTTTTACACTCTACAGAGGTTGCACAACTGTACCCACACGATGTGATTAGCCTCGATATTAGGAAATCACAACAAGGCCTTTACAATGCTCTACCTCAACCCAATCCTGCCCGCTAGGGTTTCGCATCACACCCCCCTTGCGTCACATGGAAATCAGCATCTATATCCATCACATTGGCAGAATTGAATTGAAATATTACAAATTAATCAGCCAGGTCTATCCCATACTAGACTTGTGGTTTGCACGATTAAGCTTAGATCAATGGCGCACAAAGTTAAGTCCTTAACATTAGACGAAGTGCACCTGCACTTCCCCCTTTACTGCACAACCACTCGCCCGAGTGCAAAACCAAGTTTGTATAACCAAGCCAATCGTAAATATAAGCCAGCTAAGCATCTAGTCGTACCACCCATGTGACAAATACTCTAGCATCACTAGTATGTTACCCAACCTAAGGTGACGAAGTTATCAAGGTGTTCCAAATTATCAAGGAGGGATAAACAACATGGGACAATAACTACCGATTATGAGATTTGAATAAAAATTAGCGATGCAATGTAATTTAAAACAAAATACATAAATAGTAGATTGCAAACTGGGTTCAATATGATCAAAGGACACGACTTGCCTTGGTTATGCTCAGCGAGGTACTCCTGGTCTTCGGACGTAGATCCTGCTCCTCCGGAATCCGAATCTAACGAGAGAGAAAGCGATCGAAACAAGAAAAACACATAAAATGATAAGCAAATGAACTCCAAAATTCATGAAATCAGAACCAAAAGCTAGAGCTCGATTTTATATGAAATTAGAAAAAAAGAACGGGGTCAATCGAAGCTAGGACAGAGGAGAACGGGCTCTCAGAAAATAAACCCTAAATTAAATCGGGAAATTAGGAAAAGTTACTGTGCTGTGGACCGGGCGCACGGGGGACTCGGTCTACCGTGAACCCGGTGCACAAAACAGTACATGCGGGGGCGGCGGCGCTGATGCGGTGGGGCAGGGCTGACGTGGCAGCTGCTGGTGCTACCACGTGGCTAGGGCTGACGTGGCCTGCTGACGTGGCTAGGGCTCGGATGGCGCATTTTGGCTGACGTGGCGGACACGTGTCATGCCACGTGGCCCTAGGGCTGACGTGGCATGCCACGTGGGTAGGGCTGACGCGGCATGGCTCGGGCGCGGGCGGCGGCGGCGGGACCGGTTGTTGCAAGCGTGACGCGCGGCACGACCTGGATCATCGATCCAGATCTGAGGCGACGGCGGGATGGCGCGGCCGGGATGCGACGGCGGGCGGATCGCCGACGCGTGGTGGCGCTTTGCGCGAAGCGTCGCGGCGCAGGCGCGCAGGCATGGCGCGGGTCCGGTGCGGGGACCGAGGGCGGAGCGGCAACGCGAGGGTGCGGCGACCAGGCGGGCGACACGGGCGACGACGACGGGGGAGGCAACGGCGAATCACCGGCGGGGTCTCGGCGTCGGCGACGGCGACGGCAGCGACGGGCGGGGGATGCAGACGCACGGGCGACGGCGAGGCGGCTTTGGGAACGGCGGTGCGAGCAGCTCCGGTGGTGGCGCGGGTCCGAGGTCGGAGGCGAGAGCGGCGGCGGGGTTGCACGCGAACCGAGGGATGAACGCGGGTTAAAACACGTGAACCGAGGCGAGATCGATCCGGACACGGCGCGGACGCGGGCAGGACGTGGCTTGGACGGCACAGATGCGGCCATGTGGCCGCAATCCAACGGCGCGGGGCGGCGAAGATGCGGCTTTGCTGGTGCCGCCGCGTGGCAAATCCAACGGCGCGGGGCGACGCGGGGGCGGCGGCGATTAGGGTTAGGGTTTCGCGGGCGCGGGCGCAGGCGGGAAGCGGTGGATGGGCGACGCGTGGCGTGGGGTGGAATCGGACGGCACGGAGCGGGCGGGCGCGCGCGCGACGGCGACGCTGGCGCGCCAGCAGCACGGATGCGCGACGCGAGGGCGGGGCGCGGGATCGGGTGGCTGAGGAATGAGGTGGGCGGGAAAGAGTGCGGCGACAGCGCAGGGAGCGCCGGATGGCTGACGCGTGGCGGGGAAGAGGATCGGACGGCTGAGGAGATTCCCCCTTTCTTTTAATCCAGAAATTCAAATAAACTTCAAAAAGCTCTAGAAAATAGCAAATAAATCCCAAAAATTCACCAAAAATATCAAAAAATTCGTTGAGACCTGAGGAATCCAAATAAAATATTTCCAACTTATGTTAATATTTATTTTAATCATATGAAATCATTTAAAATTCTAAAAATTCATTTGAAGTTTGATTTAATCCTAGAAAATTTATTTTTGAAATTCTGGCTTTAAACTTGCAGAAAAACTGGATGTTACATGACACCTCACTCATTTGATGCTGGACACTATAAGTGTGTTCAATCACAGTCTACGTTCATGTAATATCAATAAATGTTATATATAACTCCTTACTTTTGTGTATATAGATACATGGTGACTGAAGCCAAATCAAACAAATCACCAGTAGGTTTTTTCGACCCACACTTGGTCTCCATGAATACCATCAATGAGGATGCATCCTTCGTCCAGCGTTATATGACGACGTCATTGGTGGCTAAGTACAACAAGGAATTCATACTTATGTCCTATAGATAGGGGTAAGTGCTGCACTAGTGACTATACTTATTGATTTGTATTTTATAAACAATACAAACTTAGGTTTAATGATCATGACAATATACCTGTGTAGGTTCCACTAGTTTCTAATTGTAATTATACCAAAATAGAACAAGGCAATATACCTTGATTCTCTAAAGAGGTCCACAACTAACTTCACAGTTGTCCAACAATTAATCGATAAGTAAATATATTTTCTCTATAAATAATTCTATTGTAGACTTTCCTTCCTAATGACTAAGGCTAACTTTTTGGAATCATGTAGGTCGTTCGTTGAATACATTGCTATTGTACGGAAATCCAAGGGAGAGATCAATGCCCTACAACACAATCTAGATTTTTCGATATTCACTAGAACATATTAATCCTATATAACTATAACATCCTGATTTTCAAAGTTCATTTGAATCTTTTAAAATAAAATTCACCATTTGGATTTTTCTAGATTTAATACAAGCTTAAATTAAATTTTTATTAATTAAAAGGACTTAATATGACTAATATAAATATTAATATTTACTAGAAATATTTTATTTGAGTTCCTTGTATATCAAGGAGTTTTTTGAAATTTCTTGAGATTTTTTTGGATTTATTTGCTATTTTCTAGAGCTCAAAAGGTTTTATCTAAATTTCTAAAAATAGGAAAATCCCCAAAATCCTAAAATAGTAAATAGGCCGGCCCGATTACTGTTCATCAATGCCATCACCGTTGACCATCTGTTCTTCTCCTAAAGCACACGTCGTCCATCCATGCGCTCGACTACTATTTATCTTCCTCGTGATTTCGCCATCGTCTTTGCTCTGGTCTCAGTTTTCGTGTCCGAGCCACCACTCTCTTGTTTCCCCCATGGACTCCTCGGTGTCTGTGCATAAATAGCTACGCCACCCCTCGTGTTCTGCTCCCACCGTTGCTCACCCTCGCTTGTGCACCGTCGTCCTCACCAAAGTTCACCGCTTCTGCCGTTCGCTGAGCTCGGCCGTCGCCATCGCCATCGTCATCGAGATCCGCTATTTGCTCTGCCTTCTCTAACGCTGTCACTCGCTCGCCGCCACCGCCGTCTGCTTCATTCACCTCCGCCGTCCATCACCATTGGTTTCGTCTTGACCGAAGGTGAGTAGCACCGTCGTGTCTCCCACCCCGTCCTGTCTCTCCACCGTCTAGCCTAGCCACCATCGCTTCGCCTTCAACAACCAACCACAGAGCACCGCATGTCATCCCTTTTGGCTAGTCCAAACATCTTCGACCAGTCCGATTGTCATCATCGTTCGGATAGTCCGATCGTCGTCACTCCTCAGCCGTTTGATCGTCGTTCCCTTCGGACCGTCCGAACGTTGTCACCTCTTTGGACTGTCCAATCGTTCCCTATGGCCAGGATTCGCCACACCATTCACACGATCCGACCGTCGTCGGCCAAGCTAGCAGCCGAGTCACAGCCACACAAGCCCTAATCCTACATGGTTGCCATGTGTCGTGCCACATGTATGCCATGTTAGCCAACCAAGCAATCCCAAGGCCACGCTACTACACGTCAACCATAGTTGTCTAGTTAGTAGCCACATCATCCGAGCCATGCACTATGCATTGTTCTATGAATCGAGTCCATTGTATTCTAGCCTTTCTATGCACTAGATCTACAACATAGTAGAATTTCTGATTTTCTAGAATTTTTCTTTAGATTTAATTTTTCAAGAGCTCATTCTAACTCAAATTAACCTCATTCTTTTTTCTAAATTCATCTAAAATCAAGTTCTATCTTTTGGTTCTTATTTTAAAGTTTTTAGAGTTCATTTGAATTTTATTTGAATTTATTTTATGCCTAATTTATTTTCTCTCTCATTAGATCACGCTTTTGAACGAGCGGGAGCACTACCAAAGGATCAAGAATTCATAACTGAGCATAACTAAGGCAAATCATGTCCTTTAATCATGTTAAACCTAATTTTTAAATCTATTATTTATTTTATTTTATTTTAAATTATCATGCCTTGCTATTTTATTATAAACCTTTGTATATGGTAGTTAGTATCCAAATTAATTATTTTTTCATTTGATAATTTGAATGCCATGATTCCATTATAACCATAGGATAGAAAATTATTTAGTGATGCAATACTAGTTATCACATGGGTGGTATGATTAATATGCTTAGCCATACTTATAGTCTTATTAGGTTCAGTTCATCATCACATGTGATCAATTAATGAATTTGACTTAATAAGATGTTGTATCATGGATGTAGCCACAGATATAAAATTTGTGTGGCATGATAGTGGGTGTCATTGGTGTTAGTTATACAAAATTTGTTTTCACTTGGACGAGTGATCATGCAGTAAAGAGAAAGTGTGGATTCACTTTGAGAGATGTGGAAGTCTTACCTAGATAATATTTAAGGACTTAACTTTATGTGTTATTAATCTGAGTCTTACCATACAAACCACATGTCTAGTATGGGATAGACCTGGCTGATTAATTTGTGATATTTTAATTTCGGTTCCACCATTGTGATGAACATGGTTGCTGATTTCCATGAGACGCAACAGGGGTGTTGATGCGAAGTCTTAGCGAGCATAATTTAGTTGGGGTTAAGCATTGTAAAGGCTTTGTTGTGATTTTCTCTAACGTGGGGATGATCATATCATGTGGGTACAGTTGTGCAACCTCTGCAGAGTGTAAAACTATTCGAATAGCTGTGTCTCTAGTTATGGACAATGCTCGGTGATTTCACACGAATGGTAGATTTCATAAAGACTTGATTTGGTTAAATTTTGAAAGTAAATGGTTAGTTCACTGGTTAAGCAACTTGTGCATCGTTAGTTCACAAGTGGTTTATTTAATTTCTTTGATTATTTATTTACTATTATTTTATTTAAAGTTCATGTTTGATCTATTTATTATATTTACTTTAAATTATTGCTTTCTGCAAAATAACCTTTCAACCGTCCGTTGGTAAACCTTGCAAATTTATTACAAACGACTTGCTGAGTACCAATATACTCTCGGCTTTATGCTTACTATTGCTCAGTTGAAGAGGAGGAACCATATCATTAGGAGGTACCTAAGGGAGGATACTTCGATGACTTCATAGATTCGGATGATGCGGATACACATGTTAATGTTGATTTGACCACACCACAAACGCATACGACCAAAACTCTCAAGAATAAACAAAAGGTGAATTTGTTTTTTCGGTTTTAATTTTTCTTAAATGAGAATATGATGCTATCTAATGATGAGGACATCCCAGCTACTTCCACATCTAATGTGCATGAGAATGTTCATGAAGCCGAACCTATGATACAAGGACCAATGAATCGAGCGCGAGCGCGTCAACTTAACAATCAGGTGAATGCGTTCCTAACTTTGCATACAAATATTTCAAAGAATGGAATAATATTTAATCCTTACGATGATTTAATTGTCCTTAGGAACCATTGAGAAGGACCACGCGAGCCCAAATATAGAAGTGAAACTGTCAAGCGCAAACCAGGTCCTGCTCGCGAATTCGACTCAGATTCGGCCCTCCTAACAGCGTCTACTTCAAACGGCCATAACTTTTGATCTAGAAGGAATCTCGGAGTCCATGAGTACTTGATGGAAATCTTGTGAAGTCTACTTTCATATGGATCTAGCTCCACCTCCAAGTTCCTTCTGTGCGCACCGCAATTACCAAAACAATCTGACGCTAACTCAGCCTAATATAACCAACTTTAAATGCTCATAGATTTCGTATCAAGAGTCCATTTGGAGTGTGTGAGTACAGCTTGGAAAGCTTATCTCGTCCTCTTTCCAACGGATCTAGCTCCATCAGAAAATTCTATTTGTGCGCAACAGAATCATCAAAATAATCTTCAGTTCCAAAAATAGAGATTGAATTCAATAAGATATGATTACTTTCTATGTGTTGAAATCTTCCCATATGCAAGGGCCTACATGCCCCTATAAATAAAGGCTCCATTGGCCATGTAAACAGACCACCGTTGAGAAAAATCATTCTATGAAAGTTCTTGTTCGAGTTCCTTGTGATTGCAAGAATTCCAAAGGGAATTAGGAGTGTTCTTCAATCAAGATCGTTCACCCTTTCCCATGAGTATCCGTACTATGTCGAGAAGATCGGGCGACCCCGTATCATCTTGGTATAAGAGCGTATCATCTTAGTATCAGAATCAGGTTTACTCGGTAGGATCTTATCCCTTTACTTTTTAGTTTCACATCCGTTATTTTCGTGAGTTTTAAAGTCTTAATCCATTAGAAATTTTGTTTACATGCTGATCATTGTGTCTTTTGCGTAGCTTAATCTTTGCATATTAATTTTCTTGAAAACCTGCTAGTTGATCTTTCAATTAGCATCGAAAAACAAAAGGAAGACTCAATTCACCATTTGAATTCTTGTTCTTGCTGTCCACGTAATATCTTTACACATCTTGAAAAATTATTATATCTAAATATATCTGGGTTTCTTTTTTCTTGTTTGATTAGGCCGCAAGAAACACTATCTATTACCAAGTTTGCACTGCAAAGAATCCTAGTCGGACACGTTTGGATAATTCAAGTTTGTTGTGGTTGAAGTTTTCACTTAAATCCTTTGAACACTTGAGACTAGTCATTGATATTGCATCGTGGGCTGCTCTTGAATAATTTTACTCTCAACTGAACATTAGACTTGTACATCACTCACTCGGCTGATCAAACAAAAAGAGAAAGTTTATACCCGTACGTGTTTCAAAAAGAAATGTTTGTGACTCATATACCTCATTAGTCTTAGAATAAGAATTTGAATATTTTAAATCACAAGCAGGGTAGCAAAAAATCGCAAAAAAACAGAGAGCAAAAAAAAGTGAAAAAAAGGGCCGAACTTGAGTGTGTGTTTTATGCTATAAATTCAGTTGGAGTTTTTAATTTCTTTGAGCAATCTTTTACCCTTAAATTCATATTATTGTAATTGGCTAGCGTCTCTTCTAGTATTTGATACAAAATGAGCTAATATTTCTCGATTGTTTATTTTAGCTCATTCCTTTGTTTGCATTGAGTTACATTGATCATTACGTGTGCGTTCATATACTTCACTTATATCTTTTAGATCAGCACATAAGCAAGAGTTTTCTACTTTTGGATTATTTCTTAATTCAACAACATCGTGAAATTCAGATTGTGTAGGACAAATACTTTCTAACCAAGCTCCACTAAATATCTTTTGTCGTGCAATTGTGGATCACTTTTAAATCCGCTTGATCATCACTTACTATTGTAGCCACCACCAAGTGTAAGTTTCTTTTCACCTTAATTCACTTCAGAATAATAAGAATTTTACTTGGTGAAGAAAAAATGAGATATAGTGAACTCCACATATCGTATATATGTTGTGGTATTTATGCGTTCTTTGTAGAACTAACCATGACATGTGGAGACAATAATATGGGAGAGGAGTATACCCCGGTGAGTCATTTTCAATTCCAACCTTTGAGAAAGACTTTGCGCAATGAGCTTGCCGTCACTTCTTCCACCTTGAAAGAGCAACTCAAGGCGAAGATCAACAATTCCGCGTAAGATATGCGCATTGAATTCAATCATCAAATGAAAGTGTTACGCTCGAACATTGTGAATGATATTGTGCGGGCACTTCATCCACAGCAAGAAGAAGATAGCTATAATTCTTTCTATGGTAGTGAAGATCCAAAGGAGTATCTTGAGTAGGAATGACAAATGAAGAAAGTATTTACATTTCAAAAACTTCCCAAAGACCAAGAAGTGATGTATGCCACCAAAGGATTTGAAGATTATGCTTATAGTTGGTGGCATCAATGATTTGAAAACGAATTCATTAAATCTTGGTCAGATTTGAAGGTACTCATAAGGAGAGAATTTATGTCATCCTATTATGCACAGGGATTGCTTCGCTATTTGGAGAATATCACATAAGGGAGTAATACTGTTTAAGAATATTATTTTGAGTTACAAGATGCATTACGTCGGGCCGGTGTCACTAGTACATTAAAAGAGAAGGTATACTTTAAAGGTGGATTGAATTCTAAGATCGCCGCCACACTTCAAGATAGATATTTTGGTAGTGTGTAAGATCTTGTGAATTATGCTATTCAAGAGGAGAAGAGACTTATGGAGAAGCGTACACTACAGTTCAATCTATGTCCATATCTCAGTTCTTCTGCCCCTACTAGTGTGACATAAGAGAAGATCACCGAGTATGGGACTTTCCCTTTGGTCAAGGAGACATACAGTGATATTGCAAAGCTACATTTAGCTCCTGAGATACACCACAACCCATGTGAGGATGAGAGCCACATAGCCAAATTAAATGAGAGTGATAAAAAAGTAAGCAGTGTGATTCCACCATATGTGAGGTTGAGAACATCCAAATTGAAAGTGTGAGAGAGACTTAAAAAGAAAAGAGAAAAGTAGAAAATAGACAAAGTAATGATGAATTTGAAACTAACACATTAATATCTACTTCTAGTGTTGTTTCTCATATTATGCAGGTTGACATTAAAAATGAAGAATTGAATGTTCAACAATCAGTACCTTTGAAGCCAAATAAGAAGGAGATAACCACGGAAGGGGATGAAGTGCTTGCTACCCCGTGGGTACATCCCAATAATTTTAAACCATCATCACCTACATTATCTGAGAAGGACAACAAAGATAACAATAGTGGTGCTGAATTTAATTGTGCAAAGGTGAGTAATTATGATAACTCACATGTTCAACCGAAAACTCCATGTTCTGAAATTTCTATGATTAATTTCCATAATGTGGAATTGATTACTCATAAAGAAGTTCTTACTAGAATATCTCCTAATAATTCTTTCTGCTATATCACGTTTAATGATTCTAGAGAGCTATCTAGTATGATTGATAATGTTACTGAAATTTCATGTTCAAAATCACTAGTTAGTACCTATGTCTACGCATATAAGTTCAATTTGATTGGAGATTATGGTATAGATAATAAATTTTATGTTCACAGAATTTGTATTACATGTGATAAACTTGCTGAATTTAAATCGCATACTGTGGATAAACAATCTTTTATGTCATATCATGATAACAATGAGATGAATCTCAACAATAGTACATGCTGTTTAGAAAGATTTTATAAGTTTACTCGTTCGATCAATGATATACAATCATGTAAAAATAATCAGAGTAGCGTAGCACACAAAATTTTCTTCCCCATATCTGAACAACTAAATCTGATTTTGCCCATTAATGAACTGTCTATGACCTTAGAAAAGTCAGGACGACTTTCTCTTGTGGGAGGGGGAATGATATGAAAAATAATATTACAATGCATACATCTTTTGGTCGCTGCTATATATATGAGTTTGTGCAAGATAATGGGAATGACACAACAATTGATACATACATATACCATGCATATGTGTTGTTCTTTTCGCTTACTCCACCGTCACATATCCATGATGACATAAGCCGAAGAAGTATTGATGACAAATATATATACCATGCATATACATTGTATTCTTTGTTTAGTACAATTTTAGGCTATCAAAAGCCAAGGACAGCTTTTCTTGAAGAAGGGGATGATGATGCGGATACACATGTTGATGTTGATGCGACCACGTCACAAACGCATACGACCAAAACTCCCAAGAATAAACAAAAGGTGAATTCGTTTCTTCGGTTTCAATTTGTCTTAAATGAGAATATGATGCTATCTAATGATGAGGACATCTCAGCTACTTCTATATCTAATTTGCATGAGAATGTTTACGAAGCCGAACCTACAATACAAGAACTAATTACTCGAGCGTGAGCGCGTCAACTTAACTATCAGGTGAATTTGTTCCTAACTTTACATACAAATATTTCGAAGAATAGAATATTATTTAATCCTTGTGATGATTTAATTGTCCTTAGGAACCATGGAGAAGGACCACGCGAACCCAAATATACAAGTGAAACTGTCAAGTGCAAACCAAGTCCTGCTCGCGAATTCGACTCAGATTCGACCCTCCTGACAACGTCTATTTCAAATAGCCATAACTTTTGATCTAGGAGGAATCTCGGGGTCCATGAGTACTTGATGGAAAGCTTGTGAAGTCTACGTTCATATGGATCTAGCTTCACCTCCAAATTACTTCTGTGCGCACCGTAATTACCAAAACAATCCTACGCTAACTCAGCCTGACAAGATCAACTTTAAATGCTCATAGATTTCGCATCAAGAGTCCATTTGGAATATGTGAGTACAACATAGAAAGCTTATCTCGTCCTCTTTCCAACGGATCTGGCCCATCAAAAAATTCCATTTGTGCATAACAAAATTATCAAAACAATCTTCGATTCCAGAAAGAGAGATTGAATTTGATAGTATATGATTACTTTCCATGTGTTGAAATCTTTCCATATGCAAGGGCCTGCGTGCCCCTATAAATAGAGGCTCCATTGGCCATGTAGACAGACCACCTTTGAGAAAAATCATTCTATGAAAGTTCTTATTCGAGTTCCTTGTGATTGCCAAAATTCTGAAGGAAATTAAGAGTGTTCTTTAATCAAGATGTTCAGGCTTTCCGCTAGGAATTGGGTGCACGATAGATCTTTGCTTGGTGGTTGGCGAAATCGACGCGAGTTTTTTTGGTGGATTAAAGAGTGTTCATCCCTTACATTGGCATTGGAGGATCACTACGATTCATTAAGGCTCCCGCGAGCATCCATCCTACGTCGAGAAGATCGGGTGACCCTGTATCATCTTGGTATCAGAGCGTATCATCGGGTCTCGACAATAACACTTCATAGTAATGCCTCTCAAACTAACAAATTTTATTTTTGCAGTGTCACCAGTAGCCGCTGGGTAACACCTACGGATTCTATGTTTGCCACAACATGGAATTATTACTCAATTCCGTGAAAACCAATGGTCCTGGGGTTTGTTAATCTTGCAATAATTATTATTTTATACTTATTAATTTATATGTATGCACGACATTGATTTTTCTACAAACAGGTTGTGTCCATCGCTACAATTTCATTGGAACAGGCCGAGCTCCAAAAACAAATAGAGCACAGTGTGCGTCCTTCTTACAGTCTCATATCATAAACAAAGATGAAGAGTTTCACAATGTAGAATAAACAGATTGATTGGAAAAATATTGAGCTTAATTGTACATGTGTTGTTCATGGATGGTTAATTTGTTTTATTTGAGTTAATTGATTTGTGAAATAGATGTTCTTATTTCTGAAATGAATGTGAATTGGATGTATATATGTTGTGTTTCTACTTATTTCAAAGAGATTGCTAGCATTTCTTAAGGCTAACCAACAAACCAAAATGGATTTAAGAATAGAAAAGAATATCACAGATGGTTTTAACTCATTACCGTCTGTGATAGTTGGTTTTTTAGTCAAAACTATCGGTGATATCTCACGAATCACATACGGTTTTTATTAACTAAAAATCATCTGTGATATTACCATATGTGATTCGGAGATATCACCGACAGTTTCAACTAAAAATCGTATGTAATAGTTAACTATCTCAGGCAGTTATGAGTTAAAACCATCTGTGATAGTATGTTTCACAGATGGTTCAAAAACCGTCTATGATGACGTTATGTTATTACTAACCCATAACCTCAGGTAGCTTATGAAAATATCTGTGATGAGATTTTTGAACCGTTCGTAATGGCTTTTTCTGTAGTAGTGATTCCTAGTGCATCAAATACAGCCGTATCAGTATCCTTTTCGGAACGACTATGCCTCACTTTGGGGAGCTTGGCTTAGAAGAAGCTTAAGCACAATTAGTTGATTGGAGAAGCGGCTTCATAACCACGCCAAAAGTTGTTTGGCTAGTATTGCTACTGGCAGAAAGATTAGTAATTTCACAAATTTTGACCATTGGAGCACGGAGAGCAGATTGGTTTTTTTTCGAAATGAATTGGATAAAAAAACTGGGATGTATTCATTGAACTAAAAGACTGAAAAATAGCTAATACAAACATTACGGGTTGCAGACTGAGTAATACAAATCACCCACACACATGCAATGAATGATAGAACACACAAAAGGCAACAAATTGGAAGCTCGATGAGGTGAACGGCGGAGATCCAGATGCGATGGAGGGTGGCGACTTCCGAGCGTAGCTCATCTTCTAAGTGGAGGGACGGTGGCAAGACAATAGCCGCGTCGTAGCATGGAGGACACGATTGCTACTTGTGGCCGCATTGAGGTTGTTTGTGGTGCCGAGATGCAAAGATCTAAGGGGGATCTGGTTATAGCGAAAATGTTCATTATTCACGGCTATGGCAGAAAATGGATACAAATTATTTATATTATGTGGTTATCATATTCGATGGAATATAAATATAGTATAGATTTTTCATCCAATTAATAATTTCTCTTCTATTTGTATTCGAATTCGTATAAAAAAATATAGATACGAATATGATATGGACTTTTATCATCTAAAATGTTATTTTATCTGAACTATTCATATCCGTATTCGTATTCGGCGAAGCAATATATATATTTTATTACAATACAACTAATTAGTTGGATAAGTTTTTTAATTCAATGTGAATTTATGTTTCTTTAGGTGAATTAGAATGATTAAATGTGATTTTACGAGTATAAAATGTCATTAATATCTTTATACCACATAAGTTATGAAGATATCCGAATCCGATCAAATTGAATAGATATTTGATTCGAATTTATATTTATTACAATATTTGATTCGTATTCGTATTCAAAAACATTTAAATTATATTCATACTTATTTACAAAATATGATTACCAATGTGATAAAAAATGATAAAAAACACTATTCAATTGGTATTTATCCGTTTATACATTCACGGCATACCGACTAGTAGGCCTCCATTTCCACAGAGGTTCGCAGGTTCAGATAGGCAGTTGTTAGTCGTCACTTCTCAGCCGGCTACACTAGGCCCAAGGCCAAACTAATTGTCCACTCGGACTCGCGGAGTCGGACAGCAGCTGCAACAAATCTAACTAGTCAACGCCGTGCTCGTCTCCTCTCTCTGCCCTGCTCTTCTCGCTGCCACTTGTCTCCGGCTCTCCGCCTCGGCCGGAGCTTGGCGGTCGGCACCCGACGAGCCGCCCTCCGCTCCCATCGGCCGGCCGCCCCACGATCCTCATCTGAACGCAGGAGGTAGTTGCTCATAATGTTCTTGGGATAATTGTTTTTTGGTTCGTTGGGATGCTTCTCCTGTAATACTAGGAATGGATCAGGGGTTCTAGATATCTGTCTCAGGCGCTAGTCTGACTCCACCTATTTAGTTAGTGCTTGCTTGCTCATGTTTCCAATCGATGCAGGTGAAATTCTTGGAGAAAAGGTTAGTGCTTTGTGGATAGTTCTCAGCTCACAGATTTTGGGACAAAGCAACCATAGAAGTTGAATTGTCTTTCCTCACTCTGAAAATCTGGCTTAATTTTAGGGGAAATGCTTCTATGGATTTTTTTTAAAGAGGTGGATGAAGACTAGCGCTACTGAATGAGCAGATAAAGCTTATCTGGATTTTTTTAGTGTCTAACCATATTCGGCATGCTATGTTTTATAATTTTTTCCTTTTAAACTGATCACAATGTTTTGGTTGAAAATTTACACTTGAAGAATGTATGCATGTGATACTTACAAGAAATAAGAAGGAAATCAAGCCTACTTGAGATGTGTCTGAAAGAAAATTATTTATCCGTAGCTTTATGTCGATAAATGCTTCTAGAAATTAATTGTTTTAATAATTAGCAAAAGATTGATGATATTATGTATATACAGTTTTGTTAATTTTTTAGAGTTACTGTTGTCGTGAATTGCTAGTCCATCTCTTGATGAATTCACATGTTTTAACAGGCAAAATGGGCTCAAGAGTTCTAGTTATGTTCATCATCGGCCTTACCCTTTTGGGCGGTAGAAACCTGGCCTTGGACAATGCTGGTATTCTGTTTTCATTCAACTGTGTGTCCAGCATAATCATTACATGGTTGATATTAGTGCACTGATTTTTTTCTTCAATCCTTTTTCTGAATAGAATTTCGGTTATATTCTGGAAATATGAGTTCACTATGCTAAAGGTAATGTAGTTAATGGGAGTACAAGTTGAGGATCAATATTTAAGAAAATAGTGGCATGTGCGCACATCATCTATGACCATAGAAGTCCCTGATAGAATGTGGCGGAACATCCCTCTTATCCACACGTCAATAGGGAGTTAAATGAGGGGGTTTCGCTTGTGCCACAAGTGTTGCTGGTGGATTGTTATATAGCCTATAGGTTGGAAAAATACATAAGGAAGCCAAACAGAGCCTTAGTTTTGTGTCCCTGGTCTCCCTTGTTTCCATAACTTCACTCACCAGTTGCCACTGCTTACAACTATCATTACTTGCTTGATATGTTTCAATCTTTTTAACAATTTCAGGATAAAGTAAGGATTTTTATATGTTACTGATAATCTGTTAACCATTCTTTGCCAAAGGTAATTAGTTTCTTCATCCATTCAATGCAGGATTGTGCTGTTGCTCATTGGAGAACTATTTATATTATCAAACATTCAGAAAAGCTTATACAGCAACCAGCATGACAATGAAACAATTTCCATTAAATAATCAGGAAAAGGCTACTTCGCAATTTGTATACTTTGTAGAAATATAGAAACCCAAATAAGTGATTTCTTCTTGCAACAAATCTTTCAGTGTAGTACAATATCTGAGTAATAGACATGACCTTGTCATACTTTTACTATGTTTTTATAATGTTGTTTAATTGCTTGCTGTGCTACATTTTCATTCCTCTGGATATTCATCCCTGTTTTAAAATAACTTACATTCTGACTTTTTCCTGTTATTCTAGTTGGTGAAAAGACTCCAAATGAGGTCACAACATCTCTTACAATGAAGGAAAATCCACAACTGTGCAAACTTTGTGAGCAGTTTGCTACAGAAGCCCTCTTCTATCTTAATGAGAATGAGACCCAGATTGAAATTATCGATACTCTTCACCAAGCCTGTTCAAAATTTTATTCTTTTAAGTTGGAGGTATTGTTGTTTTGTCCTAAAGTAAAGCCAAATGTTTTCTCTTACTTTAATGCTGTGACGGCGTTCTAAAAACCAGCATTTCTTATTGCAATGTGTGCTTGTATTTTGACATGGCAGTGTACAAAATTGGTGGATTATTATGCTCCTCTATTCTTCACAAAAATTGCTTCTTTAAGCCCTGAAGAATTTTGCGTATCAGTAAGTCTTTGTGAGGAAGTCACATTCATTCGCCTCCCAAGACATGAAGATGCTTGCACCCTTTGCCATGAGGTTGTTGATGAGGTTCTTACTGATCTTGAAGATCCTGACATGGAGGTATTTTTTTATACAGTTTCTTCTTTTTAAATCATTCTATTCTTTGGTTATGTCCTTTGTGCCTGCCATTTAAATCTGTGTTCTGAAACTCCTGAGGAGTTAAGTTTGGGGTGTAAGCACACGTTGAAATCTAGTTCTTGAGAGCTTATGAACCTTTTTTCTAGCTCTCTTGTTATGAGAGGAGATAGAAACAAATAACTTAGCTACCTACAATCTAATACCTCTGTCATTCCTCTCTTCATTTTGTGTTCTATGTACCTTGCAGATATTGTGCTCTGTGTAACTAGGTGAGGAGCTCAATTTGTACCAAAGTACCGAAACACCAATCAGTCCATGTAGGACTTGTTTGTACAAGCTTACACACAAACAATGGTAGGAAAATAGGTGGTACCTGGTTGCGATTGCCTGTTCCAGTAAAAATTAAAAGGGTTGGGATGGTGAAACTAAGGCAGTCAAAAGCGAAAGGTGCACTTTGAGGCACTAGGTCCTTAAATTGCTTAAGGTGCAAAATAAGTTCATGCTTGAGAAACACTAGTCGCGAATGAATATTTTCCTATTATGTCAATTAGAATTATACACACAAGGTATATTCTTTCATACCTGATTTTTTTAGGGATTGATCAGTGATATCTTCACCATATGTGCACATCTGCTTCACAACTTTAATGACCATGAGAAGTAACCCTTTATCTTTGCAGACTCCTTCATATGCAGATCCGAAAACTGTCTTTGCAAAGTTTGTAGCATCACCGCTAGAACCTTTGTAGAACCTGTAAACTCCTCTTTTAGCTTGTCCCATGCTTCCTTCGACTTCTTGGCATTAATAAGACGATAATCCGTGGAAACAAAAAATTTCACAACAACTTATTAAATTAGAAACAAGTTCTTGGTTTCTGTCATCTGGTCCTCCTTCAAAGATTTTTTTCTGATTGGATGTAATAACATCTTCATCAGCATACTCTTTGTGGCCGTTCTCAATAATATTCCACAACCCTTGCTATAGTAGCAGTGTCCACATTTTGATCTTCCAAATATCGTAATTCCCTCATATGTCATAAGAGCACAGGAACCATCAACTTCACCATTCTAATGCCAAAACTTGAATACACAACCTCGGGTTTGAAAACCAACAAGGACACAACACACTACTCCGCTACAACCAACATAACCTGGATCTCCGGTTGTTACAGATTGATCACTCAAGGAAGCAAGGAATAGAGGAGCTGAAACTAGAGTGGCAGAGCTTTCCCCTGTTTCTCCTGTCAATGTTGCTCTGGTCAATGCAGTCATGCTCTGGTGACCGGAGAAACAGGGGAAACAAGGAATAGAGGAACTAAAACTAGAGTGGCAGAGCTAAATCAATGTTGCTGCGGTCAATAGTCAGAACCCCTCAATGTTGCTTTCCTCTGTTTCTTCACCAGTATATTCCTTTCCTTAAAGAGGTAGATGCCTTGGAGGTAGATGAGCCCCTTTTCGATGATTTAGCTCTAGGATGACTGCATAAGTCCTTAAGTACTTGTAGGGGCACCCCAACACCAGTAGCTTTCGCAACTTTACACCACGCCAAGTTTGAGTTGCCATCGTTGAGCACTAATTCATCCTCCGGTTGAACAGAATGGTCAGCCCACGTATCTCCAAGCAGCCACTCCTTTCATCTATATTGTCTAGTGATAAAAGATTAATGAATAATGAGTGTGAAACTGGCTAGATATTGCCAAGTTATGGTGATCTGTAGCCTTAAAGATATTTTTTTTATCTATTTGGTCCACATGATTATTTTAACAAAAAGGAAAAAATTTTGGTAACTGGCCTGGTCCTTTTGCCATACGGTTTCTGGCCTAATTGATGTTGGTGTTAGTTTAATTAGTTTAATAGCCCTATTGGTCGTGAACATTTTGCTGCTGGCATTTTGCTTTCTAGGTTAGGCACATTATTGGCTTTTGTGCAACAAATAAACAGTCGTATTTTTCTTTTATTTTTGGACTGGGACCCCCATACAAATAAGCAAATACTTCTAGCTTATAGTGATAAATGTGACTTCTGCCCAAAAAGCAAAAAACTTATACCTTGATTCACTATTGACAGCTTAAGATAATTGAGATACTTCTGAAAGGATGCAACAATGCAGAGAATTTTGTACAAAAGGTGAACATCTGATTCCCAAATTTCTTTTTTCTTTCTAGTTTGTAGTGAAGTATCCTTTTTTGCAAAGTATAGTGATTTTTCTTCTTCAGTATGATTATTCTGAACAGTGTCTTGTTCCAATTCAGTGCAAGAGGTTCATCATCCAAAATGCACCTGTCATACTAGAACATATCAAGAAGTTTCTCGAGAAGAGGGATTTCTGCAATTCTATCCTTGTCTGCAGAGGCAAAAGTGTTCATGCTGGAGCAGAAGTCCTTAGAGCCCTTTCTACAGCGTGAGCTTTCCAGAGCAATGTAGTTTA
Organism: Melocanna baccifera; assembly: GCA_036346265.1. NCBI lineage: Eukaryota > Viridiplantae > Streptophyta > Magnoliopsida > Poales > Poaceae > Melocanna > Melocanna baccifera. The sequence goes on along the minus strand of CM070688.1, from coordinate 13,726,039 downwards.
CAGCAGAGATTGGTAGTGTTCATGTTAAAAAAACAATGTACCGCCTCAATATTCCCAAGCAATGTAGAGTATACAATATTGGTTGTGTACGTGTAGAAAAACAAAATAAAATCTCCAGTGTGTAAAGCATACAAGCCTGTGTGACAGTTGTTGTTACATGATTATTTATGGAGCATGAACGCCATGTATATTTAAACTGTATATCAGCATATTTATGTGAGTAAATTATTTTATATATAATAAACTATTGTAATTATTAAGCAGACGGGTATATCAGTCCCTTTTCATGCATGTATATTTAAACTGTATATCAGCATATTTATGTGACTAAATTATTTTATATGCAATAAACTATTGTAATTATTAAGCATGAGCATGGGCAATGCATTTTGGGGGTTTTCAGTATGGCGTTAAGTTATGACTTTTTTTTGTAGTTAGTTTATTTTTTACTGTATCTAAGTTAGTTTATTTAGTATAATTAAATTTAAAAATCTTAAAAATAGAAAACATGTTAGCCTATCACGAACAATGCAAAGGAATATTGATAAAAAAAGAAAAGACAAAAAACCTAAAAAAATAAAAAAGATGAAATTAATAAATAGTGAAAAAACAAAAGTCAGAAACTAAATTGAGCGGTACCTTGTCTATCCCTTTTCATGCTGGTGCAAAAAAACTAGGCGTCATATGGTATGACATTTTGCGCTTGCTCAATATATGAACCCATGTTTATTTTGTTGCAAACAGGCTTGGCATTTCTATTTTGGATGTTCATAATGATTACTTCATCCCCGGCCGTCGTCTTCACCATGACAATAGCCTTCCTAATCCTCGATGTTGGGCATTGTGGGCTGACGTGTGTGGACTTATGTTAATCAAGTTAAAAAAAAGAAGTTATATTTAAAAAAATATTTTTTAGTTTTTTTATACGCAGGATAATTCGAAAGTAATCGTGGTCTATAACGAGGACCGAAAGATAACTTGATATAAAGTCATAGTTCAAAGGGTCAAATATACTAGAGCAGACAGTCATGATCAAGTTATGGCACATGACGATCAAAAATGGATTATACGTGTTGGATCTACGGAAGTACGGTATAAAGGCTACAACACGTGATAATTTTGGAGTGTCCAAAATTAGGCCATGTAACAAGAGTTGAAAAACTCGTATTACGTAAGGTTTTTGGGTCCTTTATTTATTGGAATTGGAAAAGAATTTATACTTTTAGGGATAAGATCATGATTTAAACCCTAAACTATAAATAGATATAGTATTAGAGGCTAACTCTGAGGCTGAAAGGAAAAAATTTTCATCCTAGTGTAGCCCTGTTCAATTTAGCTTTTGCTTTTGGCTTTTTTCTACTATAGCAGCTAAAAGAAGTACTGTAGCAGCTGACAAAAGTACTATAGCAGCTGAAGAAGTGATGTAGCAGCTGAAAAAAGCGTAAAAGAGTTCAATTAGGCTACAACAATGAAAATTAAGCAGAAAACAACATGAAACTAGCTTTGCAATGTGCTTGGTGTTATGTAGAACGCACGATACTATATAACAAAGTGTGCGTGGCAATTACACGTACAAGTTACATATGGATATATTGTGAATGGCACGACTATCTCTATACCACCAACGACGCAGCTATTCAGTCACATGTCATGTCCATCAGTACGGCGTTAGAAACCATGCATAAGTCCAAGTGACATGGACGGGGGAGGTGTGGAATGCCCCGTACGTTGCGGTATTTGGTTAGGGGGGTACCCTCTTAGCTAACTCGTAGTCGATAATAAAATTATGTAGCGTCATGCAAACTGTAATGATTGCATTCTGCCTACAACTCTTATACCTAGGGACCTTGTTGAGTATGCGTCATTTACCTTTACACATCTCGAATACGCGCTCGACAGCGTTTCGCAGTTGCGAGTGCCAGTAGTTGAAGAGCTCCTGCATCTCTATGGGCTCAATACCATTATCAAACTTGGAAAGATGGTACATATTGTTGCGATATGACGCCAGGTACTCTAACCTATTAGGATACCCTGAGTCAACAAGGTAGTACTTGCTTGCAATGCAATGAAGCGGTTAGCGCAGGCCGTGCAAACAATGGTGTATTGAAAATTGTTCGTAACGTATTACCTTCTAGTGGATATGGGAAGCTGTCATCGTATTTCGCAATAGTCTCATGTAGGATCCACGTGTCATGCACCAATCCCGACCACCCAGCGCACACAAATATGAACCAGTAATCGAAATCACAAATGGCTAGAACATTCTGGCTTGTGTAGCCGTGCCTATTGAAATGACGCGCACTCTCCTCATTTGGTATAATGACTCTAATATGCGTACCATCAATGGCCCCTATACAGTTGTTGAAGTGCGGATAAAATCTCAGGATTTGCAGCCTTGCATGCACTATCTGATATATAGGATTGGATGGTGCAATAATCTTACCAGTAAGCTCGGACACACTATGTAGCATATTGTTGAACCTCTTGCAAATAGTACCCGCAGAGTGCTCAAATCGGTTCATTCTTTACCTTTGCGATTGAGGCGCCCCGCAAGTCCATCAAAAGAGAGCCAACGCTTCTTTCGAACAAACTTCCCGAGTGGACCAGAGTCCATGCTCCGCAACTAGCTTGTCGTGAAGTGCATCAAATACAAGGGGCTCATCCTAAACATGTTACGGTAACACTGGCCATCGGCAAGTTGCTGTGAAACCCATTGCCATCCAGTCACGTGCGACACTATTGGGATTGCCTCTGCGGTCATCTTGTCTTCGTCGCTTCCAAACGCGACAAGGCCAACGCAAGGCAAGAAACAGGCCTGCTGAAATAGGCCCTCTCCTTGGTCCCCACTGCCAGAGGCCATCCCTGCAAAGCCATAACAGATGCCGCAACATGTAAATATTTGCAAACATTCCAACAATATTTCACATATGTCACAATGAAACAACATATGCAAACAAATTTCAAATATGCAAACAAATTTCACATATGCCAACAGATTTCACATTTGCAAACATATTTCGAATATGTAGACATATTTCACATATTGCACAACGAACCAACATATCATATACGCAAAGTTCACGACGAAACAACATATGACATACGTCATAAATCTATGGAACATGCACAACAAATTAAAAGTCGCAACATAACGAATTGACAACAAAACGAACATGCACTGAATGTAAAGACGAACTCATCTCACTGCTAATGCAGTGAACTCAACATCCCATGTCCTAAACTGAACTCAACATGCCATGCACTGAAACTGAACTCCACATCCCATGCACTGAAACTGAGCTCCTCAAAGGCCCCTATTGCGCAAATCCCATGTCTGCCTGACCCAATCTAGGCGACCCTCATTCATTTCCATGGAGAGAAAGCTGTCGCAGCACTCCAGCTTCATGAAAAGCTGTGAGGCATAGAAATACTCGTCGCTTCCTTCCGCAACCCCCGCTTCCTTGACCATCCTTATGAGTCACAACAAATCTTTCTTTATGGAAGCCTTGTCAAGGGACGTCACATTTGAACCGAACATCCGAGTTGGTGCCATCAGACTCTTCTCATAGAGGTTGACAAGTTGCTGCAACTCGACATCACGATCCACATGTTTGTGTGACTGGCTGCCGCTCGGGTACGCCGGTGGTGTTGCCGGCCTCTTGCCCTAGGACGACCCTGCCATTGCACCGTTGTCAGTGGCCTGCATTGAGCTTTGCATAATGCTACCATCTCCTTCCTAGCTTCCCGACCACACCTCGCTATCCACGTCGATCGGGTCCACACCTAGGACGAACGCACACTCGCTCGTGCTAACGCTGTTGCCAAAGATCACCTCCAGTAGATCCTCATGTCGCGCCACGATCTGCTTGAACTTGTGCATCGCAGACCTTCCCTGCAATGGCACGACGAAACATCAAACCATGGCACAACAAATTCAAAGATGACTGCACGCTGAGGCCTGTTACGTGAAGCTTCAACCCCTTCCATTTCACGTAGTCGCGTTGGAGGGCATCCCACTTGTTCTTCATTTGCTTGTTCGTGTACGCTAAGCCGGTTCGCTCATTGAATCTGCGGAGAAGGTTGCACTTGCCCTGGGTGTTTAACCGTGAGAATGGCCTGTTCTGTGTCTGCACCTCGTCGGCACAGATCTGTAGGAATACGATCATGTTGTCGTCACTCCAGGCGGCCAGGGCCATCTGTACGCATGGTGGCCAAGTACCAAACAAAGCTAGATCTAAGTGTACGCACACATGCCGACCAAGGGAGGCCAGATCTACAATATACTTCGGGGAAGGGATAGGTTCGTACCTTCCAATCGGCGGGAGGGTGTCTGTGCAAGGTGCTATGACCACCAAAGGCAGAGCGCACCTGGGGCTATGAGTCATACCGACGGATCGGGCGCGCATACGCGACTGGAAGCACTGTAGGTAGGGGACGCTAAGCTGACGCCATGGGCCCAACCCCAGATGGTGGATTTGCCGCGGGATTCAACGGCCCTCGATCTCTGACTGCCCGACCGACAACCCGCCGCGAACGGGCATGGGGATGAAGGGCCGCCGGTGGGAGGGAGGAGGGCCCGACTGCCCTTTGCGGAGTAGGGCGCCATGGTCGGCGACGGGGAGGAATGGGGGGTGCGGGATGGGGTGTGAATGAGGAAAAGTGGTACACAGCTGCAGGTAAGTGGGTGCATTTGTTACAACGCTTCAAAGCCACTCACGCAGAAGCCGCTCACCCCACACCACTCTGGCTCCGCTTGGCTACTGGCTCGCAGACGCAAACACGAACGCTAGAACCCGAATGGCAAGCTGAATGGGGCCTGAACTAGGGCTGTAAACGAGCTGAGCTCGAGTGAGCTTACCCTGGCTCGGCTCGGGCTCGGTAGAAACTCGAGCCGAGCTCGAGCGAGCTTGAAATTGCCGTCGAGCTTCAAGCTGAGCTCGAGCTCGGCTCGGACAAGCTCGAGAGGCTCGTGTAGGCTCGACAAGCCGGGGAGAGGAGGGGAGTGGGCGACGGGGTGGCGGGCGAGTACCTGCTGGCGGAGAGTGCGGGAGCCGTTGCGGCCGGATCCGGATCGAGGAGCGCGCGGCGGGGAGGAGGGGTGCCGGGAGGAGGGGGACGGGGCGGCGCGGGAGAGGAAGGGGACGGGGTGGGGCGGCGGCGGCGGGCCGAGAGAGGCGGCGCGGGGAAGAGGAGGGGACGGCGCGCGGCGGGGAGAGGAAGGGACGGAGGGGAGAGGGCGGGGTGGGGCGGCGGCGGGGCGAGGAGGCGGCGCGGGGAGAGGAGGAGGGGACGGGCCGACGGGGTGCGGGTGTGCGGGCGGCGGGAGGCGTGAGAGAGAGAGAGAGGGACGGGGCGCGAGGTCGAACCGGGACGCGAGGCGGGGCGCGAGGAAAGGGACCGGGGGGCGCGACTCGCGAGGAGAGGGAGGGAGCGGGCGGGAATTTGGCCCATTTGGGCGGGATGGCGCGGATGGACGGCCGCCGGACGGGTAGGCGCGGCGGGATACGGGGATGGGCATAAAAAAAATGTTAAGCTCGCGAACTATTCGGCTCGGCTCGTTAAAGCTCGCGAGTTTGAGATCAAGTTCGAGTTCGGCTCGTTTGGAGCTCGAGCCGAGCTCGAATCAATTTTAAAACGAGTTAAGTTTGAGTAGTTCGCGAGCCTCAAGCTTTTTTTACAACTCTAACCTAAACCCACACCACTTTGGCTCCGCTTGGCTACTGGCTCCCAGACGCAAACACGAACGCTAGAACCCGAATGGCAAGCTGAATGGGGCCTGAAGATGTAGGGAGGGTCACACAAATAAGATGATCCGGTAATAAAAAAAAATAGATCTAAAAAAAGCAGCGCTCGAATCAACCTGTCGTGTTCTCTCGGTGACTTCGCTTTGTCCGGTGTACTTCTCTCCAGTGGGTTCACGCGCGAGGCTTCATGTTGACTTGTGCTATTCATTACTCCTTCACGTGAAGAAGGTGAGGCGCATCACATCTGTGAGCAGGTAGCTCTCATCTAGGGACAGCCAGTGTGTTGCGACAGTACGAGAAGACGGCGGGTCCCACGGAGAGAGAGGAGGGCTCTTCTCTGGCTTGTGCTGTGTTCTGTCACCCATCGTGTGAAGACTATAAAATTGGTGTTTGTCCATCACGTCGGGAGGTAGCATCAGAAGCAGCGTCAGAACACAAGAAAATTTCCAACGAATTCGAGCGTTTTGAATTTTTTTATTATTTGCTACAGTACTGTTTGAAAGCGATGGCATCCGGGCGAATACTTTGCTAATTATTTGACAGTTCCCGGGAGAAAAAAGTATTTTTCTTTCTTTTTACTGTTTTGTTTTGTGTTCCTGTTTTTGCTATGATGAGCATATTAAAAAAGTACAAAACAGTAGGTTTATGAAAAAAAGCTTTGATGTGGATGGTAATCATTCATCCTCTCTGGCTGTCATCGATAATCCATGGTATCAAAACGGATTGCTATGGTATCATATCGAAATTATTTTTCAAATAAGCCAACGTTTTCGATGGATCATATTATATCTACTGGAAAACACATATGGAGGTTTTTCTACATGCATAAGGCAATGTTATTTGGAAAAAAGTTAAAAATTCATATGCAATACCTCATGTTATTACAACTGAAAATACTGATAATGTTGAACATATGCTAAGACTAGAAAGATTTGTTGCAAGGCCTAAGGCAGCGATCATTCTGACTTTTTTTCCCAGCGTTGGACTTTTAATTCACTGTAGCGATGAGGGATGGTACTTAGCAATTTTGTCTTTATTCAAAATTTTTTTGCATTTTTTAGTATTTTTGTGTTTTGTTTTTTTTCTCGTATTCCTTAATATCGTCCGCTCTAGATTAGTGTGCCACTTTTATTTTTACATTTTTTTAGATTTAATTATGCCCAATAAGTCAACTCACTCTGATGTTTTTTCAACCACTCTGATGTTTTTCAAAGAAAATCCAAAAGCCATCGCTATTCCGATCACCCCCTAAGTAGAAACGAATTTGTGAGAATTGTTCATATTAAATCTGCTAGTAAAATTTAGACTACTATAACTAATTATCATGAAGGTTCTAAACTTGTTAAAGGTGTTTATCAGAACCAATTTAAAAAGAGTATTCTAAATTTCAGATAAAATCAGAAGAATCAGTAGATGCACTTTTTGATCATTTTAATAAAATTATTAGTGATTTGTAATATGTTGATGTTACATATTCTGATTCTGACAATGCTCGTCAAATCTTAAATGCTTTGGATATGTTTGTTTGGAATATATTAATCACTGCTATTAATCATTTTCTTAACGTAGAAACACTAACTTTGAATGATCTTTATTCTAAGATAAAAATAAATGAGATTGATATTTTAGACAGGATAAACAAGTCTAATTCTTTGAGTTTAGTGACTAACCAAGCTGATAGTTCTTCTATTGTTTCTTTGTCTGCACTGTGTTCTGTTTCAGATGAACAGTTAGAGGAGATTCCAAAAGAGTAGTTTGTACTAGTCTCCAATAAGGTGACAAGGAAAATTAACAACATCAGATCAAGGCGGAGAGAAGGTCCAATCAGATATTATGAATGTGATGACCCAAACTATATCAAGATGAATTGTCCCAAACTGAGAAGCAAGAAGGTTAAGGATAACAAGGTACTAACTCGTCGCTCTGTGATACGGGGTCATCCGATCTTCTTGACGTAGGATGGATATTGTAATACCCCAAATTTTCTATTCTTGTTGTGAATCCCTGGTTTGAAAAATTCAAATTTTAATTTGAAAATTTTTGCCTAGCCCTTGGAAATTTTAGTGGTCTTGTGTTTTGTTAAAATCTTTCCTCCTTTATTTGCTTTTAGTTCAAAAAAAGAGAAGAAAAAGAAAAAAAGGGAAAAAAAAGGAAACCCCACCCCCCCCCGCGTGCGGCCCAGCTGGCCCGCCCGCCTCCTCTCTCCCTCCCCATTTCCTTCTTCGGTGCTCGCCGCCCGCGCCCCCTATTTTCCATGCGCGAGCCACTGATGCCGCTCGTGTCACTGCCCCGGCCTCCCCTCCCTACGCCGGCGTGAGACCTCCCCGTGGCACCACCACAACCTCCTTGTAACTTCCTCCTCGGGCTCACTGCCGTACCCCCATCGCCATTGCAATTCAGCTTCCCCCGAGCCTTGCCGCCGCATCCAAGCCATCGTGCCTGAGGTAGTGCCTTGATCCTCTCCCGCATTTGCTTCGCCTGCACCGACCTTGCCTCCTCTCCTCCCGTCGCTCCTCTAAGTGGCAACGCCGCCGCCCAGCCGTACACGCGCTCGTTGCCTCAGTGCCACCCCCGCCACTGTTGGGCATTGACCCTCTGTGACCGCTGCGCATGCACCACCCCCTCCCCCGCCTAGCCACCGTAGGGGCACTCGAGCTAACGCCAATTGCCCCAATGCCAATTGCCTTAACTCGAGCTAACGCTCCCCACTCAGCCAAATCCAGTATACATTTGTGGTAAATCCCCCGTTCTAACTCATCCCTCACTCCCTCAACTCTCCCGAAAGCGCGAACTCACCGCCGCTTCACACTCCTTCGGCCGTCTCCGTCGCCAGCCATCCCCGAAGCATAGCAAGCCACTTCATCCCTTCCTCTGAGTACCTAACACCCCTCTGATGCTTCTGTGAAGCCTAATCGGCCTCTCTTCTCTCGCAGCTCGTCGGCCTGACTTTCTTGTTAAACTCCAGCCACTTCGCCTCACCAGTGAATCCGACCACCGCCAGTCAATTCCATTCGTTGGAAGCTCCCTCACGGTCAGGTGAAGTCAAGCCCGACACCAATTTGGAGGTCCGTAGACCCCTCTTCTCTGACACCAACCGCCCCTCTCTGTCGTCCAAGCTCACCACCGCCAGCTCACTCCAGGCACCCCAAGTTTGCCTTCTTTCCTCGGTGAGCTCCTGCCGACTCCTAGACGCTCCCCTACCATTTAATTAAGCTCCCATTGTCGGCACGACTGTCGCGCCCTCTGCCCTATTCCCGTCGCCATCGGGGTCACCGCCAATGATTGCCTAAGCTATTTGAGACCGCACTACCTTACCCAAAGGTGCGCACGGGCCCCGTAGGACCATTTTTGACAAGCTCTGGCAAGGCCCGGCCTCCCTTCGTTGCCGGCAGCCCATGCCACTGCTCGGCTAAAGTCGGCACTGTTTCGACATCATTAAAACGTAATCTCGCATTAATGACTAATGATTGGGATTAGTTAATGCTAATGAACCACTGACCGGTGGGCTCCGTAACGGTTTACCCCTAATAACAAGCAGACAAATAGGTCGCACCTCAATTAATAATCTTTTAAAACTAGATTTAAAATTTGTTATACCGACAGGTGGACCCCACTACACTGTTGATCCGTACTATGGCCCATATGTCAGTCTCTGAGGATTAAATTAATTATAAGAATTAAAATAAACTAGTGGGACCCACATGTCGTACTCTCAGAATTTAAAACCCAAAATTTAATTAAAAATTTAAAATAAACCGATGAGACCTCACATGTTAGAGAGAGGACTCTCTCCTCTTTTTACTTTTAGGATTTTTCTTGAAAATAAATTTTGGAAAGCTCGTTCTTTCTCACCGTAACTCTGATTCAAATGAAACTTATTTCTAAAATTTTCTAAATTCAAGATCTTTTTGTTAGTGGTGGTTTTGTTCAATTTGGAGTTTATTTGAATTTTATTTATGTATTTATTTACTCTCTTTCTTGTTGTTGGCATTCTAGCATCTCCGTACGAATAGAATTCGAGGACATCCTCGACCAACAGTTTGATGCACCATTAGACCCGCAAGACTTTCCAGCTCCAGACGCAGGTGAGTCAGCATTTTGATCCCATGATTTATGCAAATTATGTTCATTTGAGATTATACAATATGCATGTGTTATTTTATGTACAATCATATGTTACCTATAAGTTAGCTAATACTCAAATTGTTAATGTAGCAATATCTAGCTACGCCCTCTTGCTAACTTGATAAACCAGATACAATTGTCACCCTAGTTGCTATGTCTAAACTAGCTAGTAAATTTAACTACGAGCTACGCTAAGTCGAGTCAAAACCAGGGTCTTAGCTACCTTGAACATCATCATCTCTTTAAAATATAAAATCTTGTTTGGAATAGTCATGGGAAGTAAGTGAGTGATAATTTGGTATAGATTATCATATGCTTCTCAAAACCCTAAAAACTTGCTTAACCTGTCTGGGCGGATGGTAAAAAAGGTGGATGTGGACATAACATGAGAACTTATGGTTTGTGGTAGGTATCGCCTAGACAAATTAAGGACTTAATCCTTTGTCGACCTCTTTATGTAAAACAATACAAACCACAAGCTAGCAAAGTATAAGCATGATTAACTAATTTGCATCGTCAGTAAAGAAAAGCACCTTGGAGTGACCCATGAGTCGTGGTGCTGGTTTAAGCAGTCGTGGACATAGGTTGTGACACTAGTTTAAGCCGCTGTGTGGCGCAAGAGGGGGTCTGGGTGGGGTGGATATAGCTTTCCCAGATGAAATCTTAGCGAATGTAACCCTTTTCTAGGTGCATTGTAAAGGTCATATGGTGATCTTGTTGATCTGCATATCAAAGGAAATATGTGGAATATAACAATAGGTTTATCTCTTGTGGGTAAAGGTTTACAATCTCTACAGAGTATAAACTGTTTAAACAGCCGTGCCCTCGGTCAAGGGCATACATGGGAACTTCCTCGAGTTAGTTCTGTTTACAAAAAAATAAAACTTTCACGGGTGGGAGCAAAAATGAGTTGAAGGGATGTACTTCAATTTAAAGTTTTCTTGGAGGGATGTACTTCAGCGATGGTTTAGTAGGGTGGACATAACCCAATGAAAATTTAACATCGGTGGATGGAACCATGTTATCGGTGGATGGAACCGTCTACAATATAGTTATTACACAACTTCAAATGATACACATGTTTTACTAAACTGCTAGGTCATAGGACTTTTTACTAGTAATATTTGCAAATATCACTTTTTGAAAAATAAAAAAATCCGAGCCACCATTTGTTAAGCCTTGCATCTTAAATTAATGCATTCTGTGTGTTGACTCGCTGAGTACGGTTGTGTGTGCTCACCCTCGCTCTCAATTCCCCTAGAATTTGAAAATCAACACCAGTACGCATTCTATGAAGAGCAAGACTACACCGGGGGAGAAAATGTTGACAACTAGGCTTAACGTGTGTACTCTTACCTCTCCCCCACAGTTCAGTTGGCTATTCTAACTGTGAAGTGGGCCCAATATTAGTTAGGCCTTAACTAATATTGGATCCACTAGGTTACCCGATCCTTTGCTGTGAAGGAGTGTGCCTTCACCTTCTGTTTTTCTTTGCATTTTTGTATTGTAATCATTTAGCTTAACGACTGTATGTAAGGATTGATCCCAATGCGGATCTATCTAAACTCTGATATTGTATTATTAAAATGAAATGTATCGTGTATGAAATGATCCAGTCATGTACCTGTGAGCACTATCTACTGATCCAGGGAATGGTGCAGCATAATCACAGAGGATTCGGGTTAGCAAAATCTAGGTCCGACAGATAATCACAGAAGTCTCGATGAATCATAATGATTATCCAATACCAGTGCAAGAGACGAACACTCTTTAATCTGCCAAAACACACTTGTGTCGATTTCACCAACCACCAAGAGAAGATCTATCGTGCACCTAATTTCTAACGGAAAGGCTGAATGATCTTGATTGAAGAACACGCGTAATTTTTCTTAGAATTTCGGCAATCATAAAGAACTTGAATAAGAACTTTCAGTAGATTGATTTTTATTAAAGGTAGTCTCCCAACAATGGAAGAGTATAAGGGTTTTTATAGTGTCTTTCTTATCACACGTAAGGCAAGCCTTGGCCGAGCTAATATCTTATTCGGTCAAGGTTTTCTAATCTAATTCCTCAAATTTAGCTACTTGGTCTCCTTTAATTTCGAGCTAAGCCCCTATCTGATTATAAGACCGAAACTTTAGATGGGTTCGGTCATATTTTGGCACATAGGCCACATCTTTCTCACACCATTAAATTTGTGATCACGTGGCTGCTTGGTTTTGAACTCCCCTAGCTGTATGGCAATATGATGAACTCCTTCTCTAAGTTTCCCCCCAAATCTTTGTTTCCCAAGTCTTCATATGAATTATATCTAAAAATATATAAAATATTAGCATGAGGTAGTACTCCAAGCTCATCATCAACTAAAGGAAACTCTTTACGAAACAAAAGCACCTATTTGTTCAAAAGCTTGTCTCTTGCTCTTGTTATTGGGCCCTCAGGTTCTTGGACATTCTCATGCATGTTTAGAGTGGAAGATGTATATGTAATAAGGATGTCCTCATCACTATGAATTCAAGATTGATCCAAGCAAGAAGCGCAATTATCGCAGGGTGGTCAACAAAATACTTTTAGCCCTTAATGAGATTGATTTGAATGATGGTGATTTTAGCAGCAACGATGAGGATAATGACAAGAAGGCAAATGATGTGAACTTCACAAGGTTGTATTTTATGGCAAATAGTGAGGAGCTCAACAATGATGCGGCCGAAATTTGTCATCGTGAGTTCGCTGGAGCTCAGCAAAGTCAGCTAACGATGATATGGTGTCTTAGGCGGGAAGAGAGGGGAATGGAGGTAGTGCAAGGTGGAATAGGGCTCGTAGATGGTGGTGAGGGGTTTATATAGGGTGAAGAAGGAATAACGGCTAGAGTAAATACTCGCCGGAGTTTAAGGCGCCCGAGAGTGATGCGAAATGGCGATAGTGGGGATTAAAGACGAGGAAAATGGGCAGGGTTAATGGGGAGTGAAGAAGGGCACTTATCGGCCATGAACGCCGAGGAGTAATGGACGGAGGCCAGAGCAATGAAGCTCAGGGCGCACGATAATGGCGATTCGGTGCGATGAAGAAGAAAGGGAGGTGGAAGAAGGTGGTGGCGAGCCCCACCGTCGATGGATAGAAAGGGGAGAATAAGGGAATGGGTGGTAGATGAATGATATGTGACCAAAGAAATAAATCCCGACCGTCGACATGGAATAAATGAAGATGGACGCCCAAGATTATATCCAACGGCGGGGATGAAATTCGGGCCAAACATGTGTTAGCCTGGGAGAGAGTTGAGTTTAAATTTTCGTTTTTAATTTTTTTGATAAATTAGGAAGTTTCAAAAACACTTAGAAAAGAGCAAATAACTCTCAAAAATTTTAGAGAAATTCACAAAAATACTATAAATATAGGAAAACTCAGAAAAAAGAAACTAAACTAATTTTGGCTTTTAGAAAATAGACGAATTAAGTTGTCTTGCTCTAGGCTTTGAAATAAAATCCAGAAAAATCTAAATAAATTCTAATAAATCTAATAAAATATAAACAAAATTTTAGAATGTGACAGAGCCACTCCACCGTGTTGCCGTAAACCCTCTCTTTCTTGCTGTCCAGACCACCCCAGGGGTCACCTAGCATTTTGGATAGGCTGTAGGGGGCACTTCATCTGTTGGCGCCTGGAGTCCCCCTGTGACTTCACCCCAGTTTTGACATGGGCCTTCGGGACTACCGACTTAGCCTAGGGCCCGGCCGCAGCGGGGGCGCGTGTTAGCGGTGTCTTCTTTGGGCTTCGCAGCGGCTTCTGTCTCGTCTCCGTACCTTGCGCCCCCAGTTGGTGTCGCTGCCGGTTGCTCGAGTTGAAGTCGCTGGACGTTGGCATGTTGCCCCGCGATCGTCCTCGATTGTCATCGTTGTTCGTGACGCTCCAACGCCCGAGGGTCCTCCATGCCTCAGGGTTCTTTGCTGCCCCTGCGCTTGGGCCGTGTCAAAGTCGAACCGTCGTACGGAGCCGCCCCCATGCTAGACCACCACCACATCGTCTGGTCCAGGCTTTAGACCAACCCAGACCACCACGCCGAGCTACCACTCTTTCTTCTAGGCGTGTCCACGCCGAGTCGCTACCTGTACCACCTTTCACCCGGCGCTGCTGCATGCCCCCTTGACCCCTTCTCCCTACCATGTGTCTGACTCCCCTGAGCCCTGGACCCCTCGGAGTCCAGATTACCTCGTGCCCCCGGACCACCCTGGGGTCTAGACTACTTCGCGCTCAGAACACCTCCCGATCGCCTCCAGGGTGCCTCCCAAACCGTGTTCCGAGGCTTCGGACCGTATTCGGACTAGCCAATGCCCCCGAGATGAGCACTACTACGAGTCTACCATTGTGAGTGCAAAGGATGGAGCTTAGCTAGCACAAAGGACTCCTTGATTCCTTCTTGGCTTACATCGTTGTCCCACAGCTAAAGTGGGTGAGGCACTTTTGATGCCTTCTGCATGGTGTGGATTTACGATGGCGGTGGTAGGACATAGGAGGCAACACATGACCGTCAACGTGAGATGTAATGGGTTGACATTTGTGAACCGACTTGTTTTTTTCTTTCTTCCCAACCCAAGTATTTGGGCTAGTTGTATGCCCTTAAGTTGCATTTGGGCTAGTTGATGGTGTTGTGATGATGGCAACTGGTTAACCACGTCTGTGCTGCCCCTAGGCGCCCTGGCCCGCCTTCGCGCCATCAATGCTTGGGTGCTCTGGACCCCATCTGCGCTCGCCTCCGGTCAGCGTGGACCTCCTTCACTCGGACCGGTCGGCCATAGCGGCTCGCCCTTGCTCGCCCCTCCCCTCGTCGGGACCACTATGCGAGGCTTCTCAGGTGCGGCTACTACCGAGGGAGGCTGGCCAGATCCCCCTCCACCCCCGTCGTGGTGCACCCTTCCTCCTTGCCTTGGTCCCACTCCGCTTGGCGCAACTCCCTCTCCTCCCCGGGGGATGGGCGGAGCTGCGGGGCATGGTCATCGCTCAGGGGATGTTGGCGCTCACCTTCCTTTTTCTGTAGGGCTCTAGCACCGCAACTCGCCTCCTTGCCGCACGCTACCCTGTAGCCTCAGCCTCTCCTAGACTCGGCGTCGCATCGAGGCCCCCGCCTCCATGGCAAAAGACCCTGGGGGGACTGGGATGCCACAGCGCAGAACCCCCAGGGAGGCTGAGACTCCATGGCAAAAGACCCCCTGAGGAGGCCGGGACTTCATGATAGGAGCCTCTGTGAGGGAGGGCTGGGTCTCCAAGGAAGGGAGCCGCCCGGGTCATGTCCGAGCAGCTGCAAGGAGCGCCTCGGGCACCCCATGCCTTGGGGAGGGATCAGGCGAGCCTGGGGGGTTCCCGAAGGTCGACCGGAGGGGGCACCGTGGGGAGACCAAGGGCACTGGGTCGCTCAGAAGATGCCTGGTGAGGACAATTTGGGAGGAGGACAAGGACCCCCGGGGAGGTCCTGGGGCTTCAATTGGGGCCCTCTACATTGGAAGCATGGAGTGAATTGAGTGCCGACGCCGAATGCCAACATGACCTCCGCAAGGAGTCTAGCCGCGGTGGCCCAGTTTCCTTCTGGAGTCGTTCGCCTCGCGCGTGGGCTGCGGAGCCCTGTCTCGAACCGGCTCGGGCCCCTCAACCTTGGACCATTACTGAAACACCTTAGCCCTTCTCCGGTTCCCTTCGCTTCCTATCGGACCGTCTCTGTCGACCATCAAACCAACTTCTACTTCGCGCTGCACCCGGATCCCCTCTGCACCACTAACACTTGGTACCTCGGCGAGTTCCAACACACATTGATGGCTCAGCTTTGATATGGTTCACTTTGGTCTCAACGGCTTTTGCCTCGATCAGACTTCGCTTCGCCTCAATGGTATCTCCTCGACCAAGGGCTCCCCCTAGCACGATGGATTCACCTCGGTGATCTTCTACACGTCTCGATGGTTTGGCCTCAGCATGGTTCATGTTGTGGCTACAGACCAAACAGAGAGAGAGGTGTATGGTAGTGGAGAGTTAGGTGAGCAAATATCCTCTTGGGTCTTTCCCAAGGATTGGTCGTGATATATATGTGTGCCTTCGTAAGGAGCGTCTTTACCATCATAACCTTACACCGAGCCTCCTTTCGAGGGCAAGCTACGTCATTTACATTGTTTATAACCTTCTCAACAGGCTAGCTGGGTTTAGGTGGAGGCCACTCCTACAACAAGAGCCTTTCATGGTGAAGGACTTCACAGGTCAAAACCATGTTGCCGAGCCCTTTGGCCCCCTCCATCCTTGCGGCCTGTGACATTATGGGTGCATGTAGGTCCGCGTAGCTCCACGGTCGAGCCGCGGTCCGCAGTGGTCGAATCGTCGCGGCTGGGTGGTCGCGCGAGTCGTGGTTCTTGTGTGAGACAGAGACCTGGTCGATCGCGGGAGGAAGCGGCGGCGCGAGAAGTTGGGACGTCGCGCGCGCGTGAGCGACCGCGTCGGTTGGACTCCCTGCCGGTTGGGCGTTCGTGGGAGGCCGCGTCGGTTGAACTCCTGCCAGTTGCTCTTCTTGAAAACGGTTATATATGCCGTCGTAGTAGCATGACGAAGTATTGCTGGGACGGCTTGTCTCAAGAATATGCCTTTTCCGCTCACGAGCATGCGGTAGGATTGTCGTCGGTTAAGGCGCTCTGTGCATGCTTGTGGACGGAAGAAGGTACATTCTTGAGCTGGCGGGAAGACTTGCGCCCCTCGCTCGAAGGGGGTGTACCGCTGAACTTCGACCTTCGAGCCTGGGGCCATCCCTTGCGTCTGTGAGCACGCGCCTTTCGGCTGACTTGCCGCGCCGGCGCTCTCTGCAACCTAGCATCTATGGGAAGGCGTGGGACATATTAGGGTGCGAAAACGGTTGTGTGAAGAATGAAGAGATATAATGTGCTGCGAGTGCCGGGTTGTCCCGAGCCACCGAAGCAGGAAGGGTGCTTTCTGGCGTGGCATGTCGACGCGCGGTTGCGTGAGAGCCGAAGGCGGACCCGGGGTTGCCCTTCGGAGGCGAAGGTCTCGTCGAGGGTGGAGCCGGAGTCGTTTCGCCAAGGCGAAGGATTCACGAAAGGCGGAGGCGCGGAGCTGGAGTTGCTGTGCGTAGATGTCCGGGCAGAGGCGTGGCGGGGCGCTATTGGTGCGTCGGTCTCGATCGTGGCCGCACAAACTCGGGGCTGGAGTCCATAGGCGGAGTCGCAGCTGGCCTGCGGGGGCGGATACTTCGTCGACGCAGGCGAGGTGTGTAGATGCAACAAGGTGGGACGTCGCACGCACATGAGTGGCCGCGTCGCTTCGATTTCCGCCGGTTGCGCTTGTCCGCACATGGGCGACCGCGTCGCTTCGACTTCCGCCGGTTGATTTCCCCATGCGGGGGGCGGCTGTATATATACCAGGAAGGCTACAGCGCCTTCCGGGCGTAGGTGAGATGATCTTGACTTCGAATATATGCCTTCTTCAGTTCATGAACATGCAGAAGGATATTGCCATGTTGATGAACTGAAGGAGGCCTATGTTCGAGCGGGATATTCGGCGACCACCGGCCACGGCGCGGCTGCGGTGGAAGGAGCAGACCGGCGCGTCTGGCGCGTCTTGTGCGCGCTTTGGTGACAACACCCCTCGTGACTGGCTGGCTTTGCGTCGATCGGCGCGGCCTCGCTGGCGAATAGTGCGCTCCGCATGGCGCCCTCCGGCGGGGCATCTCTGGCGTGCGCTCCGGTCGTGGTGCGCGTCGAAGTCGGAGTTAGGCCCGGGGCTGCCTCGTGGAGGCGAAGATGTCGTCAAGGCAGAGCCAGGTTATTTTGCATAGATTCCCGAGCGGACGTGTGGCGGGACGCTATTGGCGCGGCATGCGCTGTCAGGCCCTTTGGTGTGATTGTCGCTTGACCGGGCCTGGCGCGCATGGGTAGGTGTGCCACGACGGTCGCGGTCGTGGGAAGGTGGGCGGTTCGCCTCCCAGCAGTTATGGTCACCGATCCCTTGCATTACGCCACCTGCACTTTCGCCGCCTTGCCTTCTAGCTGCTGGTCACACGCCCCGATCTCCTGTCTTCCTTGCTGCCTCCTTCATTGTGGAGCTCTAGGAGGATGATGGCACACGTTGACAGCGCCGTCTTCCGGCGGCCGTCACCGCTCGAGGTGGGATACACACTCGAGGGTAGGGGGTCCGTGCTCCCGTGTCCTGGGCTCAACGCTAGTGACGGAAGAGACGATTCGTGGCCTTTTGCGCGAAGGGAAGCTGTCGGACCGCCGGGAGGTGCGATTGCCCGCGGGCGACAAGACCGAATCGCACCCCGAAACGTCGGAGGCGATCGTGTTCGTCGCCTACTTCGAGGCTGGGTTACGCATTCCAGCCGCCAGACTTGTCGGGGACGTCCTGCGGCTCTTTGGGCTTGAGCTGGCGCAGATAACGCCGAATGCGATAGCCCGGCTTGCCGTGTACAGCTGGGTGTTGCGCACGGAGGCGTGTTGGCCGACCGCGTCACTATTCGCGTTTCTCCACGATGTCCGGTGTGCGTCAGAGGATCAGGGGGACGGGGCGTTGCCTGGCTTCGGCAGCATCGACCTCATCTTGCGCCCGCAATGTAAGAAGATTTTCCCCACGGAGTCGGGTCGGGCACAGTGGGAGCCGAACTGGAGGAGGCGGTGATTCTACCACTGTGGCGAGCGATAGCGGCCTTGAATGTTTAGGGCGGCCGGTGATGCTCAATACCACGTGTGGTTCGCCGATAGATGCTGAGGATGAACGAATGGCGCAGAGGCTTGTGGGGATCACCGCTCGCTTCAACATGCGTGACCTCGCCGAGGAGTTCGTCATGTATGGCGTAGCACCACTTGCTTTCGAGTGGCGTGTTACGCCCGGGAGGCTTCGGCGCGACAACGTGCGCCCGTCTGTGTCCTCGTTGCCGAGACCCTTCGGTCCACGTAAGTGTTGGTGTAGCTCAGCTTCCTTGCGCAGTCCGTCAAGCTTGTTGGCTTAAATTGTGTCCCTTGCCACGCGCAGGTGCTTCCCTAGAAGACGTGGAGTGTGTAGTGGGCGCGTTCCTGGGATCGTATACGGCCAGGGAGCACGCACTACGCATAGCTGCGACTGCGGAGGCAGGTTTGGGGCGGTTAAACCGTGTGTGCGAAGTCTTGGGCATTAGGGTGCCAGAGCGCGCTGTTCTAGCCCTGAGCCCACCTCTCCACGATTCGGCGGGGAGAATGCTTGGCGAAGCGCGGGTTCGACTCGGCGGCATGCCGACTTGGAGGCGGCGTAAGTCTTTGCCGTCGCCCGGCCAGCGTTAAGGCGGAGCCGTCGCCCGCGGAGGATGCTGGGGTCGAGTCCGTTCCTGCCACGGTGGAACCTCCTCCTGCGGCGGTTTCCGAGGCAGGGCCGCCCTCTTACTCCCCGAAAGCGATGCGGCCCCGCACGCAATCGCCCCTTCTCTCGGCGAGGGGGTTCGCTGTAGCGAGCAAGGTCGGGGCCCTATGGGACTCCGACTCAGACACCGAGTGCCTCGGTGTCCCCGCGGCCCCGATCAGGTCTGCGGCTGCTAAGGGCGAGGGCTTGGTGGAGCTAAGCTCTGACACAGATGTCCCCCCCGCCTGGTGAGGTGGCCGAGGATGCCGAGATTGTTGCGGAGTCTGGCGGGGCTGAAGGTAAACCCACATTGCTTGGGGCGACCCACTATGCGTTCGTAGGGCTGACCGCCAGGTTCCCTTGCAGCAACGTATCTCCCCGAACGTGGGTGTCCCGCGGAGCACGGGGACGTTCACTTGGAAGGGACCTCTGGTGCCGCCGAAGCTGTCGCCTCGGACGCCGCGCAACGTCTAGCGGACTTTGTCCCTCGACCGGAGTTGCTGGCAGCGTGGGAAGGGGTGGCGGATAACGCGGCTGCCGATCTAGACCGCCAAGCATTGCAAGCCTGTGGGTCGGAACTGCTTGAGAGAGTGCTGGAGGTCTCCGTAATAAGGGTGAGTACCTGACCCTGAGTAGCACATGACCCTTGGGAGGCGTATTGATTGCTTTATCATGTAGACCTTTGCCCTTGGTCGGGCGCTGTAGGCGGCACATGTCCGGGAACGGGAGGCGTTGGAGGACCGACTGCGCATCGCCGAAGGAGCCCTTCGCGCGTCGGAGGAGGCGCATTCCGCTAAGGACGACCACATGCGGCGCCTGGAAGTGGAACACGCGGGGGCTGTTCCTACACCGAAGAGCTTGTGGCGTCGGCTCGGCGGGCGGCAGTGGAGGAGCGGGACGGCCTACTTTGGTAGGTTGCTGTGCTGGAGGAAGAGAAGAGCCACCTTGCTGCATCTCTGAGGGAGCGGGATCAGGCTCTAGGCGATGCCTCGGCGGCAGCATGGGAGGCTATGCTAGCTCTGGAGAGCACCCTTGAAAACCTTGCTGCCAAAGTGCCGCCTCGCGCATTCGGACCCGAAGAGCTTTCGCGGACACTTTGACGGGTTGGGAAAGCGGCCGATCTTGCTCAGGCCGCCGCGATGTCCTTTGGCAATCACCGCTCCTATGTGACTGCATGCCTGGCATGTGCTCTTCTCGGGCACCGGGGCTGCCGTCACGTCGATGAATTGGGTGACCCACGGTGGAGATACTGCGGGGCGGGTGATGTCGGTCTTTGCGCGCTATGCGGCCGCGTCAGTTTTTCCACGAACGGATCTGGAAGTACATTGGGGAGGTCGCGGCAAAGGTGGAGCTGCGGCGGAACATGTACGGCGAGGGAAACCTTGGCGAGTGGCTGGATGGAGTTGCCCGGCGTGATGATGACGGCGCCAGTGGTTCGAAGCAGGTGTGACCCCGGGGTTTTTGAGCGTCGGTGTGTGTTGTAACCTACATACTCCATTCTGAGAATGAAGCGAAGATTACTCTCCTTGTTTTGACCAACCGCGCCATTTGATTCCAAGCAGCTACCCGATGAGGACCGGTTGCTGATTTTCGACGCCGTAGCCCGGCACCGTTTGCGACGCTGGTGGCGGGCCGAAGAGTTGCTGGACTTCTGGGCGAATCGACCCTCGACGGGTGAAGCTTCGGCGCAGAAGGCCGTTCGGGCGGAGCCGAACGAGTAGCGCTGGCGCCTAGTGAATCGTGTAATCACTTTTTGCATCAACGCGATAGATAAGCCGAAGCACCCGTCCCCACCACTGCTTGTGGGCACACCCGCTTTGTGCTTTGCTTGTAAAATTTGTTGGCTGGGCGGTGTAGACGGTCGAGGTAGGCGTGGGGTTGGCTCCCTGGTGAGGTAGACGTGTGGGTGCTCCGCCTAGTCGAAGTAGACGCGTGAGCACTCCGTCCCCTACCCCTCGAAGTGGTGGCAACGGATCTGGCGCCTAGTCGAGTAGGCGCGACGCTCGTCCCCGACCCCGAGTGGTGGCGGTGGAGCCGGCGCGTGGTCGAAGGAGATGCGCGAGTGCTCGTCCCTACCCTTCAGTGGTGGCGGTGGGTGGCGCCTGGTCGAGTAGATCGCGGCGCTCCATCCACTACCCCTCGAGTGGTGGCGGCGGGCCGATGCCTGGTCGAGTAGGCGTGTGACGCTCTGTCCCTACCCCTCGAAGTGGGGCGCGGAGCGGCACCTAGTCAAAGTGACACGCAAGAGCTCAGTCCTCTACCCCTCGAGTGGTGATAGCGGGTGGCGCCTGGTCGAGTAGGCAGCGGCGCTCGTCCCCTACCCCTCGAAGTGGTGGCGGCGGGCCGCGCCTGGTCAGTAGGCGCGTGGCGCTCCGTCCTCTTCTTTGGGCGGGATGAGGATAAGGCGAGCACAGGAGTGACGGACCTAGCTCGTGGTCTTGTCCCCGCGGTCGATGGGGACCTCACGGGTGCAGCGTTGCTCATGATTCCGACAACGATGGGATAGCTGAGGCGGGATCAACGGGGCTCTGCGCATGTGGCTTTACAGCTGCGAGGGAAGTGTCCCTCGCCCATCGTCTAGTGCTTCGGGCCCCCCGGGATAAGGGGACGCGTGGAGTGTAGTTGGCGGAGCTCTGTCCCTGAAGTGGGGCGGCACTATTGCACCACATGCCCCTGGGGCAGGCGATGGGACTCTTGAGGCGTAATTTCCGCGGTCTTGCTTCCGGGGCTCTTTAAAAGGGGCGAGCGGCCAAGCGAAGCTGCACTCGCCTACCCAGGCATCGCGCCTCTGCCACTACTTCTGGCGAATTCGCCGTCCTTAGTGCGCCTTAGCTTCCTCACTTTCTGGCGGCAGCCCAGTAGCGTCGAGGGTTCGGCGCGGTGATCTTTGCCGGGGCGACCGTGGGGTGAGACATCCCGCCCATACGAGGTGGGTGCAACGCCGCGATGTATGTTCCTCTCGCCGGCTCGCCGAAGGGCCGCGGCTGGTGTGGGGTGGTGGGCAATTTACTTGTACTTCATCAAGGCGGCTCCTAACTTTGGTAGTAGACTTCTACGTCGCGCCAGCGAGGCCGCGTCCCGCCGTGCTGTCTCGCACAGGTGCCTGTCCTCTCCCCCTCTCCTTCCCTAGCTGTGGGACGCTTGGGACGAGTGGGGCGGGGGGGCCTGCACGGGCGCTCCCAGTCCTTCGGCTTGGCTGGTAACGGAGGCTTGATATCGAGCTCGCGCCGCCTTATTGGGGCGATCTTGCATCATGAGTTGAGCGCCCGCGTCTGGGCATCTGGGGGCACCTCCTGTCTTTGGGAGCCCGCGCGCGTGGCGCGCCGACGAGCGCGTTTGTGTCGTCCTCCCATCAACTCGTCTAGCGAGAAGCTGGCGTCGAGCTGTGATGCGGAGGAGGCATAACAGCTCCGGGGGCAGGCTTCCACGAGCTCATTTGGTTTCTCGGGCCATTGAGCTCGTGTGCCCTGTCTGTACACTCGCGGCCGGCCGTCCATGCGGTGCGCGCGGTTTGTACTCCGGAGAATGCGCGGGACTATCAAGCACGACTTATTTGGACTCCAGAGGGTACACCAATGTGCGCGCGGGACATCCGCATCTTGTTTATACTCAGTAGAGTGCGCAGGGAAAACATCCGCATCTTATTTATACTCCGTAGAGTGCGTGCGGAGGCGGACCTTAACGCTACGTCTTATTTATACTTCGTGGAGTGCGCGCGGGGGCGTCCCCCCGCTGCGTCTTATTTATACTCCGTAGAGTGCGTGCGGAGCGGACCTCGATGCTACGTTTTATTTATACTCCGTATAGTACGTGTGCAGAGGCGGACCTCCGTGGAGTGCAGGTGCGGAGGCGGACCTCCGTGGAGTGTGTGTGCGGAGGCGGACCTCCGTGGAGTGCGGGTGTGGAGGCGGACCACCGTGGAGTGCGTGTGCGGAGGCAGACCTCCGTGGAGTGCGGGTGCGGAGGCGGACCTCCGTGGAGTGCGTGTGTGGAGGCAAACTGATAAGGACATCATTTCTTCGGATACACACAACACTCCTCCACTTGACATTCAAGGACCAATCACTAGAGCTCGCGCCCGACAATTGAATTTACAGGTGAGCTCGTTCCTAAGTACTTCTTTTTGTTCATTTGAGAATCGATTGCTACCTAATGATTTAATTATGATTAGGAACCATGGAGAGGACCTAGAAGTACTTGGAGAAGGACTACGAGGCGCACAAGTCCAGCAAGGGCGGTTGAATCATGTTGGAGGCCCAACTCAAGCCGACTTCGAATCCAATTCGGAGTCCAGGACCAGGCCGCACTAAAACGGACGCCCAGATCGCATCCGGGCTCCATTTTGGACGTTCCACATATGTATGGAAAGCTGAGGAGACCCCTTTCCAATGGCTCTGATACCATGTCAAAATTCCTTCTGAGTCAACGGGAATCGTCGAAACAAGTGGGTGTTCAGAATCTGTCAGGGTGTTGCGCCACCGTCTTTTGGGCCTTCGGCTTTGTATCGTGTTGGAGCCCATTAGGGCGCGTCTAGGGGTCTTGCACGCCCCTCACTCCTCTATATACAGCCGCCACCCCCACCATTAGGGTTTGGGTTTTGCTTAGATTAATTCTGTCTTGAACAGTTTCGCCGTTCATCGGTTTGTGAGACCCCAACTTCGAGTGCTAAATCAATACATCCGCAATTCCGTTGTGTTCTTCCTTGTTCTTGCTTGTGTTCTTTGATTCGCAGGCGAGGATTAGCCTTTTTGGCAAGGTCAACCGGGCAGCGCACGGTTGATAACCTGAGGAGACGTGGTGCTGCGATTGCGGGGTTCGAAACGTGTTGTTCGGAAGCCGAATCGAGTTGTGTCGCGCCTCCACCAAATCGAACATATCCAGAACCTGTTGGAAGATCGGGACCCCGTTCCCATCAAGTGGTAATCAGAGCTTCGGGTGTTCCTTCAGGTTCGAGTTTACCCTACCTTTGTTGTTTTCGGTTTCATCCTAGAGTCCAAGAAAAAGCCCTACAAAAAAATTGTAGTCATAGGTTGTTTCCTGTCCTAGATCTCGTTTAGCCTTTTGCACAATTTGATTTTAGAGTCCGTAGTGTTGAGTTTGTGTCCTTAGTCGAGTTGTGTTGCTAGTTTAGATCGTGTTTTGTTTCGGGTTGTCTTGCTTCCGCTACCTCTCATACAAACCCTAGCCGTCTTTTGTTTTTCCCACCCATATCCCACCCTCTGTTTTGATATCCCACCCTCTGTTTTGAGTCATCCATTGTGTCTTGTAATCACCCAGCACCATCCCCCACCTTTTCCCGAGCTTCCGCCCCCAATTTCCACCAATTTCCTCCACCCGATTTCGTTTTGGTCTCCACAGAAACCTTAACTCGGAGGCCCAACTTCAAACGGCCGTAACTTTCGCATACGGACTCGAAATCAGGCGATTTTTTTTTGAAATTGGGTGAAATTAAATTTTGCATCCGAAACTGCCCTGCTTTGCGGGGTTCGGCGAGGGCTGCCAGCAGGACGTTCTCCACTGCAGGTGTAGATGGGGCAATGGGCGCGTCCGGTCGCACGGCTGGGGTAGTCGCAACCACCGCTTGTGTCCTTGGGTTGCATAGCACGTCCACACGGTGGACTCCAGCGTCAACGGCAAGGCCCGCATCGCCGGCGGGGCCGCTTGGCACTCCCGCACCGGGTGTATGAATGGTGGCCGTGCCTTGACGGACATCGACTCTACCACTCCCTTGCACCCAGTCGATACCGTCGGGGTTGGCTGTCGCGCCGGCGGCTGGGTGGGGCGTCACGTGTAGGGTGGGGTTGGCCGTCACGTCGGTGGCGGCGGGGTCGACCGTCGCGTGTAGGGTGGGGTTGGCCGTCGCGTCGGTGGCGGCGGGGTCGACCATCGCATTGATGGCGGCGGGGTCGACCGTCACCTCCGTAGTGGCGGGGTCGATGGTCGCATCGGCGACGGTGGGGCCGATCGTCGTACGATGAACATCGTCGCTTTCCCCCGTGCTCGCCGATGCTGAAGCCCTGGTGCTGACGCGGGACCTCGTTGCGACCCTCCCTTCTTCTTCACCACCGACGGTGAAGCTTTCTTCGGTGCCATCCTTGAGATCTTGAGGCTTGCTCTCATCGTCTCTACGGACGGCGCCAACTGTTGTGGCTACAGACCAAACAGAGAGAGAGGTGTATGGTAGTGGAGATTTAGGTGGGCAAATGTCCTCTTGGGTCTTTCCCAAGGGCTGGTCGTGATATATATGCGTTCCCTCGTAAGGAGCGTCTTTATCATCGTAACCTTACACCGAGCCTCCCTTCGAGGGCAAGCTACGTCATTTACATGGTTTATAATCTTCTCAACAGGCTAGCTGGGTTTAGGTGGGGGCCGCCCCTACAACAGTTCACTTTAGCCTCGATGGCTTTTGCGTCAATCAGACTTCGCTTCACCTCAATGACGTCTCCTCGACTAGGGACTCCCCCTAGCTCGACGGATTCAACTTGACATACTTCAACATGCCTAAATGGCTAAGCCTCGGTGTGGTTCACTTTGGTTTCAGTAACTTTTGCCTTAGTCAAACTTCACTTCACTTTGATGATGTTTCCTTTACTAGGGGCTCCCCCTAACTCGATGGATTTGACTCGGCGAGCTTCAACATTTCTCGATGGCCTAGCCTTAGCGTGGTTCACTTCGGCCTCAATGGCTTTTGCCTCGGCTGAACTTTGCTTTGCCTCGATGGCGTCTCCTTGACTATGGGTTCTCCTTAACTCGATGGATTCACTTCAATGACTTCTAACACACCTCGTTGGCTTGGACTCGACGTGGTCGATAATATCCCTCTCTTTGGGGTTGAGTTGGTGGTATCCCCCTCTTCAGGGGTCGAGTTCATGATTTCCCCATCTTCTAGGGTCGAGTTGGTGGTATCCCCCTCTTTAGGGGTCGAGTTGATGATTTCCCCTCATTTGGGGTCGAGCTAATTATTCTCCTCCTCTAGGGTCGAGCTACTTCTCCTCCAATGCGGTCAAGCTAATTCTTTTCCCCTACTGGAGTCGAGCTAATTTTCTCCCCCAGGTCGAGCTAGTATTCTCCCTCGTCGAGGTCGAGCTACTTCTCCCATACCGGGGTCGAGCTAATTCTTCTCCCCCACTTGGGTCAAGCTAATTCTTCTCCAACGCCCTGCTGGCAGCCCTCGACACGCTCCAGTAGGGGTTGTTGATGGTCTGGGCTAACAATTGGATCAACTGATTCTGATTGGCCATCAACTGAGCCCAATCTGGTCCTGCTGCCGGCGGAGGTGGGGGAATGGGGGCTGACTGGCTTCCCTGAGCTCCGGGGTTGGCATTGTCGCTGGGGTTCCTCCTCGTGTTCACCATCTGCCAAAGCTTCCAGATTTAGAGGAGAGAGAGAACTAAGGGAGAGGTTCTTGTAACAATCCCACCACCAACACACAAGAGCAAGGAAAACACAAATAAGAGCCAAATAACTTCTTTTATTTTATTATAATAGTTTTGCGGCTGTTAACAAAGGACTACATCTCGCAGATAGCGCTCTAAAGCTAAGACTCGGGGTTCCCTAAACGCTGGCGCTACGCTTGAACCTCTTCGGGGGTGGCTCTGAGGTAGCGGAGTTCTCATCGTTGGCGTGGTAGTTGGCCAATTCTTCTTCCACTGCACGGAGCTTCTGAGTCGCAGTGTGTAGCTCATCCAAAGTGGCCTAATACATGTGATCCATAGACTGAGTGAATTCCATCTGTCGTATGAGACGGGGGTTGCTCTCGTACTCCGTGGATGAGATGTCGCTAGCAGCGCCAAGAGGTGTCTTCATGGGGAAGTAGCGATAGTCTGTGCGCTGCAGGTCTCGGGCGTAGATGTTCCTTAACTGGCGAATGGCCTCCCGGGTTGCATCTTGTACTCCGTCGAAGAAGGTAGCTCGAGGTAGGGAGGCGTCGAAGATGTGAATGGCCGCGTGGGCTGCAAAATCCTTGAAGATCTTCACTTCCACCCTCCAACGCTCCTCGTCTCCGTACATGCCTACGTACCCTTGGTAGAGAGGGTAGGGACGAAATTTCAGCTCCCGCATGAGGTTGTACAGGTCATCAGCGAAGAGTCCGGCAAGGGTTCCGTGGGAGACACGGGTAGGTTGCTCCATCTAAAATTTTGAAGAGAAGAGGGAGTTAGTAACCAGTTTTGGTAAGAGACTGAGCAAAGAAAGAAATGATTTTTAAAAGAGGTATTTCTTATCAAGATATATCCTTAAGGTTGGTCTCAAGCTAAGGTCACGTCTTAGGGTCATCATTGCTCTGATACCATTTCTGTCGGGACCCGGAACAACAACTCCAAGTCCCTCTGTGTAAATCGCACTATCCCAGAAAAAGCTAGTGCACACAGGGTCAACAGTAATGTATATCATGCAAAATCACCACAAATTATTATTAAACGAAAATACGGCCTTATGGCCAAGTCTTACAATATAGGGGCAAAGGCCAACAAGAGAAAATTAAAGCAACGGAAAACAGTAAAGGTAGCGGAATAGTCCATCCAGCCTCCCACAGGCGAATGACTGTAAGACGCATCATACTCGTTGAAGTAGTCCTCATCGTCGTTGTCGCCATCGAAGTCTGGCAATAGATTTAGCAAGGTGAGTACAAAAATTACTCCCAAGGTAAGCACACTAAGTACTTACGCAAGTTACACGAGGAGCTTTAACAGAGTGAGTGCATGCATAGGGATAACAAAGGAAGGCTTAATAAGTTTATTTGCGTGAAAAACAGTACCGAATTTATATACAATAACATAAGTGCAAAAGCTGAATTTTAATACAACATATGAAAACAATATTTAACAGAGTATTATCGTTAGTGTAGGCTCCGACCAGCACTAACCTAATCACGGGCATCCCACCCGGACCATTGTCAAAACCACTATTGTTTGTCCGAAAATCAAGTTTTATAAAAACCAAATCTAATCTGTGAAGACTCTACTCAGCATGTCCATGACCGTGGACACGGCTATCCAGGATAGGTTTTAACTCTGCAGAGTATACAACTTTACCCACAAGACATTCCCTTTCACTTGAGCCACGCGATAAACAAACTGCCTTAGGTGTGCGGCGGAGAGTTCATGACAAGGCGGTTCTGATGATCCGTAGCCAAAATAATCACGCCGCCACTAAGGTTTCACCACAACTCGAATCCATGAGTTGGAGCCCCCTCTGGTGCCATGTGAGACTTCTCGCGGCCTACGCCACGCTCACATTCAGGCTATAGCGAAACTATATTTGGAACTTCACAAGTTACTTAGCCAGGTCCGTCCTATACCGGACTTGTGGTAGTACGAAATGACTTCATAAAATAATCCACAGAAACGGTCCTTAAGTTGATTTAGGCTCAGTCCTCATACCCACATGCATGACAATCAACTTGTGGTAGTTGGAACTTAAGGCATGCCTCGTGTTTGGTGACACCTGGTTGATTGTCGTGCATGTGGGTATGTGGTTGAGCCTAAATCAACTTAAGGACCGTTTCTGTGAATTATTATACGAAGTCACTTCGTACTACCACAAGTCCGGTATAGGACGGACCTGGCTAAGTAATTTATGAAATTCCAAATATAGTCTCGCTATAGGCTGAATGTGAGCGTGGCGTAAGCCGCGAGAAGTCTCACATGGCACCAGAGGGGGCTCCAACTCGTGGATTCGAGTTGTGGTGAAATTTTAGTGGCGGTGTGATTACTTTGGCTATGGATCATCGGAACCGCCTTGTCATGAACTCTCCGCCGCACACCTAAGGCAGTGTTTTGATCGCGTGGCTCAAGTGAGAGGAAATATCTTGTGGGTAAAGCTGTACACCTCTGCAGAGTTTTAATCTATCCTGGATAGCCATGTCCACGGTCATGGACATGCTGA
Organism: Melocanna baccifera; assembly: GCA_036346265.1. Taxonomy (NCBI): domain Eukaryota; kingdom Viridiplantae; phylum Streptophyta; class Magnoliopsida; order Poales; family Poaceae; genus Melocanna; species Melocanna baccifera. Next base: position 13,696,934 of record CM070688.1, on the reverse strand, counting down.
GTAGAGTCTTCATAGATTAGACTTGGATTTTTATAAAACTTGGATTTCGGACAAATAGCGGTGGCTTTGGAAATGTTCCGGGTGGATTCCCGTGGTTAGGTTAGTGTAGGTCGGAGCCTACACTAGCAGTATTACTTGTTCAAAATATTGTTACATATATTGTATTAAAAATAAGCTTTTAGACTTACATGGTTATATCTAAAATTTCAATTACTGCTTTCTCGCACAAATAACTTGTTAAGCCTTCTTTTGTTACCCCTATGCATGCATCTACTCTGTTAAAATTCCTGGTGTAACTTGCGTAAGTACTTTACGTGCTTACCTTGGGAGTACTTTATGTGCTCACCTTGCTAAAATCTGTTGCCAGACTTCGAAGGCGACTACGACGGTGAGGACTACTTCAGCGAATAGGACGCGTCTTACAGTCATTCGCCTGTGGGAGGCTGGATGGGCTACGCTGCTACCTTTTAATTTCCGCTGCTTTTATTTCTTTATTTTGGCCTCATGCCCCTATATTGTAAGACTTGGCCTTAAGGCCCATACCTTTGTTAAATAATATTCTGCGGTAATTTTGCATGATATACATTACTGTTGACTCTGTGTGCACTAGCTTTTTCCTAGGATAGTGCGAATTACACAGAGGAACTTGGAGTCGTTGCTCCGGGTTCCGACACAAACCAACCCTAGAGTCTCGAACATGTTGGGGTCCACGCGAGGCAAAATGATGTAGATACCCCTAAGAGTAAGCTAGACCCTAAGGGAGAACTTGTAACTTCACTCGCCGCCTCTCTCCACCTATAAATATGACCCTCTGTAATGGGAGAGGAGAGGCCATTTTGTATCTTACTCATATTGAATATACTTGGTGGTTGTGTGCTTTTCCTTAAGTCCCTTCGTATCCTCGACGGTCTCTGCATCTCTAACATCCCAAATTTGTGTGTCGTGAAAAAAATTAATTAAAATTTTTTTATTGTATTTTAGTGTTATTCAAAATTTTGGCATTTATTAGAGAATCTTGATTTGGTAATTAACAAAATATGAAAAATTCAAAACCTTTTTTCTTTTGGTGTTATTCGAATTGTTCTTGGATTTCTAATTTCATTTTGCCAATAATTCAAATAGTAAAAATAAAATCCAAAAACCAAGAGCCAAATATTTTGGAATCAATTTGAACATAAATTGAAATTAAAATTCAATTCAAATTGAAATTTGTTATCAGAAAAGAAATTAAATAAAATAAGATTTTAAAAGAAAAGCAATAATAAAAATTGCCCAAAATATTCTGAGCCAAAATTTCAAAATCAAATTTCAAATCTGAGCCAAAGGTACTTTTGCCATCATTCTTTTCTTCTCTCTCTTTCTCCTCTCTTCCATACAGCCCCGCCCTCCTTCTTTCTTCCTTCTTCTCCCTTTCCCTCCTTGCTTTGCTTTCTTGCTTGCTGACCAAGCCGGCCAACCCTGCTTGCTGACCGAGCCGGCCAACCCTGCTTTGCTGCACCGCCTTGCCGAGCCAAGCCACACGCCAGGCTGCTTGATACCACTGCTGTGCGCCCACACCTTGCTCCACGCGTTGCCAGCCGAGCCAATACTTTTCGCATTTCCCGTCAATATTTGTGAATCCCAACAAGGGCCTGAGTAGCACCTACCTCGTTGCAAATCCTACCATGCCCACACCACTCCTGCGTGTGTCCCTGGATTCGCACTGCCCCGAACAATCACCTCCCCAATCCACCACCCAAGTCGTTGCCCCATGCGCCAACCCGGCCATGCCCTGCCTCTGTGACATGCCGACGTGGCCACACCCCACGCTGTTCCTTTCCTCCATGCTTCCCAACTTTGTGCCCAACTCTGCAACTACCCCAAGCGCCAATGCCGCCTGCTCCCTCTCTTGTCCCCTCCATCGCGTCTAGCTAGAGCTGCGTCCCATCATGGCAAGGTGTGCCTGTCAACACCCTTGAGCATAGTTATTGAAACCGGACCAGTCATCGAACCGCTTGGGCTTCTGGTTCACGGTTCACTGGTACAACCGGTAATTAGCCGGTCAAACCACCGGTTCAACTTAGCTTAACAATAACCTTAACTTCCATATCACACAACATGCGCTTTGCTCACTTGGCTAGTGGGGGAAGTGCGACTGGGCCAGGCATGAGGTGTCGGGTTTGATTCCCCCCTTACGCATTGTTTTTCCCAAGTTTTCCACTTAGTGGTGGTGTGGTGCACACAGGTCCAGTCCAACCGGTGCCGGTTTTATCTGGTTTATATGAAAACCGACCGATTTAACCGGGAATTTTCTGGTTTAGAGCGGCTTACTTGCACAACCGGTCTAATAATAAAACCAAACTGGATTAGGCTTCGGTTCTGATTTTTTCCGGTCGAACCGTCGGTCCGGTCTGGTTTTCATAACTAGGTCCTTGAGTCGTGTACCAACGACTGTACACTCTGCGCCACTCCCCATCATCTTCGCCCTGATCTTCGGCCAATGCCTCTCTCGGCCGACACAATGCCATCATGGCACCAGCACCCCTCAAGCCTCCCTAGCCACTATAAAGCTCGGGCATCTCTTCCTCCAAACCTCACCCAACTATTAGACGTTAATCTTGTTTACGTATTTGAGTTGTGAGAAACCATGTGGAGGTAACTCCGTGTGTGTGATGAGTAATTAACACGTGTTCTGGAAAGTTTGAGTTTGTTTCGGGCATTTTGTGCTATTTATGGATGCTAACGATTTAATTATAATATTTTGTGCGGTGCTATGTGATGCGTTTTCTTGTCGGTGTTGGCTGCAGGACTTTGAGACGGAGTCGTAGCGAGGCACGGGTGACCGGACTAGGCACATACGGTGCTAAGGTCAGAGCGGTCGAGATGTGTATAAGACAGCGAGGACTCGAAGTGGTTGCGAGGCGTGCGCGACAAGAAACGAGGAAGCTTCCTGGAAGGTGCAGGAGTGGTATTTTGGTAAATACGCAGGGCTGCACATAAGGAAGTGGATTTGGTTATGGAATGATCCATTAGTGGAGAGTTGTTGTGACCTAATGGGTAAAGTATTTGTAAACCCATTAGTGGAGGCTATAAATAGAGGTGCTCTCTAGTGGGAGAAGAGCAATTGAGAAAGAGAGACTTGAGGTAGAGATGGGTGTGAGTATTAGGGTTTCCTAATGCTTGTGCTCTTGGAGAGAAGTGTGTGTAAAAGTTAGGGTTTCATTTGTTTCTCTCCTTGTGTGTGTTTTTGAGGGAGACATGGAAGAGTTGATGTAAACATTCATCTATTATAATCATTCATCGCTTTTCGTCTCAATATGAAGTTTCTTGTGTCCAAGTGGTTTATTTGCTGTTGTTTATTCTCTTGTTTGGGAGTTGTTTCATTGATCGTTTAGCTACGATTTCTTTGCTCTGAACTGGGAAATATCTCAAAGCTCTTTGGCTAGTTCATCCCGAAAGCAAAGTCTCTAGCTTCAACTCATTAATTTTCTTGCTACTCTGTAATGGGAGGTGGCCTCAAGATCAATTGATCAGTTCATCCCAAGAGTAGAAATGCTAAATCAAAGGGTGTTCTTATTCTTTAGTCTGTGGAGAAGTTGTGTCTTCCTGAGTTGTTTCTGAAGTTCTTCTCCTTCTATTCTCTTGTATTTTTTTGGCAGTACTTGATCTCTCTCGACTGCAGCAAGTAGTGTCTTTAAGCAAGGTTCCAGGTTCATTTGCTGCAAGTCTTTGCCTCCTGTTCCCGAACTGTCTCTTTTCTGTTTGCTGGTTTATGTGTTTCTAGCGTGAGAAGAACAACAGCTTTCCTCTTTAGTTCCTTTAGTCTTTAGTCAAGTTAATCTCTGTATTTTTTCTTCTTGGTTTGCTGCAGTTCGCACATGCAGTTGTTCGGCCAGAACTTTGTTTGCAATCTGCATCTTGTAGTTTCAGCCAGCAGGGTTAGTTTTCATCTAACAAGTTTCGGTTCTGCTCATTCTTCTTTGGACAGCAAGCCTTTGTATTGCTTCTTTTCTCTGCACGTTTGTCGGGACCCGGAACAACAACTCCAAGTCCCTCTGTGTAAATCGCACTATCCTAAGAAAAGCTAGTGCACACAGGGTCAACAGTAATGTATATCACGCAAAATCACCACAATTTATTATCAAACGAAAATACGGCTTTGTGGCCAAGTCTTACAATATAGGGGCATGAGGCCAAAAGAAAGAAATAAAAACAGTGGAAGATAAAAGGTAGCAGCGCAGCCCATCCAGCCTCCCATAGGCGAATGACTGTAAGACGCGTCCTATTCGCCGGTAGTCCTCACTGCCGGTCGCCACAAAGTCCGCAACAGATTTAGCAAGGTGAGCACGAAAAGTACTCCCAAGGTAAGCACATAAAGTACTTACGCAAGTTACACCGGGAATATAACAGAGTTCATGCATGCATATGGGTAACAAGGAAGGCTTATTAAGTTTAACTGTGCAAAAAGCAGTACTGAATTTAAATACAATAGCATAAGTGCAAAAATTGAATTTTTAATACATCCTATGAAACATTATTTTAACCAAAGTATTATCGTTAGTGTAGGCTTCGACCTACACTAACCTAACCACGGGCATCCCACCCGGACCATTGTCCAAACCACTGTTACTTGTCCGAAAATCAAGTTTTATAAAAACCAAATCTAATCTGTGAAGACTTTACTCAGCATGTCCATGACCGTGGACACGGCTATCCAGGATAGGTTTTAACTCTGCAGAGGTGTACAACTTTACCCATAAGACATTCCCTCTCACTGGAGCCACGCGATAAACACACTGCCTTAGGTGTGCGGCGGAGAGTTCATGACAAGGCTGTTCCAATGATTCATAGCGAAAAGAATCACGCCGCCACTAAGGTTTCACCACAACTCGAATCCACGAGTTGGAGCCCCCTCTGGTGCCATGTGAGACTTCTCGCAGCCTACGCCACGCTCACATTCAGCCTATAGCGAAATTATATCTGGAATTTCACAAATTACTTAGCTAGGTCCGTCCCATACCGGACTTGTGGTAGTACGAAGTGACTTCGTAAAATAATTCACAGAAACGGTCCTTAAGTTGATTTAGGTTCAACTACATTCCCACATGCACGACAATCAACTAGGTGTCACCAAACACGAGGCATGCCGGCACCCACCACCAAACCATTAGCCTAAATCCAAATCATAAGTTTCTATTTTCATTTTTAATCCATTTTCATAAACCATCCTTGACTCACCGAAGTCAAGATATCAATTTTCAAAGTCTGTCATTTCATGTGAAAGATTTTATCCCACCTAAAATTATACTGAGCTAGGCTAAGCATTTCTATAAAACTTTCTAGTCAATACTATGGCACTAACTAGTTTTCAGCTAGGGTGATAAGGTATAGGAATTCGAGATTCAAATTGGTCATATTCAAAGGATTATGGGTGTATCTAACATTTAAACTGAATTTAAATCAAATTTGAATAGAAGTACGCGTGCATATACAGTAAATCAATATAAATAAATTTGAAATAGTAGGGTCAACATGGTCAAAGGTGTAACTTGCCTTGATCGAAGTCCTGCTGAGAATCGTCGAACTCGAATTATCTGAAATCGTCAAAATCTAACGTAAAGAGCCAATTCAAAAGAAATATTCAAAAATAAAACTCAAATAAATTCAAAATTTCAAAATGATGCTAGAAATGGATAGATTATGATTTTAGAAAAATTTAGAAATTTGAACAGGTCAATTTGGAGTTAAAATGAAGAAGTTATAGCCTTCCAAAGTTTAAATACATTTAAAAGAAAAATACTCAATTTCTGGAATTAATTTTAAACTGAAAAAGACATTTATGACGTCAGCATGAATTATTTTCTAAAGGAAAATAAAGGATTATGACGTCAGCAAGGTAATTAGTTTTCGGCCGATTTATTTTTATGCTGAAAAACCGGTTTTATTGCGTCAGCATGACGTCAGCCCTGGGAATTAATAACTAAACAGAGGCTGACAGGTGGGGCCGGTCTACAGTGGGCTGAGTCCACGGACCCGAGGGAGGGTGAGGTGGCATGCGGGTGACGGGCGCGCGGTGTGGCTGCCCAAGGCCGAGGTAGCTTCCGGGTGGTGGCCACGTCGGCTGCCAGCTCGGCCCGTTGAGATAACGTGGCAGGGGCGGCCGGCGGTGGCGCATAGGAATCGAAGGTCGCCGGCGCTCCGGCGGGTGGCGGCGCTGGCCGATGGGTGCAAAACGCAGAGGGGAGTACGGGGAGTTCATCGGTACCTTGCGTGGTGCACGGGACGGCCGAAGAGGGTGGACGGCGGAGAGGGGCGGCGGTCGGAGAGAGCTTCACAGCGGCGGAGGCGCTCCGGTGGCGCACGTGCTCGGGAAGATGGTCGCCGGGGATCACCTGGCCACCAGCAACGTCGGGGAGGCGTCGGTGAAGCTCGGGGAGGCTTGAAGCGACGGCGATTGCTCGCTGGAGTCGTCGGAGCCACGAAGAGGAAAATCGGGCTCGGGGAGGTTCTGGCGCTCGGGTGCTTAGATTGAGAGGTGAGGGAGGGGCGGTGTGGGTAGAGGGACCTCGGGGTATCCCTTTTATAGGCCGAGGAGGGGGGTAACGGCCGCGCACAACTCGCCGGTTTTGGAACGGTCGGGGAGGATCAATGCGACGGTGAGCGGTGAGGCGATAATGCCCGGAACGGATGCGGGGAGGCGGCTATTTGAATGTGTAGTGGTGAGGGGGAATAATTGGCTAAGAAACCGAAGCTTTTAAAGCTTTGGTTTTCTGATTAATGGCGGCGGCAGTGGCGGAGATCGTGCGGGGAAGAAGGAAACCGATCGGGGACGATGGATCTGACAGGTGGGGCCCGTCGGTCAGCGAGAGAGAAGAAAAGGAAAGGGGTGGGGTGACGGTCAGATGCGCGACAAGTGGCAAAGGGGGGATGATGCTGGCTGTTGGATCCGAGCGAACCGGTAAGTGAAGGAGAACGGTCCCGATTCCATCCGACAACGGAGATTGAATCCAAGCCGTTGGGGTTTCGAGCAAATGGGTAAATGGTTGCGGACGGGCGGGATGAAATCCGACAATGGTGAACGGCCCCGATCACACCACGTGTCGGCAGGAGCGGAGGGGAAGGCGGGGGAGAGAGTTTTAATGAGATCGGACAGCTGAGGTTAGATCCGGCGGTGCGGATCGGCCCGATGGGTGACACTTGTCGCCCTGGGAGCGGTTTTGGATTTCTAATTTTCTTTTTGATTTCCAGAAATGATATTAAGCTTTAGAAAACTCCAAAAAATACCAAATAAATTTTGAAAAATCCAGAAAAATTCAGAGAACCTTTGGGACTATTTGAGACTTAATAAAAATAAGTCCAACCCATTTTGATATTTGATTTTTGCAAAAACACAGTTTGACTTTAAAGGAAGGGCTTTTAAATGATTAAAATTTCCTGAAAATTAAAGTAATTACATATTTGACTTTAGGAAATTGAAATACATTTATTTTGACTTTCAAGAGTGCAATAATTTCATTTTGGCCTTTATAAAATAAAATACTTTTGTTTTTCTCAAATCAGGGCTTGGGATAAAATCCAGGAAAATCCAATAAACATTTTAATAATGGAATAAAATTTTTGGGATGTTACAACGTTGGACAGCAGTAAGGTCTCTGTTTTAGTCCTGTGTGAGCAGCAGTTTGTCCATTATGTTAGTTGGACTACACATGAATATTTTGTTCGGTCATGGCTGAAAAATTGCAGCAGGTCTTAGCTGCAAGTAATCACTGCTAAAATCTATTTTCCAGCCAGGTTTATCCTCCTTTTTCAGTCTGTTTTAGCCACTTTTTCAGCTGCTTTTGTGCAGCATTTTGCTGCTGCTTTGTGTGCAGTTCACAGCTTCTAGTCTGCTGTTTTTGGTAGTAGTTAGTTCTCTTTTTAGCTTGTCTTGACTGCTGTTTTTAGTCTGCTATTTTCTCTCAGGTTTCAGCAATATTTGGAGAGCTTTATTGCCGATCGATGAGGAATAGTTGTTCCTGTTTGGCCTTTTGCAGTATAACTGGTTTTAAGTTTGTTTTGAGCCTTGTAGGTTATCTAGTTTCAGTTTGTTTTTAGTGTCTAGTGAGTTCGTTGTCTTACTTCATATCTTCAATAGATGTCAGAGAAGAAAATTACAGTGAATACTTGGGGGTCAGTATTAAGGCACCATTCACCCCCTCCTCTGTTTCCATTTCCGATCCTTCAATTGGTATCAGAGCCGGTTAGTTCTCGTCTATAGATCTCCTTCAATTGTATACGTATACGAGTCTATTCCAGTCCATATCCGTTTCCATGCGAGTCCCAGTCCGTGTCCGTTTCCATGCGAGTCCCAGTCCGTGTCCGTGCCAAATTGATAGATGTAACTAGTATATAAGCAGAGCAATGCAACAAGAGGAAGCTAGAGAAGTAAGAAGCAATTGCTTAAGAAATAAAGAGAAGAAGAGAAAAGCGATTGCGTGTGTTGAGCAGAGGCGTGATTGTTTTTGCGTACAGGAATCAAAGCAAGAAGAGGTGCTGCGTGTTACGTACAGGAAAGCAAGGTGTTGTTGTTCCAGAGACCAGACGGGTCACGTATGTGAACGGGGATTAGCAGATCCCATCGAGGAAGCATCAGGTCTCACGCAAAGAAGGAGCGCGCGATCTAGAAGCAAAGAAATCAAGAAAAGTTTCAATATTTGGTACCAGAGCGTGTTGCTCTTGGTGTTGCCTGAAGAATATGAGCAAGAAGGCAAAAGCCCAGGGTGGGCTAATCTCCCTTCAGTACCCTCTCCTAACGACCGACAATTACCCGATGTGGGCAATGAAGATGAAGGCGAACATGCGCGCCCAGGGAGTCTGAGGTGCAGTCGATCCGAAGGGGAAGGACAAGGAGCTGGAAGACAAGGTGGATCAGGCGACTTTGGCTATCATCTACGGTGTCAGACTCGATGATGCTTCAGCTTGTCGGGAAGGAGACGGCACGAGAGGCGTGGGAGATGCTTCAAAAGATGCACGAGGGAGTTGATCGTGTGAAGGAGGTGCGGCTCCAGAATTTACAGAGCGAGTTCGAGAATCTCTAGATGAGACAGACCCAGTCGGTGGACGAGTTCGCTGGTAAGTTGACTTCTCTATACAATCAGATGGTTTCTCTTGGTGACAAGATGGAGGAATCTGTAGCAGTGAAGAAGTACCTGCGCGTGCTAGCAGAAAAGTACATGCCTGTCGTCACCACATTCATGTACTCCACTGACTTGGAGAAAAAGAAGATCGAGGAGATCACCGGCTCTCTCAAGGCGCACGAGAAGCTACTGAAGGAGTTTCAGTCTGATAATCAGCAGGTGTTGCTGATAAAGGGAGATACAAGGAGCGGTGGCTTATCAAGCAGTCGTGGTCAATGGTACAGGTGAGGTGGCCAGAGTGGTCGAGGCGGCAGAGGTGGCCGTGGAGATAACGCCTAGCAAGACGGTGGTGACAGATCCCGTGATAAGTCACATATCAAGTGCTTTGAATGTGGTGAATACGAGCACTATACGTCACGGCACATAAAGTGCTTCAACTGCAACGAGTATGGACATTATGCTTCGTATTGCCAAAGTAAAAAGAAGTACGGGGAGGCAAACCTTGTCCAAGATAGAGTATTAGATGATGAACCAGTACTACTTCTCTCGTCATATGTTAAAAAGGCATTGGTCATGGTGATGCTAAACGAGGAGAATGTAGTTCCAAAATTACGCACGAAGGAAGGCAACCACGATCACTTAGATCAGTGGTATTTGGATAATAGAGCAAGCAATCACATGTCGGGAGATCGCTCCATATTCCATGAGCTCAACGAGAAGGCTTAGGGGCAAGATCAAGTTTGACAATGGCTCCATGGTAGAGATAAGAGGCAAAGAGACGATGATGTTGCAATGCAAGAACGGAGATAAGAAGTTGTTGACAGGAATTTACTATATACCAAGTCTGTGCAACAACATACTTAGTCTTGAACAGATGACAGAAAAATGGTGCAGAGTGGTGCTGCAGGATGAGTTCTTGCATGTCTATACCAAGAACAATGATCTGTTGATGAATGTGAAAATATCTCCAAACCGGTTGTACAAAATTTCTTTGAAAACTTGTAAGTAGATTTGTCTAAAGAGCGGCTTGGAAGAGACAGAGATGATGGGACCCAAGGACGAGACTCACTGAGTGTAGATGGGGAGAGCCAAACAGGGCATGCAGAAGGCCAAGATGGCAGGACTCATGTACGGCACGTGCACGCTTAGGGGGTGCGCATGGAGAACTGCTTGGGCGCACAAGGTGGCAGCCTTAGGGCTAGAGCAGGTGCATGCGAAATTGAAGATAGTGCTCATACAGCTACGGACGGTGGACTTTGTGCGGACAGTAGGCTCTCAGGAGGAAAAAGTGCACAAGTTCCAAGAGGAAGACTTGTAGTACAAGTTGGTGTAATTTTTTATGGTTTTGCAGATGGAACGCGGTCAGCGTTGGAGACAAGATGCACGAGCGTGGGAGTAAGAGGCGGTGTAGCCTCAGCTAAGATGTGCATGAAAAGCGGATGGATTTGACCCAAGAGAGAGGAGTGGGAGGCTTTGGTAACGACGAAGCCAAGGCGGCTGTAGGAGCAGGTGCTCCAGCCCAGGCTAGCGTGCAAGGATAGATGGACTCATTTCAGGTGCGGGAAAGAGAGAAGATCGACATGATCAAGACGGAGAAATAAGATTAAGGGGGTGATAATTAGAAGTTAATCTTGTTTTACGTAATTAAGTTGTATACGTATACGAGTCTATTCCAGTCCGTGTCCGTTTCCATGCGAGTCCTAGTCCGTGTCCGTGCCAAATTGATAGATATAACTAGTATATAAGCAGAGCAATGCGACGAGAGGAAGCTAGAGAAGTAAGAAGCAGTTGCTTAAGAAATAAAGAGAAGAAGGGAAAAGCTATTGTGTGTGTTGAGCAGAGGAGTGATAGTTTTTGCGTACAGGATTCAAAGCAAGAAGAGGTGCTGCGTGCTGCGTACGGGAAAGCAAGGTGTTGTTTGTTCTAGAGACCAGATGGGTCACGTACGTGAATGGGGATTAGCATATCCCATCGGAGGAACCTTCATGTCTCTATCACTTAAAATACAAATTAAATTCAAGTATTCCCTGCTCATGAATTGGACATCTCCCAGAAATAATTTGTATGCCACTATCATTTTCCTCATATCCAAATGTTACTAAAAGAAACGTAAAATGATGCCATTTCATGTAAATAACATCTTTAATGAAAGAGCTATGATAAAATGCAATCTTACGAAAAACAATAACTATCCTGTCATTATGTCTAGATTTAAAATCACTAGTGATAATTAATAATTAAAGTACCAACAATTCAAGACTCAAACCCCCCCAGTTATCTCTCTCGTCAAATATTACCCAGTATCCCGGTGATCTCTCCCATCTATCTGTATATGTAGCCTATCTCTTGGAACTTTCTTAATAAATAAGAGGATCTATTAAATTAAGTCGTGGTACTGTTCGATCAGCTATTCCTAACCATCCTTGAATCCAAAGCAGAATATTCCTACTAATATTCCTTCACCATTGATCCATTCTTGTTTTCTTTCCCAGCAAACTCCTTCGCTATCCCCTCATTCACTCAAACTCTGTTTGACAATGTCAAACATCCCTCACCCACTAAACCTTTTCTCACATCATCAAACTCAATCCTCATAAAACTTAACTAATGTTCTCTTTGGATTGACTTGGATATTTTGCAGTCTTTTGGATTTATTTATTATTTCAATCGTTTATTACGCAATTAGAAGTCGAAGTCCCGAAGAAGCATCAACTCAAGTAGGATCGAGATTTGGATAAAGACGAAGACCAATAACTTCAAGATCATTGACCGACAAGTTTTTGACTAAGATCAAGACTATGGTAATTTGAGCAAGGCAAGCACCCTCTTTGACTATGTTGATCCTAATATTTCAATTATTGTATATTGCTTGCGAAAATTTATTATTGCATGCATGCATGTTCCATTAAAATTGCTATACTATGGAAATGGTAGTTACAACCACTTATATGCATTACACCTCCTTGAAAAATTTGATAACCTCACTGTTGTAACCCTTAGGACATGGTTTAGACAATATCTAATGTCAACTTGGGTATATTACTTTGATATGTGGTTTAGATGCTTAGCCACACAATAGCTTTAACTAAGTTCGATATTTCGGAAAAATTCATGCATGGATATGGATGATTTCAAAATGTTGGTCCAGAGGAGGAACTTCTGTTACTTTGGTATCAAATAAAATGAAAAACCAAGTTTTCAGATGTGGGTGAGTTATATGATAAACTGTCAAATGTGAGGAGGAACCTCGCATGTATATAGGGGGAGAGATTCTTGCTCGGGTCCATTAAGGACTGAAGCTATTGCCGCATATCTAAGTCACACCGTATAACCACATATGTTACTGGGCTCTTGCTTTAGCTGATTAAAGTTGTCTAGGTCTAGCCTTGCATTATTGTGGGCACAGAAGAAGTAAGGGTATTCCGAGTGAAGGTCTGCTCATAGAGGCTCGCACACCACGGTGATGGGAAGAAAACTTGCTAATACAACAGTGAATGCTCACTTAGAGTCTATCATTCAGCTCACTTGGAGTACCCAGGTGAGGACTTGTCCATTTATTGGGCTAGTGCAAGGTTAGGACTAGGTGACCCAAAGGCTATATGATAATCACTTTCGTGGCACACCCAAGGAAATGTATAATGGCTAACAGTGTATTTGATTATCTCATATGAGTAAAGTTGTACAACCTCTGTAATATGTTAAAAAAACTATTTAAATAGCCGTGCTTGTGGTCATGAGCATGCTTGGATAGGTGTAGTATTCCTTTTTCAAAACTATTTCACTGAAATGCAGTGGGGTGGCATGTACGTCTAATCGTATGCCATGCCCATGGGTGGAAATTGTATGATATTCATAGTCGAGGAAGGTTGCAAACTTATTTGATCTACTATTATTGAAGTTATAGAAATGATACTTTATTACATGTCAAATGCTCTTTACAATTCTGTCGCAAATTTACTTATTGATATTGCAAATAACATTTGCTTCATGCTGAAAATAACTTAGTATAGAGCCTCATCCTTTGATAGCATTGCATATATGTATATTTTGTGATACGCTACAAGTCTTGCTAAGTACACAATGCACTCAACCTTGCTTAAATTATTGTTAATCAGAGAATGAAGAAGGATATGTGCCAGGCGATTCGTATGAAATTCGACAATGAGATTTTCTAGGGCCTAATCCACAGTCGGTTGCATGTGGGCTATGGTGGTACACCATTGGATGCTTTTGCTTGTTTTCTAGACTTTCGCTGCAATTTACTCTTGACTCTAGTAATTTAATTGGCCGGTCGGCCCTATGATGTAAACTCTACTATGCATAGCTTTTATATATATATATATATATATATATATATATATATATATATATATATATATATATATATATATATAAACCACTTTTTGTTATAAATTAGTTGTATACAATGTGTATGTATGTTATCTCACTGTTGTGAATGTGTGTACTAGCTTTTGATCATGGGACTAGTACAGAACAAATACGGTGACTACGGGTGTTCCACGCCCGGGCTCCCTATAGTGTTGGTATCGGAGTCAGGTTGACTATAGGTTAAGCCCTAGATAGAGTGGATGTTAGTTAAGGATTTATTTTCCAAATACAACCTATTTTAAATTTAAAAATGTTTCTGAAAAATCAGAGGTAAGAATAGCAAGGCTTCCTATATTATACTCTTACCTTTCTCATCTCATCCAAACCATTCTTTTGGTTTCCTTCTCATCTTGTCTCAAAATGCTCCATATTTTAAAGAGAAGTATATCTTCTAAAAATAAAAGTTTTTGACAATATTTTAGTCATTAAGATAGAACCCAAAAAATGATTTGAAAATGTTCCTAAAACACTACACCAAAAGGCTTTTCAAAAATTCATTTTGAACTATTGCAAACACAAATTTTAAATGCTTGTTGCAATGGTACACGTTAACATTTTAAATGTCCATGCCGTCCCCCCTCGTCCACATAGATATTACTCTGTCCATACCGTCCCCCTTCGCTCACTTCCTCGCCCATACATATGTCACTCTGTCTATGTCGTCCCCACTCGCCCGCAATGGTACACGTTAACATATAAGCACTACCCCTTCCTGCACCACAGCTAGAACACCACATCGGTACCATGGAGAAGCAATGGGAGGAGATCACCTGACTTGCAAGGGCTACAGCAGCTCGGAACGAACAAGTGAAGCATGCGAGGTGGTCACCTTCCTGAAACAAAGCTCCCGTACCTCCAACCCCAACCCATACCTATACATTCCCACTGAGCATTCAATGCGGGACCCGCCCACAGGGGAGACACCCCCTCTGCTAGTGTAGAGACGTATGTAGGTTCTTCAAGTCAAAGGAGCAATTGAGCTTGGGCGTGCGTTACTAGGGTTACGATAACTACACCTGTGACTATTCCGACCAACGTTATGACATGGCTCACTACCGTAGCTGGTAAGAACGAGTTACAATACATGCCCTTATTAGTTATCTTCTATGGCATGCACTAACAAGCTCTCCCCCTTTCCCGCAGTTAACGGATCCGCTATGTGCTTACCGCAAATGGATCGACCGGGAGATCCACCCGCATGACCAGTGGCAGCTAGATTACGAGGGGTGAGACGCACAGACGGCACGCGAGAGGATGGAGGAGCGGTAGTGCACCGAAGAACAAAGCGAGCGTATCCTACAGGAGACGCAAGCTCATCTCGAAGCATGCAGGCGTAGAGAGTGCGAAGCTTGTGAGAGGAGCGTGAGTGAAAGCGTGAGCTAGCGGCTAAGGAGGGTTAATATGGAAGTTCTATTAGTAGTAAGAGAAATTAAACTATTGCCTAATTGTACCCCAGAGTGTGGGCATCGAAAGAAACGTCGTCCACCATCGAACGGGGTGTCCAAGACCTGCACGACCATGTCCTCCCTATGTCTACATTTTGCCCATACCAATTGAGCATACCTGTTTGGCATCAAGAGATAGTTAGGGCTGAAGTCCTCCCTTCTTTCCTGGGGAAGGTCTCGCTTTGGCGACACCGGTTGGACTGGCCCCTTAGCGTCTACTATGGTATGTTACTATATGATGCAGAAGGCTTTTCCTCATACAAGAAGCAAAACGCAGTGGAGATGAAAGATGAGCAACTGTGAGAGCTCCGTATTTGAGGCCAAGTGAAAAGAGAACCCGATGTGTTGCCACCAAAAATCAAGGACTCATTGTGGATAGACTAATATTTGTGCAAGTGAGGGAGCGGGTGAGGGGGACGGTATGGATAGATTACCATTTGTGTCGACGAGGGAGCTGGCAAGGGGGTACGACATGGACGAGCTAATATATGTCCAAAGGAGGGAGGGGCAAGTGGGTACAGTAGCAAAGGAGTGACAAATGTGCGAAGGAAGGATGTCAAGCATAGCAAAATATGGCCACCACATGGTGGCCGTGCGACGTATGATTTAACCACATGGTGGCCGTGCGACGTATGATTTAAACTGTGATTTAAATGAGCATCACATATGACTAATTGTGATGAAGTTAATATGAATTAACATGAATTAACATAGACAACTATGTTGGGAGCCTGCACACAAAAGTTCATAAAATTTTGAGCTCATTTATTATATATAACAACTCCTACGAATGCCATAATAGTATGAATTTTAGAGCAACATTTGCTGTGGATGAAATTATGAAAAATTTACAAAATTAAGTATTTGTGTCAGGAGGCTGCACATAAAAGTTGATAATTTTTTGAGCTCATTTACTACATCTAAATTTTAAAAAAAGTATATCTAAACTACTAATTAAGATAGGTAATTAAGCAGCTTAATTACTTGCCGTCCGGCCACCAGGCGACAAGCCCTTGTGTGCATAGTGGCCGGGCAGTAGGTCCTTGGCCACACAACCACTGGGCACCTGTGGCTACGTGTCACCCCCATGTCACTGCCGCTTTGTCATCATGCACAAAAAATGACAATTCCACAATTGCCAAGTGTCTACGGCCATTGTTGTAAATACGATACAAAAATACACCAAATGTGTCAAAAACCTTTCCTTCCTGGCACTAAACACCACATTGTATATTTATTTTTTTGGTGGTTTTCAATTAAAATCAGGCTTATCAATTCCATTTCGGTACTGATTGGAATATGTCATACTGTTACTCAAATCGGCACATAGTAGGCTACATCCCATACCGGCCTCTATTCCGCCCAATTCCAAACATTATGCTCAATCCTGGCAGTTCCAAGAGGAATTGTGTTTACCGTTGATTTTGGTACCAACCAACATACAAATAATATCTCATTCCAATTCATCTCAAAGGCAAAAAAATCAATGGGAAAATTATTAGACCTGAGAAGAAAGCAAGAAATCAAGAAACATAAACTCCACCTAGTCCATCTCAAAGGCAAGAAATCAAGGAAAAAAGTAAATAGATCTGAGAAGAAAACAAAAGAACAAGAGAGGAGAGTGAGGTGTGTGTTAGTGCAACACTACGGCGACGACGAGTGCAAAGCGATCCTTTCTAGCGGGAGCGGCGGCTCCAATTCCGATGGATGGCGAGCAACGATTCCATCTCTCCCTTCTCATGCATGTTCTGTTATTTTGTGCCAGCGATGCTAGCAACTTGTGCTGCTCTGTTGCGCTTGTTAGGATGTGGTGCGTGTGTGGGTTCCTGAGGCCTATGAGCCTTGGGTCATGGGTTGTTCCTCAAAAACTATATATATATATATATACTAGTAAGGTGTCTGTGCGTTGCAACGGAAAATCAAATAAAAATGATGCATACTATCAAATATGATCTCAAACTGAATAATAAATATGAACTTTATCTTACGTCATATTAATGAAGCATGATAGAACAAGCACCACATATACAACAATATGAACTGTTGAATGCAAAATGGTCTCTGTCATCCTCTCTCAATCTTGAGCAAAGGGTAGCATATGACGAGATATTATGATTGGACACCTATTTATGATTGGGCAAAGACTAAAATAACATTTTGGATATGGTGATATGCACAAGGAGCAACGCTTTTTATAGTTAAGTTAGAAGCGGCTAAAGTCTATGAATCAATCAATATAGAATCAATTCGGTGTAATGGAAGCTCATACCAGAGTGTCTTGAAGCATTTGCAATTTGGAAACGCAGTCCTCCAGCTTCTGAACACCAAGACTACCAACAATGTTCAGAAAAATCAGTTAGATCAGAACCCTATTTTTCCAATTTAGTCCGGCTGATAAATAGACCCTCATCCCAAACTTCAAGCCACCTGTATCCACAAACCAATATAAAGTTAAATCCCTTCTTGTTCAAAAGAAAATGCAGATGTACTCTTTTTGGAGCACATTTAAACAGAAAATAGATTAGAACCACTTTGATTCATTTGCATCTATCAACACGCTCTCCCCATGGTGCCATCCATTTTGAAATGGCCAAAGAAGATACTCCCATCTTTGGCATAAAATCTTCCTCGCCATTAGCCTTCCCTTCCAAAAATTTACAAACCAACGGTCACCATCTGTGAAATAAGTACCAACCCTAAAGAGAAGGGTAAAACTCGAACTTCACAATGAATGTGAAAGAGGGTCGCAATATTCAATCCAACATGCAAAATAAATGTTCGTAATTTAATGTCATACCGATGTTACAATTAGATCTTTACCAAGTAACTTTAGATGGGGAAAACACTCAAATTTGCATCTTGGATAGCTGTAATTGGTGTTTAATATTTTATGGCTAGATATTTTACAATCAAGATAAATGGTTTTAACATGAAAAATGCTTAATCAACAAATCTCAAGGTAATGATGGCTAAGCATATGGCAATGAGCAATGAATAGGCACAGTAAATTAATTATCAACTGCATAATGACTCTCCTTGTGCTATTTCATATTAATATATTATCATGGTAGTCCACCAAACTGTACATTTATTTATGTAGCTGAAAACAAGAGGAAGTAAGCAAAGGCAGCAGAAAGACGAACACCGATGGGAGAGAGAACAGCATCGAAATTACATGGTGGAGCATATATTTTTAGTTTCAATGGAAAGAGAATAACCTAATTGACCTCTTGGCAACCGAATCAATGTGTAAATGAAGGAATAAATTCCATCAATACGAATTGAAAACTTCACACAGATACCATTATTTATGTTCCAAAGAATGCACTTCCCATCACTATCACCGAATAAATGGTGTTTTTTATTTGGGTGAAAATCAAGCATAAGGACGTAAACAACATACTCGGTGAAAACATACCTAAATCTATATGGAAATGGCATCAATAGTTGCTACAATCTGATTGGGTGTGTCATCTATAAGCATGTGATTGCTGGCTCGGCAATAGAACAATAATGCACTGAATTATTTTATATGCACTTTGTGATGTTGCAATTTCATATACTTCCAAAAAATGGATTCAACCAATTCCTATATATAATAATACGGGTCCTCTGATTCAATGCCAAGAAGCTTACCTAAGTATTCTTGTTCTCAATTCTTGTCAGATTATGTTTACTTCATAGGGCTCCTAATTATTTCCTATCGCCATCTGCCATGGAGGTAATATGAATAAAATATCATAGGTGTATTAGTGTAAATGTAATATGAATAAAAAGCAAGAGGATAATATATAGATAAAAGAATTCTACACATGACCAAGGACATACATCACAAAAAAATTCAAAACTCAAAGTATAGCATTGTCATGATACAATCGAGCTTGATCTAAAATATAGCCAGGTGCCTAATTGCCTATACAGCTTACAAAAATCAATTTCTAACATTTCCAACAAATGGTATACCCTCTCAATATCTCTAATCCCATGACAAAATAATTGAACACAACACTATAAAGCTGCATGAATGTCCAATTTGTTGGTTACTGCATATTACTAAATAATGATGTGATACATGGAGCTCACTACTTTGTATATTAAAGAATAAAGTGATCAGAGGAGCTCATTGATTTTCACATCTGGCTGAAATCAATTGGAAGGCTGTAAACGTGAAATCGGGGGATCTTGAGCCCTGCAGCAACCTCGGGGGATCTTGAGCCCTGCAGCAACCATAGCATTTCAACTCACTGCAAGCCTCAACAAACATAAGAGTGGGTGTGACATGGGATTGGAACAAACGCAATGGATGACCTCATCGAAATGAGATGAAAGGAATCAACTTTCATTAATCCATGCAAGCATTTATAACTACCTATGGAAGAGTAATATTTTTGCCATTTTTCACACTGAAATTTAACAACAGGAGGTTGGTTTGGCTACAAATGGAACAAAGATAGGTACTCACACCACCTTCTTGAGCTCAAGTTCTGAAGACCTTGAACTCCTGCACCTTGAAGGACCAGTCGTTGGGGATTCTCGAGTCCTCCTCGACCTTACAAGCATAAGTCTACACTGGAAAACAGAAATGACCTCACTTGAGACACTTTGGTTTTTGTGTTATTTCCATGAACCATCCATTCTGTTCGTCCCTCCCCCACACACTCCCTCCCTTACCTGCAAAACCTACCTCAATGTGATAACCAAGAATCATCAACGTTGTTTTTCCCTACGACCCATATCAACAATGAATACCACATGGCCCATAGCACCCGCTCTGGCACTCACCAGATGGTAGCAGTAGTATACGACAGCATTCTCCCAATAGAGTTCCAAAATAACAAGCAATCAATCATGATTGTAAATAGAAAATTAAGAGCAACACAACATGCTTTATAATGGAGTACCATATATAACCTCAGGCCACATGCAAGTTTCCTTACTCCTGTGAAGTTGTACATGCCAATGTAAGCATCAATCGCAAATTTAGGGTAGTTTGGGAACCACATATTTGGGCATTTTGCTCCATGATAGACCATTTAATGAATTATACACAATGATTCAACCAAGTCGTATGTAGACACGACATTCAAACAGGTTTAGAAAGGAAAAAAGAATAGAGACAGATTCAAACAAGTGTTTAGAAAGGTAAAATAATATGTATATAACTCATTAATCTACCAAAATTCATTGCAAACCAGCCATTATTAGTTGGCTCTTCATGAACCGCCACACTACCATCAAAAAAAAGATTTGAATAACTAATACTGGGCTCTTCCATACAAATTTGAGTCAAAATGCACACAATTACCTCAAGGTGTTGTATAACTAAATCCATTGCCTCCTCGGATGCTTTTTATAGTCTTGAAAGGATGTATCACCATAGGCCTACCATAGAGAAGAAGGATAAGTGAAATGTAAAGCTAAACAAGTGTGGGAGGAAGTTTCTAAGATGAGGAGATAAGCTGAAACTAAACCTTAAAAATAGGTTTTGCTCAAAGAAAAAATCGACAACATCCACATATGCTTCGTCTTGATGCATTTGTTAAGTCGAGTTGGCGATCATATATGAACCGCAAAAATGATGCAAATCGATATTATCAAAAGTTCTCATGTTTGTTTGGCCTCTACATTGAAGAACTCACTGTATCACTCTGCTGTTACGTATGATCCCAAAATATAGAAGTATTACCTCTGAGCCATTTTCATGCAGCTTCCACACCCGCAAAATTGATTATTTAGAATTAGCTAAAACTCAAACAAAATTTGGGCCAAATTATCTGAGATCATCTATAAATACCAATAACAATCACACCACAACAAGTTAGGAACACATAATTGAAAATTGGAAGGAAAATAGGGGAGGAGGCGGCGGCGGAGCGGAGGGGTGGGGGGAGGAGGAAACATGTTCGGGAAATAAAAAAAGACCTCACCTTGGAGGAATTGCTCACAGTCTTGGACCTCCAGAGCACGCCGACCTCTGCCATGTTGTCGCGGGATCAACGGTGGTTGGAGATGGACCGGCTAGAGCCTAGCGTGGAGAAGGTTTCCGACATTGAGGAGTGGGAGAGGTGGAGGCGAGGGGTGGGGGGGAGGAGGGGAGGATGCGGCGGCGAGGGGTGGGGGGAGTAGGAGGCGGCGGTGCGGGGGACGGAGAGGGAGAGGCGGCGGCGCGGGGGTTGGGGGAGTAGGGGAGGAGGCGCCCGGGGGGGAGGAGGCGGTTCGGGGAGGAGGATGCGGCGGCGCGGGGGTGGCGGAGGAGTGGCGGCGGCGCGAGGGGGGCGGAGGGGGTGAGGGCGGGAGCACGGGCTGGCGAGGAGGGTAGGGGAGAGACGAGGGAGGGGAGAGTGGCGGCGCGGAGAACGGGGGGAGAGGACTTGTCGGCGGCGCAGAGGAGCGGGGGAGGAGGCGAGGCGCACCGAGGAACAGGGGGAGGAGGAGGCGGCGACGCGGGGTGAGGAGGAGGAGGCAGCGGCGGCGCGGGGTGGGGAGGGGAGTAGGAGGATAGGGAAGAGGGGAGGCGGCGGCGGAGCGGGGTGGGGAGGAGGCGGTTGCGGCGCGGGGTGGGGAGGGGGAGGAGGCGGCGCGCGGGGTGGGGAGCCTGGGGTCTGCAATTATCGGCGGCGGAGCGGAGTGGGAGGGGAGGAGGAGGCGACGCGCGGGGTGGGGAGGCGGAGCGGAGCGGGAGCGAGGGGAGGAGGCGACACGCGAGTTGGGGAGGAGGCGTGCGGGGTGGGGAGGCGGAGCGGAGCGGAGTGGGAGGGAGGGGAGGAGGCGGCGCACGGGGTGGGAGGGAGGCGGAGCGGAGCGGGAGGGAGGGGACGAGGCGGCGCGGGGGAGGGGAGGCGGAGCGGAGTAATTTTGACGGTTAGGATTTTATCTCGCAATCAGATCGAAGGGCTGAGAGAAGAGGAAGGAGGACGGACCAACCACCAATTGCTTCTTTTATAATAGTAAAGATATATATATATATATATATATATATATAATTCTGAAATAATACACTAGAATAGACCAATACCAAAATGTTCATTCCAAGAGCCAAACCGGAATGACCGCCGGAATAGAATTGATAACTATGATCGAAACACTGCTATCCTACCACGTTTTACATTTTGAGGGCCTCTAATCCACAATCAACCTCGCCGATCGAACTACATGAACGACTCCAACTAACCGCACAATGCCACGTGTTGAATCGTGGCTCATCCCTATTTCCCCTTCCTTGCCTCGCAATGCGGCGAGACCGAAATCGCGTTCCCCTCGCTCCCACTCCCCCACACCTTCCTTCCTCTAGCTCAAAATTTCAAATTGGGAACTTTCTTTCAAATCGGCAAAATCAACTTAAAATTCAAGAATTTTCAATGAGTTTTGGGTGTATTTCACCTTGGGGTGGAGAAAAATACAACTTGATTTCAAAGAAAAAATCAACTTAGTTCAAAAAAGAAAAAACATCAAATCAAGCTCAATGTCGAACCGTCGGACAGCACCTGATGGCGGTGTAGGGCTCTCGGGCTCTCGAATCTCATCTACAGAGAAGCATACTAAAGAGAGATGGAGAGTGTTCGAGCAGTGACGAACCTAAGATCAAATTTTTTTACAGGGGGCTAATAAGACCTCCTCACCAGCTTGCCAAATGACAAGTTATCTACCTGCAGTAGCCTGTTGCGCTGCCAGCATGCCGCCTACTAGTTGCCTACCGGAGTGCATGGCTACCTCCTTGCTACGCCCGTGTGCCGCACGCATGCCTGACGCCCCGACACCCTGACGCACTTCCCGCTTGCCGCTGCGATGCTGTCGCATGCCCCCACGCGCCACACGGTACGTCGACCGCCGCGAAGAAATGCCAAGTAGCCATCCAGCCGCACGCCAGCCAAGCCGCCATTACGCTAGGGCTCGCCATTCACGTGTCCACGATGAAAAGGGACTGTGGAATTGGCTACATATGAGAATCATTGGTTGGAAGAGAGAGCTAGTGAGATACATGGGCTTTGGTGGGCTTGGCCAATTGGCCCAAGTGTCCAGCATGAAAACAGACTACTGCCAACACATGGCTCGACTTTCGTGCAGTCCACATAGCCAAAATCTCCTAGTCTTCTTCTTCTACCTTTGAAATCCAGATTCACTGATGGAAGCTTGATGCCATGGCACCTCATGGATGGTTAGGTTGAGGATGCTAAGAAGGTACCCACGGGTCGGCCGATGATAGGGGTTGTGCCAGCTCCGGCTGCCCCCGTTGGGTTCTTTCCTGTGTCTTAGTGTGAGAGCATTCGAGAGATGATGAAACAACAGAGAGCGAGCAGATAAAAGGGAGATGGAGACGAAGACGACGGGTGCTGGTCCTTCCATGTGGTGGGATCGTATCGCTCACTGCAGCCACGTGTCGTGACTAGAAAGCGTCCGACTAAGGAGTGTTAGGGGAACCTCAAATTAGCAGCATAGCTAGGTACTTTTGTGTTTTTCTATTCGGCATTTCAAAGAGACCCCCAACTTTTACTCATTCATTATGTTTTCTTTCCTTCTGTTGGCATTATGTTTGGTGATGCTCGGGAAACAATTTTTCACTGTTGCTTGGCAGCCGAAAATATCTCTAGTTTTGAATAGATGTTATTTTAGCCTAATTGTTACATATATTATCTTCAATTCAAATAAGATATTTCAAAAACCAATTTTGGTTGATGAATACTTCTTGTTTAAAAGCTAGTTAGATGGCTACACGGACTAGCTTGCATTTTCGTACAAGCAGGGCTACTGTCGCACCTATAAGATGCGCAATCATACCACAGCACAAACCATGGACGGGCCACGGTATGTAAAACTAGGAAAGGACACAAATTAACTGTCCTGGCCATCCAAAAAACGAAACTTACCCGATTCTTATTTTTCAGTCGCTTTTCGCTGTTTTTTGAAACCGTGGTATAGACTGCTCAAAATTAATAATTAACAGATGCTAAGAAAAAAGAACAAAGCAAGAAGTAGAAAACCCTGTCACACTCAAATATCCTGGTCGTACGACCCACAAGGCTGACAACGAAACTGACCGAAGAAATCAATAATCACTAGGTTCGTGTGTCCGTTAGCACGCGGTAGCTTTCGCTTTAGCGGTGATAGATTAAGGGAGCAATCAATATTCCAAAATTTTGTTCCAGAAGAAAGAAACTTGTTCGGGGGAGAGGACAAGCAGCGGTCAATCATCCGTTAATAAGTTTAGCTGTGGGGCAGCACATAATTATTTCAAGTGTGATTCCAACAGAAGTGTGCTATGGCTTTTTAGGGACGTTTAGATCGGTTTAGATAAGGTGGTTTATAATTTATTTTACATTGTAACTGATAGTAGCTTATTTAGTATAATTAAATTTAAAAAAAATTAAAAATAGAAAAAACATGTTAGCCTGTCACGAATAATGCAAACGAACACGGGAAAAAAGAATCGGCAAAAATGCTAAAAAAATTTATAAAAAGATGAAATTTAGAAATAGTAAACTAGAAGTCAGAAACTAAAAGATAAAGCCAAAATGAGCGGGCTTGGCATTATGATCAATTGCAATCCGGCTGCGAATATTATTTCTAGACCGCAATTGAGAACCAGGGGATATAACTTTTTTGTTGTGTATACTGCAGTGGTACTGCTACAAAATGTAGTAAAATTGGAGAATGAGAACTCTAATATCAACTGCAGAGCTATATTTAAAATGCATGAGCCAAATAGATTTTGTACTACAAAGAGCCTATTGCGCTACCACTTCATCTTCTTCCCCCTCCTAACCTCTTTTCCACTTCTTCTTAGCGAGCTGCCCCCACCTGGCGGACCTTCTCCACCGGTGCCGCGGCCATGCTCCATGCTATTAAGAATTTTAACATGATTGCAAATGATGGGCTACGGCCGGCTCATTTGGGTTTTTTGTGACTTATAACTTATTTTTACTGTTTGACATTGTAGCTGACTTATTTTACACTTAGCTGCTGATGATTTTTTGATGTAATTAAATTTAAAAATAAAAATAAAAACAGGTTAGCCCATCATGGACAATGTAAAGGAATACAAAAAAAGACAAAAAGCCAAAAAAATAGAAAAATTAAAATTAAAAAAACTAGAAGTTAAAAGTCAAAAACTCAGTGAAGAAGCCAAAATGAGCTAGGCTTTAAAATAGCATAGCTAGCTTTGAACAAGTAAGGTCCACCCCACCACGCCACCATCAATCATGAATGTCTAAAACCTACTGTTTAGTAGCATTATTGTACATATTTTTTTTGTTTCGACGTGACATTCTTGTACATGTTGGTAGGACCACAAGTACCGATCCTTAATTATGACACCACATGGTAAATTCTTGAACCAATAAAAATAAGATCTAAGTATAGTTGATAGTAGAACCATCTTTTCTCGTGGAACTCGTTTCACTTTTATTCTCTAGTACTACCCATGATTATCTTACCCTTCTTTAATGGATCGACAGAATTTCTTATTTTATTTTTTAAAAAGTGATGAAACTATTTTTTGGTGTGGTTGGTGGAATCTTGGGTTTACTATTCTATCTACCATAGTTTAAATTCTAATGCTCATCTTTACGTATACATAAGTGCATATTTAATAAGAACTTTATGAGATCACCGATTTATTTCCATCCTCTGCTTTTCTACTCGTGTGCTAAGAGGACATATTCGCGTGTGCGCATGTGGTAGTGTGTGTACGCATACGCCTTCCTTGTAGTGGAAACAACAAAGTACACTTGATAGTGGGTACGAAGGAATGTGTTTGCACAGAAATCTCACAAAGAATCAATACCTTATTTTTTATGGTTAAAATTGGTAGCATTAGTAGTTGTGGGTGACATCTTGAGCTTTTGTTAAACTGGGGCGTTACAGTTGGTATCAAAGTGGGCACTAGGACCATGGAGAATAAAATAATAACTTACTTGTTTAATTAACTAAGATTTGATATAGGTTGGTAACTTAACGAACCTAATGATCCTAATAATAAAATAATTTAGGGGAACTTAGTACTGAAATTTGACTTAGGATAATTAAATTAAAACTAAAATTTAACACACTGGTGCACATTAGGATGGGTTTGGATCATGCATTGCATTTACACTTCTGTCAGCTTGTTTAATTGCTAATGAATGTTGAATTATTGCTGAGTTGATTATGCTTGATTGTTATTGTTGTGCTTGAGCTAAGTTTTTGGTTGTTCTTCCTGGTGACCAATAATGACGAGAGGTAGAGGCCGTGGATGTGGTGGAGGCCATGGCCGTGGTTGTGGGCGTGGTTCAGTGGTGCCACCACCCCCGGCTAACGAGGTCGTTGGAGAGGTAGGTGAGGAGGTTGCTTTGGCTGCTCTGCCAGCTGCTGGTGCTCAGGTGGTGTCAGTCGCCCTATTGCGGGACTTTAGAGAGAGGTCCAAGTTCTTCATCGGCAGATGTAGGCAGCTCCTCCTACTGCAGGTGCACCTATTGTTGACCCTGGTGCTGCACTAGCTCCCCCAGAGGCTAGGATGAGCCTTTGTGAGTGAATGTCCCTCAGTTTGGACACTTTCAACAAAGCGGGCTTGGGTTTGCTAGAAGAGCGAACTTGAGTATGCAGCAGATTTCTCAGTCAATGCTAGTCAATTCTCCCAGGGTCTCATTTCTAGTTCCACCATTTGTTCGGGCTATTCTATTACCATTGATGATGAGGATTTGCTGCCAATCTAATGGTGATCTAGCTAGCACCTTTTAATGTTATTCTCGGTATGGACTGGTTGTTTAGTTATCGTGCCAATATCTATTGTATCTGGAAGACGGTGACCTTGCAAGTTCCATATGAAGAAGAGATGGTCTTTCAGGGTAGTGCACCATCAGGTTCTCTCTTTTTTGTTGGCTAGTCTATTTCTTGGCTGATGTGCATCGAGGATTGGGTTACTATGGTCTCTTACCGCAAAGCCGAGTTCTTCTTTGTGCATCGAGGATATCCTAGTGGTGTGTGACTATCCAGATGTGTTCTCTACACAGCTTCTAGGAGTCCCTCCAGAGCAAAATATGGAATTCTAGTTTGATCTTGTTCTTGGTACTTGGCTTATTTATTTGTCTCCATATCGTTTGAATTGACCCTTTCAAGATGATTTGAAGAAGCAATTAGATGATTTGTTGTCCAAAGGGATGATCCGACATATTGTGTCATCATGGGAGTGCCTGTCCTCTTCACAGAAAAGAAGGATGGGAGTTGGAGCATATGTGTTAATTATCGCACTCTCAGTCAGGTGACTATCAAGAATAAATATATTTTGCCCCATACTGAGGATTTGTTTGATCAATTAAAGGGAGCCAAGGTATTCTCTAAGATTGAACTTTAGTCTGGGTCAATCAAATCCATGTGCGAGAGTAGGATATTGAAAAGATGGCTTTCTCCACCAGGTACTAGTACTATGAATATAATGTTATGTCTTTTGGACTAACGAATTCCCCTACTGTTTTTGTGGAGATAATGAATAATATGCTGTATTAGTATCATGATGTCTTCGTGGTGGCGTTCATTGATAATATTCTGATTTATTCCATGTCTGAGGAAGAGCATGAGCAGTATTTGAGGCTTGTTCTTGAAACCTTGAGGAAGAATAATTTTTATGCCAAGCTGAAGAAATGCGAGTGTTGGATTTCAGAATTAGGCTTTCTAGATCATGTGATTAATAGAGAAGGTCTTTCTGTTGATCCTAACAAGATTTCTTCGATGGTGGATTGGAAGAGGCCAACCAATGTCAGGGAAGTGGAGAGTTTTCTAGTCTTAGTAGGATATTATTAGTGTTTTGTGGGGATTTATCAATAATTGCTAAGCTAATGTCCCAGTTAATGTAGAAAGATGTGCAATTCTAGTGGATAGATAATTGTGAGTGCAGCTTCTGTACTTTGAAGGAGAAGTTGGTGACTGCTCATGTTCTTACTCTCCCTGAATCAGGGAAGCACTTTATAGTCTATTTTGATTCTTCTCGACTTGGGTTTGATTGTGTGCTCATGCAAGATGGCAAGGTGATTGTATATGCATCGAGACAGTCAAAGAAACATGAGCAGAAGTAACCTACCCATGACCTAGAAGTTGTTGCAGTAGTCTTTGCTCTAAAGATTTGGCGCCACTATCTCTATGGAGAGACTTGTGATATTTTTACTGATCACAAGAGTCTCAAGCATATCTCTACCTAGTAAGATTTGAAACTAAGGTAGAGAAGGTGGCTGGAATTGGTCAAGAATTATGATCTCACTATCCAGTATCATCTAAGCAAGGCAAATGTAATGGCGGATGCTCTTAGTCATAAGACGACACCCCTTACTCTAAATTGTCTTATTATTGATTTTGAGCGTACGGAGATTTCTTATTGCTTGGCAGTCACTATTCAGGCTGAGACTTACTTGTTTCTTGAGTTTGCTATTCCAGAGTGGGTGCGAGAGGCACAACATGATTGAATGCTCTGACAAGTAAGGAAGCATCTGGATGAGGGTAAGGAAGGGAATTTCAACATAGATGAGTTTGATGCATTGCGGTTTAAAGGTCACCTTTGTATACCTTAGAAGGCCCAAGTCAAGACTAATATTCTAAAGTAAGCTCATTGAACTCCGTATACTACACAATCTGGTCAGACTAAGATGTATCGAGACTTGAAGAAGAGTTTTCAGTGGAAAAGAATGAGGGTTGATTGTAATGCCCTAAACGTCTTTACGGCATCCCTGGGAGTATTTAGTGGAATCACGGAGTTTCATGGTTTTTCGATGAATCGCGGGAGGCGAAAAAATTACTGAATTGTCTAAAGTGAAAAAATAAATTAATTAATTAAAACCAAGAGGTGGGTTGCCTAGAAGGGTGGGCTAGCCACTTCGGGCCAACCAGCCCGAAAGAGGCCCAAGCTGCCCCCTTTTCTTCCCCCAAACCCTAGCCAACACCCCCTCCCACCCCTTGGCCGCCCCCACGCCCTTGTGGCCACCCCTCCCTGCTCTCTCTCTCCCCATGGTTGCCATGGCTGAAAAGAAAGGAAGAAAAAGAAAAAGGAAGAAGAATAAGAGAGGAAGAAGGGAAGGAGAGGAAGGGGAAAAGGAAGAAGGAAAAGGGGGATCTCGTGGGATCAAGCTAGGTAAATTTCCTCACCTCAATTCTCCTCTGTTCTAGATGTATTTAGTTTTTATGACTTGGGATTAGAGGTGACCTAGTGGGGGAATCAACCGATTAGCATTAAATTGCTGTCTGCGTGTAGGCTGATTCGAGCAGATCTTATGTTCGTCTAGATTAGAGCATCATGACGATTTTTACTGCAGATCTGATCATCATGAAAGTTGTAGAGGATGTCGAAATATAGCTTCTATAAATTTTGTAGATTTTTTGGACGTGGGGTTTGGGCGCAGCAGAGTTTGGAACTCTGCTGTGTAGGAGAGGAGTAGTCAAAATCTAGTTGCTGTTCAGGTAGAGTTTCAGAGGGGCAAATAAATTTTATAATTTTTTACACAATAACAAAAGTTGTAGGAAATTATGTAAACTTGCTTATGTAAAAAAATCATGATTTTTAGATCATTATACAGAAGGTGAAGCTTGCTAGCCAGATCGCTGAATCAGAGTCTGTCATCTGTTTTTCGCGATATTTTACACTCTTGTAGCAGCAGAATAAAAATAGGATGTCTACTTGAAAGTTGTAGTATTCTTTCTTTAGTTTCCAGAAATATTATTTTTGCTGTGCTTGGCCTAGTATATTAAAAGATACGAAAAAACAAGCAGCACTACTGCAGTGGGCTGGGTATAGGATTGACGAGTTGAGATGGTATTGTCAGGTTTTGGGCTTAGCAGCATTTATTTTTTTAAGATATGAATGCCTTACTATAGTCCTGTGCTGAGAGGTGGTTTTTGGATAGGTGGCTTCACTCCTGACTGTACTTGAGCGCTTCGCTTCTTCGGTAGAGGCAAGTAAACGTAGCGGTTGTTACTACCGTTTAACTTGTTAATTTTACTACATTCATATTGGATAATTGTTCTAATCCGAGATGCTTTATCGTTGCTACATGCTTTCTTTAATGTGGTCTATGTGGTAGCATTTTTATGAATCGATTGTGGTTTATTGTGGTACATTGCCATAGTACGATGCACACTCTTACCTTGTTGGGTAAGGGTGCATTGGATCATATGCATTCGTATGCACTTTCATTATGGATGGATCATTTGCATACTTATGCAATTTATTGTGGATAAATTATTTGCATACACATGCAACTTCTTAGCTTTTTTATGTGAAATTGGCTCATAAGAGTCACTTGTGATATGAGGAATGTGGCTGTGGTCGTGGAGTGGGGTTCACCCCCTTGTGGTATGGTAGGAGTTGCGGTTGTGGCATGAAGTTTTTCTCTTATGGTAACTATTGTTAGCACATGTGGTTGTGGGAAATAATAAGATTGGTGAGGAATATATGTTAATGCTTTACTAATGTTGGTAGTAGTAGTGGTTGCAGTTATGAAGTAGGTAAACGTGACTTCATTGCTAATGTTTGCTGTTGTTGGTAGTAATTATGGTTAAGGCCATAAATACGGTCATTGTGAGAAATAATTGTTGGTGCTTAAATTATTGTAGTTTAATTAGCTTATTAAACAGTTTAGTTACTGAGATTTTTATCTCACTCTTGTTTTTCCCCTTCTATTTGATTCTTGAGCATGCATGGGAAGGGTAGAGCGACACAACACTATTACACACTATTTCATGATTTATGCTGTAATAAATATAAGGAGTCTCTAGTTATTTATCTATTTCCCTCATTGTTGATCACTTTTAATTAATAAGGCTAGATTGTGGTTCGCTTTATTTGGTTAAAATTGTTAGCGGATGTTTCTTATTTAATATTTTTTTCCATCACTCACTATCTTGTTTTGCTTCCGCTTAGATGTCTTCTGTTTTAGAGAATATTGCTGGTTTACTTTTACCTTGTAATTTGGTTAGTTGTGGAGTAGTTTAGTAGCATCTCAGGGTAATGTGGGTCCTGGGGTGTTACATTGATATTGCTTAGTATGTGGCTTCTTGTGGTGTTTACCTATAAGTCAAGGCAGAGCATAAGCATCTGGCAGGATTGTTGCAGCCTTTAGAGGTTCCAGTGTGGCTGTGAGATGATATCTCTATGGATTTTGTGGTTGGATTACCTTAGATGCGGCAAGGGAATGTTGCTATTTGGGTTATGGTGGACAGGTTCAGCAAGTCTGCGCACTTTATTCCTATCCGAACGACAGATATGGTGAGAGATTTAGCTCCTATTTATGTGTAAGGACTATGTAGTTACATGGTGTGCCTAAGACTATAGTTTTAGATTGTGATGCAAAGTTTATCTTTAAGTTTTGGAAGAGTTTATAGAGTGCTTTGGGTACACAGCTTCGCCTTCTCACTGGTTTCACTATTAGATAGATGGCCACTCTAAGTGCACTATCTAGACATTTGACGACATGCTTGAAAGCATCTATGCCTCTAAAAAATTAGTTTTAGTAATTAATGACAATATTGTGTTTGGGACTAACATGTTTGCTAAGCACTATGTTAAAATGTTTTGTCCTAGATTACAAATGATAATGCAACAATGGGATGCAAAGACTATGAAGGATCGATATGGCTCAAGACAAAGGTGAAAATTAGCTTTAGGTCACTTTTATTAATTTTGCCAGTCTCGGTGTTTGGAGAAAAACCAGATTTGTAGACTAAACGCCGTACTACAAAGAAGGTCATGGTCAGTAGCTTGAGAATTCAATTTGTGCCATCTTGATCAACAAAAAGTCATGCCTGCATCTTGAACCAATTTTGAAAAACTTCTATCATAAAATTCGGTTGCGTTTCATAGGGCGTGCAGTACTACCGGCCAATGGTAATACCACCATTAAGCTATAGTAATTCCAATTTCCTTGTGGTACTTTTTTCAAAGAGCATGTTTTTGGACATTTCATGAAGCTTTGAAAACCGTTTGTACCAATTCTACCAAGCGATACTATCGCCGTGTGATAGTACTAGACATACATGGTGATAGTATCATACTTAAAGTTCAATGGCTATTCAAACACATTAATTGTATACAAAATAGCCATTAAACAATAAGTACAGTAGTACTAGCCGTGCATGGAGGTAGTACTACACCTACTGAATATTTGTGGAATTTGACCCAAACAATCAAATTTCTGGTTGAGGGCTATAAGTACCCCCTCATCAGCACCATGGTACTAACTCTTGACCTCATTAAATACTCTTGAGCCATTGATGCACTCCCAACTACTCAAATTGCTCATATTTCACTTTGGTAATAGTTGAGAGCATTAAAGTGCATTTGCATCATTTGTTGATCCTCTTGGTACTTATTTCTCCTCAAGCAAGGGCTACGATTTATTACTCTTCGTATTTGCCGGCACTTAGATAGCTTGGGAGAATATTGTGCGGTGATCTTTTTAAGAAGGTTGTGAAGAGGCCTAGCACCGGTTGTGAGTAGTGTGGTGCTCACCATCTCCAAAGTGGAGGAAGTGCAATCCTAATGGACTTGACGTCATTAGGCTCAATTCATAGAGCTGGTCCAATTTATTTGGACTTACCTCATTGTGGACTACTGAAGACCGACAAGTCTTTGATACCACGGGAAAACATTGCATGTATTTATTGTGTTTATCTCTTATCTCTACTCTTCTGCATTTATTTTCCTAGCTATTGAATTGATTATCTTGTGTAGCTAGAATTGTAATTAGTAGAGACCTAGTTTCAGGTGCCTTAGAAAAATATAGCCTTTTAGCTCTTAACTTGTGGTAGATTCTTTGAATTGCTCCTTGTTACTAGAATTGTTAAACGTAGAGCAAGAAAGTTTTTATAACCTTCTATTCGCTCCCCTCTAATCGGTTATCCTTGATCTTACAAGTGGTATCAGAGCTTGCTCCTCATTTTTTAGACCTAACCATCTCAGAGAGAAAAAGATGGATAGTGACGGTATTAATATAGGAAAGACATCTCTATTTGATGGTTCAAACTATGCTTATTGGAAAATTAGAAATGCAAGTGCATGGAGAATTGTAACTTGAGTGTTGAAATTGTTGTTTGATTGATTGAATACTTGCCATGATGATTTAATCCTGTTTTTATATTGCTCACTTGCTTATGATAAATTGATAATGATGATGTTATTGACTATGGAAGAAGGATGAGTATATCAATTTCTAATGAAGAAAAATAA
The DNA here is from genome assembly GCA_036346265.1 of Melocanna baccifera. Lineage (NCBI taxonomy): Eukaryota > Viridiplantae > Streptophyta > Magnoliopsida > Poales > Poaceae > Melocanna > Melocanna baccifera. The sequence goes on along the minus strand of CM070688.1, from coordinate 13,663,827 downwards.
TAATTATTGCATCGCATGATGAGCATTCATAATGAAATATGTGATCCATGGGTGTGGGATGAGGTCCTCATATGCAAAATATAGGCAATGAGGTCCCCATATGAAAAAGAACGAGCAATTGTTCACCGCACGTAAGCGTGTGAGCATGAACACCGATGGGTGTTACACTCTACTATACCGATATAAGCAGAAGATGAGTTGAGACATGAGCATGAGCATTGCATTGCATTCGGAAAAAGTGAAAAGTGATTTGAAATAATGAGACACATGAATGGAAATGGATGATAAATTAAGTTAATGATAAATGGGTATGAATTGCTAATAAGATGATACCTCTTTTATTATTCTATTTTGTACTTGCTGAGTCGTGGACTCATTCTTACTTTATTATTGTTTTTAGATATACATTGAAGGCGTCATACATGGGTGAAAGTAGGACATGGTTTATTGCACTTTTGTAGCTCTGCACTCTACCTAGCAATTCATCATTTGTGGTTATGAATAATCTTGTATCTTCCATTGTAATAATTAGATGATTTGTGGTTTTCCCTAGTCCCTTGGTTTGTAATATTATCAGTTGATGTGTTCCTTAGTTTAGATTTATTTGTTATTCATCATAGTAACCATTTACTTTATACTAATTTCAAGTTATGGTATATCATGTTACTAAAATTTATGTTCATTATTGTGTTGAATGTTTATTCTTAAAGTCTAGTTGATGTTGATGCTTGATTATTGGTTAAAATTGGTAGATTTAGTGGCTGTGGGTGACATCTTGGGTTTTTGTTAAACTGAGGTGTTACAATTAATCCATTTGATTTTTATTTCATCATAGTAAATAGCTTGTCTACTAGTGTATTATTAGTTCATTGGGCTGTCATAATTTAGGACTAGTTTTACTGGAGTATTTGATTAGTTCCTTAATTCTTCCAATGATTACTAGTACCAGTATGGAGTTAATAATCGGTTATTGCATCTTGCTAGCCGGTAGGCAAAGTTCCAAGGATATTTATGGGTGATGTAACACTTTACTTAAATAAAAGCCCAAAATATCACCATAACTACAATTGCTACCAATTTATATCATTAATTACAGATAACCAACGACTAGACTTCAAATATCAATCCTCAACATAACCACGAACTTATAAATTTCAGCAATATGGAAATCATATATTGACATTAAGATGAACCAATTGACAAATAATGTGAATCAATAATAAATTTAACCAAAAAGGGAATTGTCAAGTAGCAACAATATAAAACCATTAAGAGATAAAGGGAATCGTTATTCATCTAAAGATTGCATGGATCGTAAGACCTATTTCTAACAATTAATAAGTGATCATTAAGTGAAGGAAGGAACTATAAAGTGCAATATCTACTTGTGCTATATCTCGTCCATGCATGTTGTCATCAATGGGCACATAAAAATAATAACAAAGTAAGGGTGAATTCACGACTCAGCAAGTATATAATAGAATAATAAACAAGGTAAACATTATATTGACAATTCAATCCATTCACCATTATTTTAATTTCACATTTTCATTTTCATCAAGTTCCATACATATGTCTCATTACCTCATTTCTCTTTTCATGCATGCAATGCACATGTATTCTTTTTTCTTGATTATACCGGTATAGTTGAGTGTTCATCCGTCAATGAACCAGTCTTGTCCTATCCTTTTTTATATAGGATCTCATCTTCACTCCCGTTGTAACACCCCAGCTTAATAAAATTCCAAGATGTCACCTGCAACTATTATCGCTACCAATTTTAACAAAAAAAGCATTACCAACAATTAGGCTTCAAGAATAAACATTCAACATAATAATGAAGATAAATTTCTATAACACAGTAAACTATAAAATAAATTTAATATGAAGTAAATAATTACCAAGAGGAATCATAAATAAGGCTAAACTAAGGAACACATCAAATAGCATTATTACGAACCATAAGGAGCTAAGGGAAACCATAAATTATCCAATTATTCCAATAGAAGTTACTAAATTGTTCATAACTATAAGTGATGAATAGCTAGGTGGAGTGAAGAGCTACAAACAACAAATAAGCAATGGTGAGTCCACGACTCAGCAAGTACACAATATAATAATAGAAGCAATAATATACTCAATTCACTTATCAATATCCACCATTCAATTCACTTATCAATGTCCACCATTCTCTTTTCTAATATCAATTTCCCTTAGTGTAATACATGAACAACAATAAATTATCAACCATCAACTATCATTTACTATGCACTTGCCTCTCTAGTTGGGACGACCGGGTTGATTAGAAAATGACATCAACCCTGAAGTTACTCCTTCTACAGTAAACACCCAATCTCAATGCAAGCTATAGCAATACAATACACTGCTTAAATGACAGTGCTTCTACACTCTCCCCAATTCCACAACTTCCCCCTTTTACTGGACAGTCACCCTGCTGTCTTGGCAAAAAGATTATCATAACTTCTAACTCCCACATCATATTATAGCAAATCATACCAGTTATGGAATCTGTACAAAATTTGGTGCAACTTCCTAGTTGATCAAATATCCAGATTAATTCATCTAAACCCCTGTTTTTAACTCAGAAGATAGATCTGTCATCTTTTGGATAGCAGACTTAATATTTTCACATATATTAATATACACATACAAATATTTTGAACTATGATATTTTAAGAAACAACAAAAAATTATCTACCACTCTATAGTTATTTTCAAATTTTAATTATGCTATTAAGTTAGTCTAATTAATATTTTCCCATGACTACCTCCAGTAGCAACCTGGTTTTGGACCGTAGTCTACCAAAATTCATTACTTCTATTATACTCATCCAAAAATTGTGTTCTTAGACTTTTTGGAATACTTAAGAAATTTAGTACACTATTCATGTAGACCAAATCAGTAAATTATTCTATTTACTATTTTTAATCTATAAATTAATACATGGTGCCAATAGAATGACAAATTTACCAAACAACAATCTTACAAAATTCATAACTCAAAATCTATTCATCCGATTGACATGAGTAAATTTTTTTAAAAAAACTATCGAAATCTTCTACAACTTTCTAGTAGATGGTATTTCCAAAATACTTCTACATAATACCCACAGTACAACGATACAACATATTAAACTGATATGCTATTCGATACCTGTAACAAACACGTACAACCTCGCTCTCTAATCTGAATTTTTAATCTCTAATTAAATAAATCAACTAGAGAGGAAAAATAGTCATTACCCACAAGATGGAATTCCTGATCATGTACTCTTCCTCACTTCTCACTTCTTCCCCTTTCTATTCCCCGATCCTGATCCTTTGCTCTGACTTCTGCTTGGTTTACTTTGGCTGGCACTAGTGCCAGCGGCGTGCAACCCTCCCACACGCAGCCAACGCGCGTAGACGCACGACAATTGACGGACGCACGGGAAGACGCACGTTCGACCGATGCGCTCGTGGCAGATACAAAATGGGTAGGCATAGCAGCCAAGTTGGCGTGCTTGCACACGTGCGTGTCTGGTGATAGCTTGCGGCCGAAAGCAATGCCACCCGATGATGGAGAGACGCGTGGCGATGGCAAGGAACTCCCGAGATGTGTGTCACACAGGAACTTAGGGCCAGCGAGAGACAGATGGCAGCACTGGAAACCAGAAAAATTAGGGCTTTTCCTCTCCCATACGATCTATGTTTAACACAGCTCAAGATTCTAATCCGACTCCAACTCTCCAAATGACTCATTTCGGAAAACCAATCCCTCCTCTAAAATCCCACATATCCTCTTTTCACGTAGCCTTCTCTTTATTTACACACAAGTTTTCAAGAGAGACAATTTTGAAATATTATATTCTACCTCCTTAACAGAAATTGACCCCAAATTCTACGCAGCACCACTCTAACCAGGAAACACAACTAAAATAGAACTTAAACCAGACACATACCTGAAGCAAACAACTCTAGATACTTTTCACGCATTTGAGACTTCAGTTTCCATGTTGTTTCTAGCTTGGTTTAATGCATCTAAAGCACTTTGACATACTTCAATGTCTTGTGCCTCAGAACTTGCTCTAACTCCCCCAGAATCCACACTGGGCGAGACTTGAAGACAAGGTCTTGCTCAATGGTCAATGGCTCTAGTACTATCTAATGCTCTAGATTTTTTAGATACTTTCTCAATATGGAGACATAGAATATATTATGCACACCATGATGGACTCAAAGAAGATCCAAGCGATAAGCCAACTTCCCAATTCGCGCCATGATCAGGAATGGTCCAATGTACCTTGGGCTAAGCTTTCCTTTGGTACCAAAACGCATAATACCTTTAGTAGGAGACACTCTCAAAAGCACTTGATCCCCTGCCGCAAACTCCAACTCTTGCCTCCTCACATCAACATAACTATTTGTTGGCTCTAATCGGCAAGTAGATTCTACCTAATCTCCACCACTCAATCAACGGTCTGCTGAACCTAGTCAGGACCTAGAATTGTCCTCTCACCAACTACATCTCAGCACAATTTGTGACCTACACATCCGTCCATACAGAACCTGAAATGGTGCAACTTGAATACTAGCATGATAGCTGTTGTTATAGTGGTGCCAAGTGATCCTCCCAGCTCCCCTTCCACGATAAGACACATGGCCTAAGCATGTTCTCTAGTGTCTGAATAGTGCGCTCAGACTGGTCATCTGTTTGAGGGTGAAACGCGGTGCTAAGACGAAGCTATGTACCCAAAGCACTCTGTAAGCTCTCCCAAAATATGGAAAAAAGACTTTGCATCATGACTAGAAATAATAATCTTAGACACATCGTGTAACCGCACTATATCTCACACATAAATAGGAGCCAAATTGCTCACCATATTTGTTATGCGGATGGCTATAAAGTGAGTGAACTTACTAATTCTGTCCGCCATAACCCAAATAGCATCCTTTCCTCCCAACGTGCGAGGTAAACCAACCACAAAAATCACCATTTGGATTTTTTTGGATTTAATACAAGCTTAAAATAAATTTTTATTAATTAAATAAATTTAATATGACTAAAATAAATATTAACATTTGGTAAAAATATTTTATTTGGGTTCCTTGTGTCTCAAGGAATTTTTTGGATGTTTCTATGATTTTTGGATTTATTTGCTATTTTCTAGAGCTTATTTTATTTTATTTAAATTTCTAAAATAGAAAAATCCATCAAAAACCCTAAAAATAGTAATGGGCCAAGCCTATTAATGTTTACGTAGGCTTAGGCTGCCTCCTTCCACTGAGCCACGCGTTGGCCATTATCGCTCGCCCGCACGCATCCAAGCCGCCTGCTCCGCTTGTTCCCCTGCCATTGTCGAGACCCGAATATGCAAATTCGAACTATCTATATAAACTACACTAGTCTAGGATCACGCTAGTGCTCACAGTCAAAGATAGATGTAATCACAACCATACACACGCTAAAATAAAGGAAAATCGTAAATAATAATAAAGCTCGAATGTACGACCTTATAGCTAAGCTTACAATATCTCTAGCCGGAAGGGCTTTAAATCTAGCAGCGAAAACCCTAAACAAAGGGTAGCAGCTGATCGACAAACCCACAGGCTATCGAGTGGAGAACGAAGTTCTAATCCGTTAAGTCGTCGAAGTACTCTCCCTCTGGAACCTCCTGCTGATAATACTCCTTCTCCTCAACTAAGCAACATAGGCGTAAAGCCATGAGTACATTGGTACTCAGCAAATCGTTTGTAACAAATGAATGCAATATAATATGCAAGACTTACCAATGGAGGGCAGAAAGGTTAATTTATATAAACGACATTTCAAGATAAATATGATAAATAGATTGGAAGCGAACTTTAATGGAAAACAATAATAATAGATAATCGATGAAATTAAAATAAACCACTTATGGATATCCTATCTACAAGGTTAATTGTGTATTTAATTTCTTTGGACAATCTTGTGCCCTCAAATTCATATTATTGCAATTGGCTAGCGCTCTCCTAGTACTTGGTGCAAAACGAGCTAATATTCCCGATTGTTTCCTTTAGCTCATTCCTTTTGTTTGCATTAAGTCACATTGATCATTGTGTGTGTGTTCATATTCTTCACTTATATCATTTGGATCGGCACATAGGCAATACTTTCTAGCTTGGATTATTACTTAATTTTACAATATCGTGAAATTCAGATTGTGTAGGATAAATACTTCCTAACCAAACTCCACAAAATATCCTTTGTCGTGCAATTGTGAGTCACTTTTAAATCCGCTTGATCATCACTTGCTATTGTAGCCACCACCAAGTGTAAGTTTCTTTTTGGCCTCAATTCACTTCGAAAGGTAAGAACTTTACTTGGGAGAGGAAAGAGTGAGATTGAGTGAATTCCACATATCATACATATCTTGGTGTTGTTTCGTGTTTCTTTGCGTAATCTAACCATGTCACCGGAGATGATAATATGGACGAGGAGCATGATTTGAATGTGCCGGTGACTCGACTCCACTTCCAAGCCTTGAGGGGAACTTTGCGCAATGAGTTCACTACCACTTCTTCCACCTTAAAAGCGCAACTCAAGACCAAGATGAACAATTTCGCACAAGATATGCGCATTGAATTCAATCATCAAATGAAAGTGTTACGCTCAACATCGTGAATGATGTTATGCGGCACTTCATCCACAACAAGTCGAAGATAGCTTTAATTCTTTCTATGGCAAGTGAAGATCCGGAGGAGTATCTTGAGTGGGAATGGCGAATGGAGAAAGTATTTAGATTTCAAAAGCTTCCTAAAGACCAAGAGGTGATGTGTGCCACTAGAGAATTTGAAGATTATGCTTATAGTTGGTGGCATCAACAATCTGGAAACGAATTCATTAAATCTTGGTCAAATTTGAAGGCACTCATGAGGAGAGAATTTGTGCCACCCTATTATGCATACCAACAGTGAACTATCTGTTCACTTTCAAAACTTAAACCACAAGTTTAAATGAAATAACTAGCTCTCGTGTGAAATCACCGAACATTGTCCATGACCGAGGACGTGGCTATTCGAATAGTTTTACACTCTATAGAGGTTGCACAATTGTACCCACACGATGTGATTAACCTCGGCCTAAGAAAATCATAGTAAGGCCTTTACAAAGTTCAATTCCAACCTAATCCCGCCCGCTAGGGTTTCACATCACACCCACCTTGCGTCACATGGAAATCAGTAACCATGTTCATCACAATGGCGAGATTAAAGTTGGAACATTCCAAATTAATCAGTCAGGTCTATCCCATACTAGATATGTGGTTTACACGATAAAGCTTAGATCAATGGTGCACAAAGTTAAGTTCTTAAGTCTACTCGGGCTAGACTATTTCATCTCACGAAGTAAACCTACACTTTCCCTTTTACTGCAAGATCACTCGTCTGAATGAAAACCATGTTTGTATAACCACACTAATGACACATCAATGTCATAGTACAAATTTTAATAATCATGGCACCAACCACGGTTTTATATCTCACTGAGTCAAATTAATTAATCATATGCGATGATAGACCCTTTCGTAAATTAAGCAGGCTAAGCATTCTAATCGTACAACCCTTGTGACATCTAGCATAACACCACTAAATAATTTCCCAACCTATGGTGACAATAGCATCATGGCACTCAATTATCAAGGGGGAATAAATCAATGTGGGACGGTAACTACCATATACAAAGGTTTGTAATTAAGTAGCAATGCAAGATAATTTAAAATAAAATAACTAAATAATAGATTGCAAATTGGGTTCAATATGATCAAAGGACACGACTTGCCTTGGTTATGCTCAGCGAGGTACTCGGGGTCTTCTGGCGTCGCTCCTACTCCTCCGGAATCAGAATCTAACAAGAGAGAAAACGACCAAAACAACAAAATCACATAAAATGATAAGCAAATGAACTCCAAAAACTTTGAAAATAAATTAATGGAAAATCGAAAAAGTTACCGTGCTGTGGACCGAGTGCACGGAAGGAAAAGTTCACGGTGGACCGGTCCACGGAATAGTGCACTAGGGCTGATGTGGCACGTGCTGGTACTGACATGTGGCAGGCTGACGTGGCACTCGGGACTCGGTCTTGCTGACGTGGCACTGACGTGGCTTAGGGTTGACGTGCCGGGGCTCGGGGGCGGCGGTGGCTGGATCCGACGGCTCGGAGGGTGACACATGGCTGCATCTGGATTGGCGGTTCAGATCTGAGTGCGCGGCTATGATTGGGCGGCGGGGATGCTGGATTGCGGACGCTTGTCCGACGCGCGATACAAAGCATCACGGCGGACACGAAGTGGCACGGTCGCGGTGCTGCGGCGCGGCTCGGGGACCGAGGTCAGGAAGGCGCGGAGGGGGCGGCAATGCTTGCACACAAACTGAGGGCGGCGGTGGGGTTTTATCACGTGAATAGAGGAAGCCCCAGTCGGATACTACATCGATCGAAACCGCATCGGAGACGAAACCGGGAGGGCTTGACATGTGGCAGATCGGACGGCTGGGGTTGGGCGTTGAGATCGGACGGTGACGGGAGATTTTACGGGTGAATAGTGTATGGGCGCGCGGATGAGTGACACGTGGCATGGGGCGGCATCGGATGGCTCGGAGCAGAAAGGCGGGTGTGGCGCTAGGGTTAGGGCGTGAGGGTGTGGCGTGGGAACGGGACGCGGATGAACGCCACGTGCGCGGCGCGGGGATCTGGCAGCTGAGGAAGAGGCGGGGCGTGGGCCGGGCCGAGGAGGGTGCAGCGGGGCCGGGGTGAGGTGGATGGGTGACACGTGGGGGAGAGAGGATCGGATGATGGAGAAGCGGCCCGTGGGTTTTAGAAAAGGGTTTTTCCTGAATTTCTTTTTCTTAATTTCGAATAAAATCCAAAAAGCTCTAGAAAATAGCAGATAAATCCCAAAATTCACCAAAAATACCAGAAAATTTCTTGAGACCTAAGGAACTCAAATAAAATATTTTTATCTTATCTTAATATTTATATTAATCACATTAAATCATTTTAACTTCTAAAAATTTATTTTAAGATTGATTTAATTCAGAAAAAATTTCAAAAATTTATTTTTAAATTCAAGGCTTTAAAAACTCCATATAAACAGAATGTTACAAACCATACGCCTTTAAACGAGATCTCGACTCTGAGATTCGGGCTTACTAAGAGAATTGGTTGAAAAACTCGGCCTTAAGGTCCTCCTCGCCCTCCCAGGTGGCTTACTCCTCTGAATGGTTGCTCCACTGAACTTTGCAAAAATGGATAACTTTATTCCAGGTGACTCACTCTGACACTTCCAAAACTTTGATCGGATGCTCTTTGTAAGACAGATCCTCCTGAAGATCAACGGCCTCGACTGGTGCAACCTCTTCTGGCACTCTCAGACACATCTTCAACTGGGACACATGGAAGACGTTATGTACCCCACTGAAGGACGCAGATAGCTCCAACTGATAAGCAACCTCTCCCCTACGTTTCAAAATCCTGAACGGTCCAACATACCTTGGTGCAAGCTTTCCTTTTAACTAAAACCTCTTCACACCTTTGAAAGGTGTGATAATAAGATACACAAAATTATCTAGCTCAAAACTCAACTCTCGACGTCTGATATCTGCATAACTCTTCTACTTGGCATGTGCAGTTTTCAATCTTTCCTAAATTAAACAAACCTTGTCCTCAGCTTCTTTTAAACAATCTGGACCAAACACCTGACCTTCACCCGTGTCTTTCCAATTGAGAGGGGTCCTGCATTTTCTACCATACAATGCCTCAAACGGTGACATCTACAAACTGGCCTGGTAACTGTTATTGTACAAAAACTCTACAAAAGGCAAACAACTGTCCCACTTGGCTCCATGATCTAGCACGCATGCTCTCAACATATCCTCGAGAATCTGATTTACTCGCTCTATCTGACCATCTGTCTGCGTGTGATATGTTGTACTGAAATTCAAGTGAGTTCCCATAGCCTCATGGAAACTACACCAAAAGTGAGAGGTGAACTGCGATCCACGATCTGACACTATTTTCTTTGGCACTCCACGTAGACTGATAATCCTCGATATATATAGTTCTGCCAATCTGTCACTAGTGTAAGTTTGGTCAAATGATCCACAATGACCCAAATAGAATTATAACCCTCTTTGGTCTTTAGCAATCATGTAATAAAGTCCATACCAATCTCTTCCCACTTTCACTCTGGAATCCTCAATGGCTGTAGCAAACCTGCTAGGCCTCTGATACTCTACCTTTACTTTCTGACACACATGACAAAGTGCCACATACTCAGCGATCTTACGCTTCATGCTTGGCCACCAATACTTATCTTTAATATCTTGGTACATCTTTGTACTACCAGGGTGAATTGAATACAACGACTCATGGGCTTTCTTTAGTAACAAATTCTTTAATTCTTTCTTAATGGGCACACACAAATGCTGCTTGAACCACAGAGTTCCTTGGTCATCCTCTGAAAATCCTAAATCTTTTTCTTTACTCATGTTTTTCCTGATACGCTGAAATGCCTCATCCTCTAACTGAGCTTAACGAATCTGACAATCCAAAGTTTGCTGCAACTCCATTGCTACCAGAAATCCTTTCTCAACCAATTCCAAACTGAGCTTTTGGAATTCCTCATGTAATGTTGGTTGACTCTCTTAAACCATCACTATATTGTAATAGACCTTTCTGCTCAAGACATCTGCAACCATATTGGCCTTCCCTGGGAAATAATGTATAGCAACATTATAATTCTTTATTAGCTCTAACCACCTCCTTTGCCTGAGGTTGAGGTCGGCCTAGGTAAAGATGTATTTCAGACTCTTATGATCTGTGTAAACCTCATATCTATTACCCATCAGATAATGACGCTAAATTTTCAAAGCATGACTACGGCTGCTAACTCCAAATCATGGGTAGGGTAGTTCTCCTCATGCGGTCTCAACTGGCGTGAGATATATGCTACCACTCTCTTTTCTTACATCAACACGCAACCCAAATTTTTGCGAAAGGCATCGCAATAAATCTCAAAATCCTTGTTTATATCAGGTAACACTAGCACTAGGGCTGTGGTCAAATTCTCCTTTAGTTTCTAAAAACTTCTCTCACACTCTAGCGTCCATGTAAATTTCTTTTCCTTCTTGAGAAACTGCGTAAGGGGTCTGGCTACACTGAAAAATCATTCAATAAAGCGAGGATAATAAGCTGCCATACCCAGAAAACTCTTGACCTGGATCACTAAAGAAGGTGACTGCTAATCCAAAATATCCTTTACTTTTTCAGGGTCAACTATAACTCTTTCTGCTGACATCACATGGCCTAGGAAGGTGACTTCCTTCATCCAAAACTCACACTTTCTAAACTTGGCATACAACTGGTAATCCCTCAATTTCTGCAATGTCATCCTCAAGTGCTCCTCCTGCTCCTTCTCATCCTGGAAGTATATCAAAATGTCGTCAATGAACACAACGACAAACTTGTCCAAAAATTCCATTAACACTTTATTCATCAAGTACATAAAATAGGCTGGAGCATTGGTCAAACCAAAAGACATCACTGTGAACTCGTACAGACCATAATGAGTTGAGAAAGTTGTCTTGGATATATCCTCCTTTCAAATCCTCATCTGATGGTATCCTGAACTCAAATCAATCTTGGAGAAAACTCCTGCTCTCTTAAACTGATCAAACAAATCATCAATCCTGAGCAAAGGGTACTTGTTCTTGATGGTGACCTCATTAAAAGCTTGGTAATCCACACACATGTGCTGACTACCATCCTTTTTCTTGATAAACAACACTGGCGCTCCCCAAGGAAATGAGCTCAGCCTGATATAACCCTTATCCAAAAGCTCTTGAATTTACTTCTTTAATTCTGCTAAGTCATTGGCAGACATCCGGTAAGATCTCTTGGAAATTAGAGCGGTACCTGGTACAAGCTCGATCAGAAACTTAACCTCTCGCTCTGGTGGCATGCCTAGAAGATCATCTGGACACGTCGGGGTACTCTCTGACAACTGGTATACCCTCCAACTGGATCACTTTGCTCTGGCAAACCATGGCTTTCTCTGGCTGACTCATGCTGGCTATAAATTGTACCTTACTCCTATCTGAACTGATCAAGGTCACTGCTCTGCTCCCACAATCTAATACTGCCTAATACTTCTAAGCCAATCCATACCCAAGATCACATCTAGGGACTGAATATCCAAAATAATCAAATTTGCACTGAACTCAATTCCCTGAATAGTTATCTTAACTCCTGGACAGCCTAGGTTAGTGCTCAACTCGGAACCGAGGATTGAATTAAAAGAACAGATCCAAGAGCAATAGTTTTCAACCATTGCTTTAAAGCAAAACTCTGAGAAACAAACAAATGCGAAGCTCCAGAATCAAACAAAACTATAGCAGGGACTGAATGGACTAGGAACTTACCGATCACAACTTCTGGCGCTACCTGGGCCTCCTATGCAGTGATATGGTTCACTTGGCCTCTCATCACCGGTGTCCTGCTGGCTTGGCCTGATGCCGAGGGTGCTCCTCGTCTCGCTCCTGGAGCAGGAGTCTGATCTGGTGTGGATCCCAAGTTGAAACGAACTGGGGTAGGGACTTGCCTCTAGGGGCACTTGCTAGCATAGTGTCCTAGCTCATGACACTTGAAGCAAGTGACGGATGCCGCTGGGTTGGCGCTCCTCTGCTGCTGACTACTAGATCCACTAGGTCGCTATTCTAACTACTGCAAACACTGTGCTGGGGTCGGGGTCCTGAAGACTGGCTGCTGCGGTGCTCTAACAGGCTGATAAGTACCAAAACGGGGTCTCTAAGACTGGTGCGACTATGATCACTGCTAGATCATCCTCCTCTTGCGAGACTCCTCTAGCTCGTGGCAACTCTCCTCAATCAGTATAGCCTTGTCCACTATATGTTGAAAACTGACATAGTCGTTTCCCACTACCTGTACTTTTAATCCTGGGTTCAAGCCTTTTTTGAACCTCCTCTAGCAAGTGGCATCTGTGCCTATGTCCTCTGGTGCGTAGTGAGCTAACTGAGTGAATTTATTGAGATATTCACTCACTGACATGTTCCTCTGTTTTAGCTCTCTGAACTCTCCTTCTTCATCTCGAACACCCCATCCAGGATATGGGCATGACGGAAAGCGGCGAACTCTACCCAAGTGATTTTGTTTTGGTCCTCATGAGCGGTATAGTAGTTCTCCCACCACTCTGCTGCGGCTCCCTCAAGCTGGTGTGCTGCATACAACACCTTCTCCCTATTGGTGCACTGGGCCAGGTTCAATTTCTTCTCAACGAACGGATCAAATCATTTGCCTCCAAAGGCTCTGAAGAACTGGAGTAGGTGGGCGGTCTCGTCCTCATGAACTCTGCATAGCAGGACTGCTGACGTGCTGCCTGAGGTGCTATTACCTCCTGGTGCTGACACTGCATCATAGCATTCATGTTCTGCATCATTGCCTGCATCATCTTTGTTCGGGCCACCAAAAACTGACTGAGGGCGGGGTCCAAGCTCAGTGGAACTGGCAGAGCGGCACTACTGTTTGAGTCCTGGTTTGCCTGGATACAGCCTAAAGAGTTCCTAGTATCAACCATCTTGCTGCTGCTCTGAAAAGGGAAACTACTACTGACTTTCCAAAGGTACAAAGATGAGAGGAAAAAAGCATAGGTAAGAGGGGTAAATTCATCTAAGGGGTTTTCTCTAATGGTAACCTAGACTAAACAAACACTTAGCCAAAAAGGTTAACAGCAAAACTGAGCGAAAATAACTCCAATAAAAAGATTGACATGATTACAATATAATACTTTTAAGGGTAAGATTTGTAGCTCACATCACATACAACTGCAAGTAAAATCCAGCGTTCTACTCTTACTCTCTAATCTAAAGGCTCCCACTCGGGTCCTGACAGGTAGGGCTCACTACTCTCGTCCTCCGAATCGCTGTAGACCACCCACGAGTTGCAGATCAGCGGTGACTGCTCTTCGACTGGGGCTGGAATGAAGTGTCGAAGGTACAAAGTCGTCGGATGGCCTTGTGTGTAGCTCCTTGTGCTGACCACTCTCCACAAGCATCGATGTTCCTAAAGCTGTGGTGTAGAACTTGCTTTCCGACTCTCGTGGTAAAGTACGGCCTGGTGATGCTTCCGATGCGTTGACCTTTCATATTCTCATCTTTGGTGAGCTAGACGGGCGATCTCTTCAATTCAAGGCTCCGCAACAGAACACGGAGAAGTCCTCTCCATCCTCCCGTCTGGCTGAAAGAAGCTTGGGACATCTAATGCATTTATAAGGGAGAAATCAGTTTAAAGATTTAAGAAAACAAAATTTGGTTGGTTTGATTTAGAAAATAAGTTTTTAGGCTAAACGACCATTCTAACTAGGGCTTCATCTTACAATCGATATAGCTTTGATACTATCTCTGTCGAGACTCAAATATGCAAATTCGGACTCTTTGTGTAAACTGCACTAGTCCAGGATCACGCAAGTGCACACAGTCAAACATAGATATAATCACAACCATACACACGCTAAAATAAAGGGAAATCTCAAATAATAATAAATCTCAAAGGTATGTCCTTATGGCCAAGTTTACAATATCTCTAGCCGAAAGGGCTTTAAATCTAGCAACGAAAATCCAAAACAAAGCGTAGCAGCTAATCGATATGCACACAATCTATCGAGTGGAGAACAAAGTCCTAATCCGTGAAGTTGTCGAAGTACTCTTCCTCTAGAATCTCCTGCTGATAATACTCCTCCTCCTCCTCAATTGAGCAACATAAGCATAAAGCCGTAAGTACATTGGTACTCAGCAAGTCTTTTGTAATAAATGAATGCAATATAATATGCAAGGCTTACTAATGGAGGGCTGAAAGGTTAATTTG